>VZRO01004639.1:81766-123258 GCA_013397915.1 Daphoenositta chrysoptera
CGGGTGTTTTACGGCAGCTGGGGTGGAACTGTAGGGTAGGACGGGCACCCCCGCCTTGTGGAAATGCTCCCCTTGGTGTTCCACGTCCGAGTTGAGCATGTCAGCAGGAGGAGGGGACATTGTAAAAGTGGTGGATGTAAATAGCGAGCCCGGGCCTGGCCGACGTTATCGCTGTTTTCCTGGTGAATCACTCGCCGCTGCATCAGGAACGGGCGCTTCTTCAAACTCAGCAATTCAGTGGAAGGTTTCACTTCGCTTTGCATGCAGTGCAGGGCACTGCATCTTAATAAGAAGCCCAGTGATAAAATCCCAGGATACTTCGCCAGAAGCAATGTGCTCCTGTGCTGCGACCCCCTCCTCAAGCCCTTCAGAGGCTCCTGTGCCAGCAGGGCGAGACGAGCCCTCCTGACGGGTCATTTTCGAGGCTTGTGCTTTGCCGGCAGTGCACCCCTTCTGCTTGGAACTTGGTGATTGTGCAATTGCTCTTAGTAGAAAAAGAAGGAAAGGGAGACCAAAACGAGAGTTAAAATATGTCAAAATTAGAAGAAAGTAGTGCTAAATGGTGGCATTGTTGTAAACTGTGTCTGTGTTTGCTTCATGAAGACGCCTTTTGTAGTCTTATGCAAGAGTATGAGGCAGCACTCTTGGTGTCTTACACTGAAGCGAAACTTGGGAGAGGAGAAGAAAAGAGATCATGAGTAGTCATTAGCACCCTGTTAGGCCTCAAAGAGGCTCGGCATCCATTGCAATCAGATTTTGTGCAAAGGTAACTTCTCACTCATTGAGCTTGATCTGAGCACGTGGTTCAATACGAACAAGCTACCATGAGGGAGAATTGGGTGAGAACGTCTAGCATGCCAGATATGTTTGGCTTCTCATCCATCTTCTATTTCCCATGAGGTGTCGTTTGCCTACCAGCAGCACAGGAAACTGCGCACTTTGAAATGGTTGTCTCAGGTCCATTTTCAGACTTCCCATTCTCTCTATTCCCCTATAGTTGCAGTCCCCAGTGTTCATTTTCTTATTCCTGCTTCATCGTAAGGCCTTTAAATGCCTTGTGCACTCCTAGGGAACATACTTGTCTTACTGAAGGAATTTTGCCAAGCACTAATATGTTCTCTTAGGCTTGTGAAAGCAATGCGCTTCCTTCACCTAGTTCCTCATAAATATCAGTGTGGATGAATCAGACAATTATATGTATGTTAATTTTTATCCATATATGCTAAGTTGGTGATGCATTAGGCCTAACAGAATTTCAGGCTTCTGTAATTTAGCTTTTCAGGCTGAGCAGTTAAAATATCTCTGCTTTAAATTGCATCTTTCTTCAACAGAATCGTTTTTAGGAAAGATGACTAAAACACTGACCAGTGGCACAATCTAATAATTATTTCAAAAACCCCAAACGTAGAGCTGTTACATGATGCAAGCTTGGTTTTGGTAGGTTTCAGTATCAGGAATGTAACAAGGCTGAGGGAATTGTACAGAGTGGGTAGGAAGTTACCCTTTGACAGCTCTTACGTTAGCGTTGATGCAGTTTTAAATAAACTTTGCATGCTTTTTCCTACTCTATATGGATTTAAGTTTGACTTCTACCTGAAACTAGAAGATTAAAAAAATCTGGAAACTTTTCTTTTGAGAAGACAAGAAGAATTTAATTTTACTTTGTTGGCATATTTGTTACGCTCCACAGTTGGTTTTGTATTGTGGAGGCCTACAGCCTGCCTGTGGACCAGGATTTCAGCACACTGGGATCTGTGAAAGCACAAAGTGGTAAATGTAATATCAGTCTCTAAATATTTTAGCTTAAGTATAAAGGAAAAAAAAGATGTAAGTCCGGGAGAAAACTTAAACCTCCCTCATCCCCTAGCAAAAATAATAACAGATTTAATGCTCACCTGTATCTTGCTAAGTCAGTTGCCATGAGTCAGTTATGAGAATCCTTCATGTGCTGTAGCAGGAGGTCCTTATCTTTTCTGTAGCTAACATTGTGACTTGCTGAAATGTTTCCCCAAGTCTTTCAGCAGTTCATCACTTTTGCCTATGTTTTCACCCTGACTGAAGAATTTTGCACTTCTTTTTTTTGGGAGGGGCAGTAGTTTATAAAGGAAGCCACATATTGTTTAGGAAAAGCTTTGTTACTGTGACCTTTATTTAGGAAAAAAAATCCCGTAAGGAAAGCCCCATGACTTGTCTCTGGATACTTAAAGGCATAAAATCAGATTTAAATTCAGATCAGATTTAAATTTTCAAGTGTTGTATGGAATGCAGTATGTACTTTTTGCTTTCTGAAAGTTAAGTGTCCATGTAAACATTTCTAGGTCCTGATGCAGTAACATTGCTCAAACAGTAAAACTATTGCTTAAGGGTTCCTATCCCAATGTATATGGGCTAGATTTCTGGGAGAAGGAGGGTACTTTGAATATCTAAATGAGAAAATACAAAATAGATTAGGTGCTTATTAACTGTAGATGACTGGAGCCTGCAAGATATTCGGGTGACTGCTGTGAGATTTGACATGTGCAGTGCTTGTCACATCGCTTCCTTTTATCCTGATGGAGCTTTCAGGAATTACACTGGGGAGCTGTTTAGATGGAGGACTCCCCACTTTCCTGTCTCTACATTCATAGCCAATGGAAAAGTGGGTTTTTTCTCATGCCTGACAAACACCTTTCTAGAAAATATGTTGATACTAAGGTTCATTTTTTCTTTTGGTATGGAGTGACCATATGATGTCGGAACCAGTTAATGCAGAAATTATGCAAAATATGTAGCAGTCCTTAGTTCTTTAAACCTCAATGTACAGTGAGGTCCTACTTCAGCTCGTGTTAATGAAATGTTCTGATTTTTTTATTTCATTTGTGCCTGTAGAGTCAGTTCCTTGGACTTTCTTCAGTAGCTTGACAAACTGAATTGCCACTAGGTATATTCTCGTTCAGAGGCAGAGATGCTGAGCAGAAGATAAAAGAAACTCACACCTGATTGAAACTTACAGGGGAACTAAAGACTACCACAAGTGCAGCTCCATCCGAGTTTGAAGGCAAAGTGTACTTCCTGCAACTGCAGCAGGCTTTTAACTTCCCTGTTTTGTAAGTTGCGCAGCCAGTAATACCAAAATAAGTCACACGGAATAGTTAAATGCTGCAAAAGTGAAAAAGGGTAATTTCTATGGAAATTCAGTGTCTTGATGAATGCTTCTATCACCCTGGATGGAAGGAAGTGCTTGGTGCATGCCTAGTTTTTTTTCCTGGTGGTTGAAACCCTGACCTTGTCTAGGTCATTAGCAGTTGACTTTCCAAGGGCTCAGCTTATCTGTGTTTTCAGAAGAGTTTGAGTACCTCAGCACTAAGAAGTGAAGGGGGTGTGAGTGGAAATAAGGTGTTCATCTGGTTCAGATGCCCATGTTGCTGTGAGAACTAGAAGGAGAAAGTGTGGTGAAGACTGGGAGGTGATGACAGCTGATGGCTGTCCTCTTACCTCACTTTCTGTCTGTTCCCCAGACCAGTCGCTTACTCTGTCACCAACCTGTATTATTAAAATACTCAGGAATAACCTTGTTAACTGAAGAATGTGCATGGAGTAAACCAGCTGTGAATTTACATGGCTGTTCTACAAATTTACTATAAATCTCAATTCTTAAGTATGGGAGTTGACACAAAGAATTGTGTCAACAGTTAGAGAGATCTACATGTGCAGATGAAAAGCTGAACTATATCCTGTGGACTTTGCAGTCTGTCATCTGAACATCTCATTATCTGTTGTGTTTGGCTGTAGTAGAAAGTTGCAAAAATCTTAAGTCTTGTGTATTTATTGAACAATCTGTATGTTACCCAGTGTAGTGGAGTGTGACTTGTTTAAAGATACATACAGTTAGCTGTAGAAATTTGCAAGGCAGAAAAAGAAAAGCAGTGACTTTTGTCAAGGCTTGGATGAAATATTCAGTGTGGGTCTCTTGATTGTAAAGATGTTCCTGAGAACAGTGTTTCAGGCAGCTGTTTGGTGAATACAAGTAACGAAAGAAGAAAAAGCAGTCATAAAATAGTATTTCAGTTAGTTCTACACAAGGTAACTTGTGTGGAACTCTTCTCCTTAGCAGCAGCATTTTAACTTCAACATTAAACATATGTTTAACTTTTAACATTAACTGTAATATTTAACTAAAAAGTTTTTTAGTCAGTAACATTGTAGTTAGCATGCTACTAAAATGTCTAGAAATAGTCATAACTTTAAAAAAAAAACCTGTCAGCAGTTCTGAGAAATCTTTTTCAAAGTTAGTTTTTAGGTGGTTTCTTTGGATTGTATGCCTATGATTGTATTTTTCACTGAATTGGTAGATTTCCTTACTTAGTCAATGCACCGAGGTATAGAGCCATTTATTTACTGTAAAGTTTGCATGGGTTTGGTCTTTCAAGACAAGTTCAGTGCTATGTTGCCTGGAGTTTCCAAAAAGATCAAGGGTTGTGATGCCAGCCTTGGCTCACATAAGTGGGATTTAGGCTGGCTGGCTGACTGACTTCAGACTCAAGTCAAAATAACTTGAATCTGCATGTGGTACAGACAAAGACAACAAACAACACTACAGACAGCTATCGTGACTTGCAGGCGGTGGTGCAGCAAGTAGATGAGTGCAAATAGATTCCCTGTCGACTCGTCTGAAGTCAGGTTGTTCACTGCTAGGGGACACCTCAGGGTCTGAAGACTCCAAGCAGGGTTTGGGATCATAGTGAAGCAGCCATTTCAAAATTATGCAGGGTTTGTCTTCATAGTAGCAGCAGCTTGTTCATGTGGCACAGGTGATGTCACCTGCAGGGCAGCAGTGGTGGGCCTGACCTCTGCAGTTACATCCCTGGTGAGGTTTTGGTGGGAGATACTGTGTCAGAACCAGTACGGTGTCTGGGCTCCACAAGGGATCATTTCACATTGCAGAGATACGAAAACAGTCATGTTTTAAAACAACCATGGTATTGCTGCCTGTATTAATACAGGCATTTCCAAAGGTGAAAGGAAATCATATTGGGCAACAAGGACTGTTAATTGATTGTATTTTTTAAAAAGTTTGTAAAGACTTGAGTTTGCAAATTGTAGCACAGCTGCTGTCATACTTTACAAAGCAGTTGACCTTTTCATTACCATCTCCTCACACATTAATTGTGCTTTCTTTTTCTCTATACCTGAAACTGAGTTTTAGCAGTGTTTCTTAACCAGAAGCTGACAGGCCAGGAGAAGAGGACATTGCTAGGAAGGCACATGGTTTGGATTGAACAGTGGAAATGTGGGGGAGTTAAAATGTTCAGCCTGTGAAGGTGATGTGCAGGATAGAACAGCCTGGAGGAAATTGTGGAATTGTGTTGGATGTGTGTGTGCTTGATTATTCTGCATTCTCACTGCAGAACAGATAATCTGCCAGTTTTGATTTGCACAGGTATTGTGATCTATGTCTTGTTAATTTCAGTTTAAAATACTAGCACATGAGCACGTGCTGAAATTCAATCTGTATGGATGGAAAAACACCCCTAAAATGTGTTTGAACACCCAAGTTGTTGAAAAATTAATTAATATTGACAAACACAGCAGCTCAAACAGGATAAAGTGGTAATTCATAGAACTTAGGTGGCACTGAGTTAAACTAAAACTGAAGTTGATATGAATAATTGGTGTTTAGAGCAAACTGGGTGCTGCCTTCTTTCTGATGTCTTGTGTGATATCTGCTGGGATTTTTTTTCAGTGGTTATATATGCTGGATTGTATTGGTGATACCATTGGTGATGGTATGTAAATAACAACATAATTGGTTTGGGACATAATTCTTCAGTGTGTTTGGCATTTTTAGATTAAACACACAGCTTTTTATTCTGGAATGGCAACAAAGGAAAATTATACTCTTTCTTTGATTACGGTGGGGAAAATAGATAAGAAGCTTGACAAAGAATAAACTCCATCTTTGAAGTACAGTGCTTTTGGAGAGGATAAACATTAATGTAGGAGTTTTCTTTATTCTTTTCCCATGTATTCTTCTTTAGGATGATGAAGGCCTTTATAAACCAATGACCAAAAAATAACTTTTGTTTTCTGTAGATAAAGACTATCGACTTTTTCCTGTTGTGGATGACCTTGATAGCAGATCTACTCAGCCATGTCGTACGGACCGGGTTTTGGAGATCCTAATCAACTAGCCCAACGCATAACTTCTAACATCCAGAAGATCACACAATGCTGTAAGTTGCATTTGTGGATGTTTTGTGTAAAGTTTTAGTAATGGTGGTGCCCCATTCGAGGTGAATTTCTCAGATTCATTCATGGGAATTCACTCCGACTCCACTTACTCATTTAGCAGGTTTGTGGCACCCCACAGAGTGTCCAGTCCTTCCTTTGTGTGTATGGTTAGCAGTGGTCTGCCACAGCAAGTACAGATAGTGTCACTCTGTATTGACCAGTTTTGTCCTGGCCAGCTAAAGGACACCTCAAGATGGTAGGTTGAGGTGTTTGCTGAGCAAGGATTGCATCAAGTATTCGCTAAAGCTTGAATTGTTTAGCAGGGACAGAAGCTGTTGCCTTGCAGCTTCCCCTTGGGAGTACGTCTTAGATATGTAAAAAAGTTTCTGCAAGTTTTAATATACCAGTGCTTAGTTTCATGCCACCTGTTTTTTTAGCCACCTAACTGGGGTGTTGAAGCGAGAGGTTAGTTAGGCTGCTGGGATTTTCAGTCCTTTTTCCCTTTTCCTCCATTTTCCATTTTATTTTTAATGTGTGTATATGAAGCAAATACATCTTGATTCACAAATAATGCAAAACATATGGTTCATCAGAAGGGAGGTAGTCATGAACAACAAGTAGCTAGTTTTGGTACATGTGTTTTATGTTGCGCAGGATTCAGAGTGCATACAGAAATGAGTATGTTAATGTTAAAACTTCAAATGAATTCTGATCAGTAATGCATGTCAGTTTTTATTAAAATTTTGATCTTTGTTTACAAGACAAGTCCTAGATGTTGGTATTTGTAGCATGGGTTAGTGGCACAGATTGGGTTTTTCCCTATTTTTTCAGTTACATTTTGTATTTTCTTTCAGAAAGAATTTCTTAAAGCCTCAATAGATAGGAACAAAAGTTGCAATTTTATCTTATTGAAAAGTTCCTGTACATCAGGGTTGTATTTCCACAACCTAATATTAACAAACTGACTCTGTAAAAGTCCTTAAGCTTTATTTCCTAAAATCTACTTACTGAATTCATTAAGTCTGACTGCTTCTAACTTGGTCTTCCAGAGTCCAACTGCTAACCTGGGACAGACACTGAGGCTCCAAGATAAAAAATAAAGGGTTTTTTGTCAGGTGAAAACATAAAGTGAAGTCAGTAAATGAAACTGGAGTATTGTGAAAGTTGTTGAACATAATTAATTGTTGTGTGCTGGACTCAGCGATTCCTTAATTTCATCTTTCCCCTTCCATCTCTTCTCTTCCTTCTTCTGTGTGTCTCCTCCCCAAGGCACGCAAACAGCAAGCTGTCCATGCATAGATAGGAGATATGCCAGAAGAGTTATCTGCAGTCCTGCTGTCTTTTGTATTTTGACATTTACATGGCTCAAGTCTGAGCAAGTCTGAGCAATAGGTGCTACTGCCATTCCAAGACCCAAGTCCAAATGTCTCCTAGCCCCAGTGCTGCATGGCTTCAGAAACAAGAGCTTTGCCCAGAAAAGCTCCAGCCAAGCACTTTCCTAGTTCTGGTAGGTACACAGCTGGATTCCATCCCTTGCTCTTCTGTAGATCTGACTGAACTGTAACCACTCAGTTACTCTTGCAGTCCATTCTCTGTTAGATTTTATGGGGATCTGGATCCTATGGATATCCTGAATGTGCTTCCTAAACTGAGGTCTCTAAAGGCTTATGTACCCTTTTTTAGCTTTTTTTTCCCCCCCATGTATGCAACCTGTCCAGCTTTCTATTGGAATGTGTCAGCTGCAGGAACTTCCAGGTCGGATGGGCAGAAACCTGCAAGCATGGGCACCTATAGTGCTAGTCACATGCTGACCATATCTCTTAGACTGCAGTTTATGATCTTGGTTAGGGAGGAATGGGAAGAGACAGAGGAATCTTGACCCTAAATGCATGGTTTTCCATCTAAGCAGTTGACTTGGTTTTGCACTTCTGCCCGGAAATGCTGAGTGTTTGTGAGAGGTGTCAACACATTTGAATTCTTCTTGGTTAACCTGGAGGTGTGTAGGTGTATAGATACTCTGGTTTTCAGAGTGAGATTAATAGAGGAAGAGAATTTCATTTCAGATCACCAGACTATTTCAGGAGGTCCCTCAAAACTAATTCATACTTCTGCTAACATGCTAGCAAAGTGGGAACAGAGATGGACATGAGATACAGATTAGTTGAAAGGAGACTGGCCCTTCCAGCTACAAGCTGGCCCTTTAACTTGTTGGAGAAATACTGAACTTCCTATATTAGATAACACTGTGCTGCCAAGGTTTCGTAATACAGCAGAGTTTATAGGAAATAGCATGGGTGAGAACAACAATCTTTGCTGTAACATTTCTTCACGGCTGAACTATTACATTTTTTACTATTTACATATTTTACTATTTACATTTTACTATTACCTTCCAAGTAATAAATCTGATCTGTTTCAAGATAAAATACATATATTAAGTACCTCACACTTCATAATGCATGGCTGCTGTTTAATTAATACTCTCCCTTCTTTCCTAGTTCATGTAGCCCACTGTCATTGATTAACTAGGAAAGCTCCTCTCTACGCTGGTCAAACACACTACTTCAATAATTATATCAGTTGCAAGATAGTATTCTTTCTGGTTTGGTTTTCTCTCTGGTAGCACAGTTGTTCTGTGCTAATGGAAGGACCTACATTTGTGCTTGGTAACATCTTGGTTAGCCTTTTAACGTTAAATAACAGATTTTATTATCTGTTGATCCAATCATGCAGTTGATTGTTTTGTTGAAGATGTGTTGACGGCTGTAAATTGCTTCTGCCTTGTGCAAAGCTTTGTTCAACTACTGCAATAAATGCTATCTGTAGTGGGCTGTTTGAGTTTCTTTGGAGGAGAGGGTGTTGGTAAATCCATTTTAGGACCTTAAAGATTGAAATTGAGCTAGCTAACCGGAAGCAGCATATGCTGCTCTCTGTACTGTGAGTTCTCTTAAACCTGCCTGTGTTTGAGATCTCCAATCCCAGAGCTGTGTATAGCAGCTTTTTTCAGCTGTTCTTTAGAGAAGGATCTGTGCTTTGTTTCACATTTTCAGCATTTCTGCAGAAATAAGTGATTATAGCGTCACTTAACAACATCTAGAGAACAGAGTCTGCTTTCCTCAGCCTGAAACTCACATTTTGTCAGCGACATCTCCGAGCTGAGATTTAGGGAACTAGTCTGGGGTATTTCTCTATTACTTTTGTTACAACTGTTTCACTGAGAAACTGGAGTTGCAAAACTTAAGGCTGCTCTTGACATCTGAAGAGAGCAGCGGGCCTCAGGCAGGAGAGGGAGAGTTAGGCTCTCAAACCCACTCTTAGAGTTTTTAGCATATCCATGTGACTCTGAGCAGTGCTCTGAAGTCTGGAGAGTCTGAATCACATGTGCTCGAATGAGCTGCTGTGTTGTGTGCTGAACCTCGGTGAGGTCAGCGATGCCTGCAAGCCATGTCTCGCTGGTTTGGTTTCGGGTCTGCGTTAACAGTGATGAGAAGCAGATCTGCAAACAGCTAAGGGAACTTCGGATTTAAATAATAAAGTCAAAGAAGCATATAATGAGCTAGACTTGGGCAGCTGCTAAATTTCTGTCTTACTAGAACAAAACTGATGATTGAGGTTTGTTAGTCTGTCTGGATTCTAGACCAAAGTAACTGTGATTCTCATTCCAGACCTATCTTATATCTGATTATAAATCTAGGTGACTTACATTTCATATTTTAAAAGTCCAATGCACTTAAAGGTGGTTGAGGTTTGTTCCTATTTTTCTGAATATGAAGAACAAGAATATGGAGAAGAGAGTATGTGGAAGGATATACGTAGGGTTTAAAGCTCCAACCTGTCTGACCTTAGCAGACAGAGAACCTATTATCAAGGTGGTTTAATCAGTGTTTACTGAAGGAGCAGTTGTTCTAGAACTGGGTTTCATAGGTTGCACTCTCACTTATGTGGCAGCTTAATGGCAGCTGCTATTAACTTGCGACAAATCTAAATGCCTTCCTTCAGTATTTCCTTTAAATATTTCCTGTTGGTCACTCCTTTACAGCAACTGGATAGACAAGGAATGAGTGTGATGCACAGATACAGGATGAGCTAGCAAAATATGTTTCTCTGGGACGAAACAAATCCTGTCTACTTACAAATCTGTATTTCTACCAGGCAAGTTCATTTACCCTACTGGGATATGCCTGGGAGGATGAGTGTATTAAATCCATATATGATTGGTTTTTTTCTGTTATTCTTTATTTTTTTGACCTCCCTCTATTTTGGGAAGGCATACAATTGTGTAAATCTGATCTTCCAACAAGTGAAAAGATGACAGTAGATTAAGCAAAACAAGCAAAAAGCCTAATTTAAAGGATTTAAAATATGTAACTTTCAGACTTCTCACAACTGAAGATGAGGAGGAGCAGTTCTTTGAAATCTGACCATTTTCTGCATTTTAAAGAATTGATTCTCTGTGTGTGGCTAAAAGAGGGAAAGCATTTCATTTAAAAAGATGTTCCCAAGAGAGAGCAAAATGAGAGTTGCATTCCTTTACAGGATCAACTCTGCAGTTATAAATGTAGGAAGGATGTAGTTGGAGGAGTAGGTGCCTCTTCTGCTCAGCTGGAAAGATTTGACTTGTGTCTCTGACAGGAACTGTGCAAGAAGTAGCCAGACATGCTTTTTCCTCCCCCCCTATACTTAAATCACTCTGCCATGTGTGGGTCATTGAGGAAGCAGACTAGTATGCCTTTGTTTTGCTTAATTGTTAATATTTTATTTATAGCTACCAAATATGTCACTTGGAGCAGTCCATGAAGAAAAACAAGAATGGTGCAGCCTAGATATGTAACTGTCAAGTTTCCACTGGTATCTTGAGCTGGGCTTTGGGAGCTGTCCATTTAGAAGCAGTTTAGAATGCTGCCTTTTGCTTGGGAACACAGAAGAAAGCCTGATATTGGCAAAACAAAATATCTCTTTGGGTTTTAAAATATTTTGTAATAAAACACTTTTTTTTTTTTTTTTTTTTTTTTTTTTTTTTTTTTTTTTAGTGGTTTCAAACAGTAATCAAGCAGTTAGAGAACCTACACTAACTTTAGTAATGCATTCATATTCCTTCACTTCCCAACTCCTCCAGGTTTTTCAGTATTTTCTACAGAGTTGGTTGCAAAGCCAGTAAGAATGGCATAATCTACCCTTGCTCAGTATTGGCATGGTAGGTCAGTGATAGAGTATTTGAGTTTCTACATTCATACTGATGGTCACCCCCGCTCAACAAACATTTTCTGCATGATGCAAGGTAGTAAAAATAAAATAAAATAAAATTTTATAGCCACAATCCACCTATGGCTGGAGGGAGTCTGTCTGACTTTGAGAGATACTTTCTCATAGGGACTTCTGCTTTCTGCTGACTTCCTTTGCTGTTTGTTAAGGCAGCACAAGCATCAATTCATATAGAGCACATTCCTGGAAGGTCAGCTTAAGCCAGCATGGATCCCTCTGTCTTGTGATACCTGTCCTGTGACAACAATTTTGTTCAATTTCTTTTGCATCTCGAGTGTAAGTACTATTCTCACTGATGTTGTTAAAATGGGAGTCAAATTAGATCATATGACTTCGCCTGTAACTTTATCTAACTGTAGAAAATCATAAACCCTGAAAAATATTAAGACTTTTGATAGATGCCTTTATGTCGTTAAGCCCAGCAGGTAGTTAAAATGTTCAGCTAAAAAGGCTGAAACATTCACAAAAAGCTGTATCTGTCACTATGTTTGTAACACCAGCAGGTACGCATGATTGCTCTTGGCTAAAAAAGAACACAGATGGGCACGTGAAAAGTAGATTAAATCGCTGAGGTGTTGAAATCAGAGTCTGTATGGAAACAAAATTCTGTTTTGTCTATATATAAAGTGTGGTTTTGTACAGGTGTGGTTCTAAAGGAAACAGGCTTCCAGTAGAGTTTGTTGAAACTTCTAACGGTGGTATTGTAAGAAATTTCCAGTTAGCTGGAGCTAGCCAGATTTAGCTTTGTGGGAACATACCAGCTGAAACAGTTTTTATATTATTTTTGTTGCTGTTGTCCTGAAGGCTTTTGGGTTTAGAATGAAGTTTCTATAAAACCTGGAAAAGGCTGGTTATTTAGGGATTTTAAGACCATTATGTCCTGCCACATTTCATTTTGTGGACTTTTTCCAAGGCTGAGGAATTGAGGAGAAAGTTAGCTAATTTGGGCCTTTCTAAATGTCTGCCTTTCTGCAAAGAGGTGAAGTTATGAAGTCCATAGTTCTTTTAGAAATAAACTATTTCTCAATACTTCAAGCCTGAATCATTTGCATGCGGTTCTTAAAAACTTTGTTCTATGTAAAACAGCATATACATTTAAGGTAGCATGCCTCACAGATTTGTTTATGAATCTGGAGAATTTGTTAATATTTTTCTGTGTTTTGTCTTGTTTATTAAAAGTATTTTGGTCCTATGAAAACTTACAAAGGAAACAGTGTTTTATTTGGATGACAGGAGGGACAGGGATGTATTTATGCTAGCAGCAGAATAGACTGAAAAATGAGTCTTCCATGTACATTCCAGCACACTGTTTGTGTCAATATGTGCAGAAAAGGCCGAGTTTTTCCTTGGCTGACACTGTATTGCATTACAAATAGCAAGTTGTCCAGTGAAGACATCCACAGTTTTACTGAAATTGTTGCTTTTGTTGATATATTATAAATCTTGAATAAATCAATCAATTTATAATTTTAAAATTTATAATTTTAAATCTTGATCTTCTTATAAATCTTCTTCTTACTACAAGATAAATATTTCTTACATGGCAGCATTGGCATCTTAACTTATATAAATGGACTCACCTTGACAAGGTAACTTGCAAAACAGCCTGCATTTGCAGCAGAGGAGAAGGGATGTGACTAGGGCCCTCATGCTTCTGCCTCTCTCTAGAAAGCTGTATTTCAGACCCTCTCTAAGGCACTTAAATTGCCTATTCCAGCTCAGTTCTGTTGGATTTTCCTCCTTCTGGGCAGAAGATTGCTTAGCAGCTTGATTATACAGAGAGCCCTCTATCAAATCACCTATAAAACTGCTGTGCTGGGGGCTGGACTGCTGTCAGGGCTCAGAATTAACCCAGGTCAGAGATCGATTGTGAGTGACCCCAGCAGTAGCAGCTACTTGCTTGTGTTGTGCCTCTTTCTATGTCAGCTCCTGAGGCAGCTGCAGTAACGACCTGGCCTCTTAAAAAGCCAGACTTTCTTCATGTGAGTGGGTTGGGTTATGGTGTTTGTTCAGCTCCTGTTTACTGCAGAAATATGCTTCATTTTCATTGTTTAATAAGCTACTGGTATTCTTTAGGGAAATGTTCAAACTTCCGGGTTTCAGGAAGTTACCAGGGACAGTTTAGGATAAGAATATAAAGTGATTGATTTAATGACTTCTCCTTGGCTGAGCTGTAATAATTGACCACATGATCAGTTATTGTGCATTTAAACAATGTGTAGTTAGTGTGTTCTACACCCACATTAGCAGAACAGGCAAGACTTCAATCCCACTTCACTGTGTCCTTGAAAGACCATTATAGATGGGAGTACACTACAATGGAATAATTACAACAGCACTGAAAAAACTGAGGGCAGATCCTGAACTCGAGACATTGTTGCTGGTGCTCCTGGTCACTCTGGGACATGATTCTATTTAGAAATGTCAGAAGCTGTAACAAAATATAAAGGAAAGGTTACAAGACTGGATGTTTTCCCACTGTTCCATGCTTACTGAGTCTTCAGTCCTTAGAGCTCTAAGGACAATCTTCAGGCCCATCCTCATTTTATTTTCTCCTTCCCACACAGACATCAGTTACTGTTTTTCTGTGCTGATGCATTCTCCTCTTTTAGAATAATCAGTGTTATACATTTAATTCAGACAGAATAAAGCAAATTACTTAAAACCAAATTACTTAAAACCAAATTACTGAAGTTTTTAGTATTTGATTCCAATTAAGTGAGCTCTTCGGGATGCTTTTTAGTATAAGCTGGTATCTTTTGATTGGTGTCCTGGATTTGATTCCTCTAATAAACTGTGACTCTTGTTTAAAATAGGGCTAGCTAGACAGGACTGCGGCATTGTGATTTATGTAAAATTTCAGTGAGTGTAATCTAGAGTGTAATCTAATAGTTTTAAAGAGGGTCTTACACAGAAGACTTTCATCTGATGATATTATTGCAACTTAATCAAAATGATTGAATCATAGAAAGGCTTGGGTTGGAAGGGACCTTAGAGAACATCTGGTTTCAACCCCTAGCCACATGCAGGGATGCCACCCATTGTATCATGTTGCTCAAAGCCGCATCTAACCCACTTGTGAAGATTTCCAGAGATGGGGCATCCACAGGTTCTCTGGGCAACCTGTTCCAGCGCCTCATCACCCTCACAGTAGAGATTTTTTTTCCTAAACCTATTCTCTTTCAGATTGAAGCCATTCCTCCATGTCCTGTCACTAGGTGCCTTTATAAAAAGTCTCTCTTCATTTTCTTTGACCCAGGAATGTTTTCTGCAGCATCTCTTCATCTTCAGTCAGGTCCCCTCAAATGAAGTGCCGAAGGAAAACACATTGAATTGGATTTTAATAAAGTGAGGAAGTCTGTTGTCCCCAGGCAAAAGCAGTTTAAATTGGTGTAATTTTAACAAATAATTCTTTTGTTCCAATAACCTGCTCTGAAGCGACTCTGAAGTTTATTAGATTCCACACAGATTAATCTGTAACTGAATGTGCTGTTTGTTGACTCACTTGTTCAGCTGGAAAGAAGTAGGAGATTTCTTCATAGTTACCAAGCCAGTCTCTGCGCGTGTGAGGTATTTGACAAAGCATTTCTGCAAGGTGACTGTGCTGGTGCTGTAGTCACTGCTCATTTGCCTTATGAAGCCATAGCTGGAGCATAAGACACATGAAGCAAATGTTGCATTTGGGGTACACAAAGGAATGCTTTGCTGGTTCTGTTTATTCTCCTTGGGCTCATAAGGAATAAGGAAAATGACTGAAAAGCAATGTCTTTAAAAACCTGTTGTTGTTTTAGCCCTGTGAACCTCAGACAGTTGCTAAAACCCTGTCTCTCCCTCTTTAAGTATAGGATGGTGACATAGGTGGGACCATGACAATTAACATTCAGGAGGAGCTGTTCTGCTCCTTCTTCCTGTGAGATCCCAAGCCCTGCTGTTTAGTAAGGCAGGTTTCATTGTGCTTGCTCTGCCTGCTTGTCTGGTTCTTGTCCTCTGCAGTGCAGTGCCTCTGAGTTTGTTGCTCGTGTTGCTGTTGGTGTTTTTTCCATGCACACCCAGTGAGTGCCACATTTTCTGTGGAAGCATTAGACCATAGCTTTATGAAACTGGGCAATGTGGTGGGTCTGGCTGAAGGAAACTGAAGGAAACAGCTGCTGGATGTCTATAAAGCAATCTTGAGTGATCCAAGTAAGAAGTGAGGTTACTGCAGTGGGGTGATAAGCAACACTCATTAAACATATTTGCCCCCAGTTTCATGCTTCTGTGTAGAGGTGTATTTTTTAGAACTCTCTGGATTGTGTTGTTGATACATGTCGTTGTCCATCTGTAAAGCTGCAACAAGCTTGGTCATTGCCACTTGAGGTTTTAAAATTTGGTTTTCCAAATGTGAAATAGAATGGAGTTTGAGATAGGAAGACAGCTGATTGTGGCTAGCTTGAGAAAGCTTCTCCTGTTGCTGGAGTTACTGGTAAGCACTGCAAAGTAGAACCATCCTCAGTTTCCTTTGGCATATGCTGTGGATGAACATCAATAACAGTGTTTGGACACTTCTCAGCCCTGCCAGAGAAAGTGGGTGATCTGCAGTCTGTTTTTCATTTCCATTCTCTTAATGGGTGCATTGCCTTTCAAACATTAGTATTTTACTGAAGGATTTGGGTGGGGTTTTTCACCTTTTCTACTGAAGCAATGCTGTGTTATCACAGCCTGTACAGTGATTACTAATTCACAGTTTGGGATTAAGATTATTTGCATCTACAATCTTAGAGGCAAGAATTTGCTTGCATTTTGGTCTTTGTTGTATTAATTTGTTTGTGTCTTTATTTTAAGTTTAAAACTTCCTATGCCATCTTTTAAATGTTCTGATTTCAAGGACCAGAACTGGCAATTATGTCAACATGGATTTACTCGTAGTAATGAAACAGCTTTGCAAAGCTGGCTGAAAAACAAGACAAGATGAGGAGCAAGGAGATGAAACTTTCTTCTTTGCTAGCCAGCTCTAAACCAAGGGTAGTTGTGTGATCCAGTATGTGAAACATGGTTTTATTTATGAAAAAATTGTATGTATTACAGTTCAGTTAGTCACATGTTTCTCAAGTAATCCTACCTGTTAAAATGTAAACATTTCCACTGCAACTATCTCTACTTCTGTAATTCTTGTAGAGAAAATGAGGTCTTTTGTATCAGAGACTACTACTTTCCTTTTTCTGTGCCTTTTTTTTTTTTTTTTTGTTCTCCTTAACTAGAGGAAGAGTTTCTGCTGACTAGAAATGGAACCACTGCTTGGCTTAATAAAAACAAACATGAGCTGACTCTTCAATAATTTTCTCTGTAGGAATTCAGGTTAGGTCTTAATTGTTTCTCTGGCTCATCATTAACCATGTCTGACCTGTTTCTAAGCATGTGACCAGCCTTAGAGTGGCTGAGTAGCTTTTATCAGCTGATAGTTGTGTATTGTGAGATCTAGATCAGAAATGCTGCAAAGACAAACGAAAAGGCTTCTCAGTGTTATGGTATTGCTTCTTTCTAAGACAAGACTAATTTTCACGTGAAAAAAAATGAGGTTCCTTTGCATGCAAAAAAAAAAAAAATGCATTTGCTNTGAGCTTCCTTTGCATGCAAGACAGTGGTTGCTTGGAAAAAAAATGCATTTTGCTTGCATGGTGTAGCCTGCTCCCTGCTCTGCTCAGTTTCCAAAGTGGACTTGCTTTCTTTTATTGCCGGCCCACAGCTGGCAAGGTGCTGTTCCTGCAGGTGCAGTGTGAGCCCTGACAAAGCTGTTGGTTTTCATTCTGTGCAAACATCTACCCTGGTGTGCAGTGTGAAGTAGCTGCAGGAGTTTGCAGCCTCTGGTGCAGGCTGTTGCCGTACCCCGGTGACTTGGGTGAAGAATGCCTGCATGCACACGTGGTGGGTGCCCTCGAGCAGCTCCTGGGCACAGTCCAGCAGCCACCTATACATGCCCAAGGAGCCTAAGTGCTGACGTGAGCCACTGTCTGACTTGGCACTAAAAGGGATTAAACTCATGCACAAGATGCAGTCAGGCTCTGTTGCAGGACTGGTAATGTCCAGGACAGCAGGGACCTTAGATTATTCCTGTCTTTTGGACTCCTTGGGATGTTTGAAGAATTGGCAAACTGGGAAAGGGGAAAACCATAAAGAGTGAGGTAATCTAGGAACCTGTCAAAACTGTGCGGTGATCTTTGGTCCCTGACTGTTACCAGTATGTTTGCAGTGCAGAGCTAGGCCTTTGTGAGCTAGGCCTAAGCCCTTGGCTCTCTGGGACCATTTGAGTGTTACTGATGGATTGAGAGGACCAGAGATGTGATCTGCCAGCCTGAACTCACTGCATAGGGCTGAAAGTGAGGGAGGCAGTACCGTTATAAATACAACCATCAGCACTGAAACAGGGAATTTAGGGACTTCTGTTTTCCAAAGAGTAATTCCAGGTTTCCAGCAGTTTTGGTCTTCATTGCCTGCTTGGTTCTTCTCTCTGCTTGTTCCACAATTGGAGTGATGGAAGGAGCAAGCAGAGGTATTTCTGCAGTCTAACCTTTAGGAGGAGACACTAAGGCTACCCTGCTTTTCCTTTGAGGAAAGGAAGGGGTATTGTCTTATGATCTAAGAAGTTGCAAAGCTAGTTCTTGATTTTAATCACGTTCTGTGAGATCTGTGTGTACGTGTGAGGGAAGAAGACCCTTTCCCTCTGTCATCCCGGTGGTAATGTCTTTAAGCTTGTTAAAGAGTTTGTTTTGTTCATGAACCTCTGACTATAGACTGAAGGTCTATAGTTTAGGTGGCTTTGTGATTATAAATATAATATTATATCAAATGTTTGAATGAGAAGTAGCTACAGTGAGAAATCAGTAAAAAACCAAGCCAAACCAGAAGAGTTGTAAGACTATAAAGAATGTATTTTTCAGTCTGTATATACTCCAGCATGTTTATATTAATACGAAGGGGTACAAAGGCTGGATTTCTGTGACTCACCAACCTGCAGGTGTATACTGTAAATCAAGATTTCAGGAAGGTCAGCCTCTCTACTTCCTTTGTTACACTGCTCCCACTAACTTGTTTTAGGCTCTTTTGTGAAGCATCTTCAGGAGTGCTGAAGACTATTGGCCAAAATTTACTTTTTCTGCTCTGCATTTTTTTTCTGCTTACCTACTTGAATAAGCAGTGTTTCATTTTTCTATGCAGTCTACTTCATATAAACCAATAATTGAATTTTTTCAATAATATCCATTATTGTGGAAGGTTAAGGTGGAAAATACTAAATTAAAAGAAGCACAGAAAAACTGGTGTCAGTTCAGTCCTTGGGGTTTTTTTTCTTTACATTATTTTTTTTCCCTTATGATTTGAAAGTCCATTAGAACTTTGCTATTGTGATGCATACTTACAGACTTTTTGGTAAAATGTGTTTTAGTTTTATACTAAATTTTTGAATCACAAGACCTGAACTGCCATGAACTCTGCTTCTGGAATTGTATATCAGACCAATTTTGCAGTGCTGGCTTTTAATTTTCTCTCAATTATCTACTTTCATTCAGCTTTAGAAGTAGGATAAATATGCAATTAACTTGGAGTGCAAATATTTTAAGTATAGGCCTTGTTTCAGGGAGCTTTTATTTAAAACAGAAACCTGCATTGTCTGTTCTTGCAGCTAGATAACGCACCTCTAGGTGGCGGCAGGACACACCGTGACTTTTTCTGTCTCAGTTTTCTTTTTACTCTCACTTTTAAAAGTACACACGGAATAACTGAGCTCCCCGGCTCTGCAGTCAGAAGGGAGAGCGCCTTGGAACAAACACAGGATAATTAGTGTTCGCTTTTATAGATGTTAGAACTCTGTGTTTTTGAAGATGACACCAGCCAGTGATCTTTTTGTTTGTTTGTATTAAAACAATGCATTACACTGGCGGTAAAAAGGAAGCTTAATTACCCCAAGCTCGTGTTAATCAGTGCATGTGAGCAGCTGCAGCTGCCCAGGAGAGGTGCGGGCAGCCTGACACTGCCTTGGCATGACAGGCAGGGGGAAAGGAGGGGCTGGCCTTCAGTGGCTGGTGACTGTAGGCAAAAATCAGAAATCTTCACTAATGTTTTGCTGGTTTTCAGCTCAGTTAAAATACAAGCTGCATGAAACCCATCTTACAGTGCCATTCTCCACTGAAATTCTGTTAGTCATTTATGCTACTCAATTCTCTCAAAAACACCTGCCTTAAGTATTTGTTTTTTTACCTCATGTAAGTCTAACTTTCCCGTTTTGATATTTTTATTAATTGGGTCTGCGCAGAAAGAATTGGCTATAGCACTGGGATGTTTTGTACAGTAGTGTAGATAATCCAATATCATCTACAACATTCACTGGAGACTTGTTATGAACCAATGATCAGAATTAATATTATTGCTAAAAATGCTTTAAGGAATTAGAATTTTATCTAACTGGTTAATGTAATTCATAGCATATTCTCTTTTAACTGAAGTTCTGTCTCTTACAGATCTCTTCTAAAATATACAGAAAAGTACTCTTTTTTTTTCTTCATTTTTCTTAATTATGTGGAGTTGTCACTGAATTTTTAACTGGGTTTATTGAACTGTGTTTATTTATTTATTATTGTTTATTGAAAAAAAAAATAGATAGTGAGATAATGAAGCAAGAATCCCTCATAATATCTTACCATATCTGTCTGTGTGGTACACCACTCTGCCTGGGTAGAACCACAGAAATACAGGGAAGATAAACCTACTCCTAGCTGATGTCAAGCAAAATAAGTTACTCTGAATACGTATTGTTCTCTTTTAGAACATGAGGGTGTTAAGCTGAGATAAAGCATCTTGAAGCTATAAATTTTGCAGTGTGAAAAACCACCCATCCTTAAAGTTTGTCCATTTTTCTCCTTGCTCTCTCATGTGACAGTAAAGTATATTAAGCTAAAAATAAGGCTGAGACAGTATGTCACTTCTTGCAGTTCAAAACTAATATGTTTCATGAAATACACTTAAATATCACTGGCAGTTTGTATCCCACACTTGAAAACACAAGATTTACAAAATTGCAATTTAAACCTGGATACATGATTTTTACTTACTTTTTAATGTACTGTAAACCCGTGAATGCTTTGTTACCATCTCTGAATTGATGCATGGATTCTGAAATATTTGTGTAAGATAATGTTATAGCAGTCTTCCGTATAGTTTTCCAAAATGATATGCTTAAAATAAACCAGAATAAGAATTGTGCTGTTTATTAAAAAAAATATAATAAAACCCCTGATTTAGACATACTATAATTAAACTATTGACTAATCTTTAAATTGTCTGTTTCTACCTGAAGATTTGAATACATTCTCATCCTTCATAAGAAACCTCAGGTTTTGTCTTTGACATGGCAAAAATCATTCAGTAATTGTTCTAGGACTTACAAATGGAATCTTTGTAGTAGGTTGAAATAGTGCTGCATATCCGTTTCTGTCAACTTATTTATATGGCTTTAGAATTGTCAAGCAAAAATGCATAAAACTAAGTAGCAATTGTCTGTGCTCCATTCAAATTTTTCTTCCTCTTCACAAACAGCTGCTGAAATACAAAGGATACTACATCAGCTTGGAACACCACAGGACACGCCTGAGTTGAGGCAACAGCTGTGAGTACTTCACATGAAAACACTTAATTTCATTGCATTGTAAACAACCTCCTGGTAGGTGGTGAGGTGGATTTTTTTTTAGGCGGAGTTCTTGATTTCCTGAGAAAGGTGAATATAGACAAATATTTGAAACTTAAATGTTAAGATGTGCTTTCTGGAAGTAGGATAGTCTGTAAACTCGAATCTGCTGGTTTGCCCATGCACCCTGCCTACAGTACCAGTACATCTATAAAACCTGTGCTGTTTGTCAGCAAAGGGAAAATGGCACAACCAGAAAGCAATATCAAAAACATATACCCACACCCCTCCACTCCAGTCAACGCTTCCAATCTGTCTGTGTAAGTGTCACAAGGTAATGAATATATTGGGGTGGGTTTTTTGTGAGGCGGGATACCGGGAGAGGAAGGGGAATGTCATTTTTAGTGGTGAAAGCTACAGTAAGGGATGACATTATGGAATAAATATGTACCAGAAATAGTAACATAACAGAAGTGAAATCAGACTCCAAAGCATATTCTCTGCTGGAGTGTAGTCACCTCAAGGTGGACTTTCATAAATAGGCCTCTAGCAGAGAAAGCAGCTGCTCTCCACTTCTCTGCATGGTCTGATGAACCAGTATGATTTTTTTCATTGAACTCCTTTACCACATTAATCTCAGCATCACAAATTCATGTAAGTGACATGTTGTGCTCACCCTGGCATTTTCAGTGTCTTTCATGCTGTGCTGTGGCCACTTAATAGTTGCAGGAGGTGTGTATTGGACCAAAATAATGATTTTCATTTTGTGTGAACCAAAGTTCTTCATAATAGCCTGAGTTCAGGGCCCATAACATTAGCCATGTACAATCCACAGTGGATATTCTGCTAGGGACTGGAAATAGGTGAAGACCAACACACAATTTATTCAATAACCCAACAGGATCTAGGCATAAATTCACAACTAAACAGCAGAGAAACTGTTGTGAAGGACAACTTCCAGACCCTTTAATGGTCTAACTTATGTATATATACTAATCTTGCTTGAGTTTTTATCTGTTTTTCACTTGTCTGAATATTTGGCCTTTCCAAGAGTTATATGATTATTTTAAATATCGATGCTGATGGCTTGATAATAGCTTTCCAGATAAAATCTTTTTATATAGACTGGGCAGGGATTATGCCAAAGCAGGTAAAGAATTCGAGTTGCTTCAGGAAAAAAAAAAAGTGAATATTGGTAAAGGACTGTGTGATAATATCAGAAGTATATTCATGTATTCATAATGACTACAAATGTATTGCTGCACATGAGTAAAATAGTAGAAACCTAAGGGGGAAAAAAGTGAGTAATTATTAATTATGCCGTCACGCTGAGGAACACACCTTCTTCCACACCTGTCCTGCCTGGAATCCATTATTTCATGCCTTTACAGCAAAGAATAGAATAAAGATGGCTTCGTGTGCTTCAGAGAAGCTTTTAGTACTGGTGTTTTTCTGAGAACCAGTGAAGTTCAGGAAAGTAACCCAACGGTCTCTAATGGAAATTTGCATTTGATTTTAGGCAACAGAAGCAGCAATACACCAACCAACTTGCCAAAGAAACTGACAAATACATTAAAGAGTTTGGATCTTTGCCTGCAACAAGTGAACAGGTATAAAACCAAAGAGCATGGCTTGTTTGACTATCATGTTGGCTCATGTAAAGTATTTGAGTCACTTCATTCTTTACTCCTGTTTTCAAAGCACTGTTTAGTTAGTCAACACATTTGCACGGTGCCCGGATACTTAAAACATAGGAATATTTTGTTGCCGTCCAGACTTGTCCCAGAGTTGTTTCTATGTATGTGTATGTTGTTTCTATGTATGAGGAATAAGGCAGTGTGACTGGGGTAGTGGGAATCAAGGCAGTGTGCTACTTCAGGTAGCTGGACACTTTGTAATCCATTGCAGGGATGCTGTATCTGACTCTGCCGGACTGCTTCCAGGGTCAAGGAATAGTGTGCCAAAACGCTGTTCACTCACTGTCTGAATAATTTGATTATGCACAGTATGTCTGTTCCACATCACTCAGATCAGCATATATGCTATGTCTTGTCCACAGGCTTTTCCTTTCTCAAGAGGAGTAGACAGGAGCTGTTACTAAAACAACCTGTGAAGTCTTTAAACTGCTTCTTTCCAAAGTCTGTGTAAAATCTTTCAGGCAGAAACATGTGAAGTGGCTGTTGTGATTAGCACACTCCTATCTGCCCTCCTGTGGTTTCTTATCCTAGCAAAATCTGCCACTTAAATAAGGGAAGAACAACAGGATCCTAGAAAACGTGAATTCAGGCTATTGTCACTTAGACAACTTGCCTGGTCTGTGGCTGGTTACTAAGGAGCCTTTGGGAAAATAAATGGTCTTGAAACACTGAGTTCAAATGGCAGGCCATGATCCATGTGTGCTCATCCTGTCAAGCTGTAAACTTCTAACAGCAATGTTAAACTTGGTATGTAAGCTCTAGTTCAGCCCAAGTATTTTTTGTTTGTTGTCTTTTTTCTATTTGCTTAACTTGGAGCTGAAAAGTTCACAGTGAAATGTTTTACTGTTAAATTTTACTATCTTTATCAAAGCTATGTCTTAAGGAAATGCATAAATAACAGATTCATTAATGGCAAATGACAACCTTTCAGAAATTTGTAAGGGTTGATGTATGTATATATTTAGGAAAACATGGTGGAGGCTCTCCTGAGTGCCCAATATTCCTCTTCCCTTCACTACATCTTAAAAAAAACCCAACAAAAACCAAAAACCAAAACTTGAAAGGTTAGAACAAGTATTTCTGGATCTGTTCTAAAGCACTTAAGGGGGTATGTGAACCCACTTCTGGATTCAGTTCAATATGTGTTTCCAGCTTTACGTAAAATACATATTAAGTGCCCTGTTCTTTCTTTTCTGCACCTTTCCTCTCCATTTAGTCACCTCTGCATATTTTAGCATTCCTGGTGTCAAAATATTTCACACCAAAGCAGTAGATTTTACAATCAGCAGATAATAAGGAAGGTAGACTCTTTCTTACCCCTGCTCATTTTTCATTTCCAGCTGTTAATGAAAATAAATACGTTGACTTCCTCTTTAAATGCCTTAATTTGTGTGGTTATGTGATCCCAGAAGGTTTGTCCATGGAATTGCAAATGGTTTTGTTGACAGCATTCCCTTACACCAATCTCGAAGAATGAGTATATATGCCTTGGTATTTAGCAGACTGGAAGGAGTAAAGCCTTGAAAAGCATGAGCTCATTTGACTTGGTAAAACTTTTTCTCCTATAGCGTCAAAGAAAAATACAGAAAGACCGTCTTGTGGGGGAGTTCACCACAGCATTAACAAATTTCCAAAGACTCCAAAGGCAAGCTGCTGAGAAGGAAAAAGACTTTGTAGCCAGAGTAAGAGCCAGCTCCAGGGTGTCTGTAAGTATCAGAAAACGTGCCAGTATATTCTTTACATTGGTGTTAGTGGTGTTCAGTGTCAGATTTGCCTCCACAGTGCTACTTAGCTCATAGTTGGCTCTAAATGCTGCAGAATATGTGCTGTATGATTTTGTAGCAAAGGCTGCATTCAGTTGTAATAACCTCTCTGGAGAACTGTTACTCTTTCCTTGCCTTTGTGACACAAAGTCATGAACTGCCCCTGTGTTCATGCTGTAAACTTGCAAAAGCAACTTCTAGTAGATTTTGAAATGCTTTTGCTCTACCTTTAGATAGCAACAATTTTTTTCCTATGGGGAAGAATGACTTGCCAAATTTCAGTGAAGTATTAAGGTGAAGGAGTGATGAGTAGCTTCAGATGTTGAGCTTTTCCTTGTCAGTATATCAATTTTGCTTTTTCACTCTGTGCCAAATACATGTTACTGTACTTGTAAATTGTAGCAGGCAGTTACTGAGCATGCATAAAACAAAAGCAGGATGAGAAAGTGTTAAATCATGTTTCAGTTTGTCTTAGTATAAACCTTCCAGTATTGACTCCTTATAGAAATGCTGACAGTGCTCTTTTCAGGGCTGTAATGTTTTATTTTTATTTTTAAACACTTATGATGTAGGGTGGGGTTCCAGAAGATACCTACAAAGAAGGAACACTTGTCTCTTGGGACAGGTAGGTTGAATTACTTAATATGCCTTAACCTAGCTCAGAATAATAAACAGCCTGCAAGGAAGCAAGCTGTTCATGATTTTTTGGTTTTTAGCATAGAGAAGATACTTTGATGGCATAGATGGAAAGAAAAAGAAGCAGTTCATATAATGCCCCCCTTTTTTCCTGATGCTCAGCTGCAACCATCTTCTTAAGCTGCCCTAAGCTGCATTTGGGTTTTCTGAGACCCAAACTTAGGGAACAGTCCAACTTGAATGAAGTAAAACTGTTGTTGTGATAAGGGCCCAGTCTTTACTGGGAACTCCCATTGCTTCCATGCTCTCCAAGAACTGTTTCTCAGTCTCAGATTCTTTTTTGTTACTCAGATAGATGTAAACTCTGCAGTTTATAATTCAGAAGGAACTTTGACCATGTATTCATACTTAGGATTTCTCATCAGCCACCTGCTCTGTGCAGCACTACTCCAGCAGCTCTGCTACACCAAAGCTGTGGTGGTTATACCACCTCTGTTAGCCAGGGACAGGCAAGGGTGAAAACACACGTTTTATTAACTGATAATGTACTTAACTGTATGTACTTGTATGCTATGTACTTAACTGTAGCTTTATCCTTCTGAATAGTTTCTCATTGTGTTGTTCAATTCTGCATGGGTTTTGGTTTTGTCTTTGTTTTTTTGTCTAACAGTCAACAGTCGCAAGCACAAGTGCAGGATGAAGAAATTACAGAAGATGACCTCCGTCTTATCGAGGAGAGGGAATCTTCCATTAGGCAGCTTGAAGTAAGTACAAGTGGTTGTACAGCAGAATATGCTTTTAATGTTCCAAAGAGGCAGCATTTTCAAGGGGCATGAGCATTAATCGCAGACATGAATCTTGAGGAGTTTAGGTTTGTCTATGGGTGTGGTTTTTCCCTTCACAACTGCAAATACTGTCTTTAGATGTGAAACGTACATTTGAAATCTACTGTATGAAAGCCATATTTTGGTATACTGTCTTTCACTTCAGCTATGGAATATAGAATCCTCATGTGATTGCAAGAAAAAGTACATTTCATTTTTTTCCAATATGGTCATATTATAGAACCATTTTAAATTTTGAATATAAAGGTAACAAAATTATACTTCTCTTCACATGTCTTCCCAATGTATTGTTCAACATGTTCATTTTTAAGTGGATTTTTTTTAACATTCCTGGAAGTACAGAGATATTCTGTTTCATTGAAACTTTTGTAAGTAAGGACTTGTTAAAAACATTTAAAAACAAGATGTAAACTACATGAAAAATTGCCATGTGTGATGAAATACTGACATAAGAGACTTCTGTGAAGACAAAATTAATTTTTCCAGCCAATCTATAATCCACATCTCTACCACGCATAGGAAAGCTGCTGGAACTGGAGTTTGTCGAGAAGTCTTCCTGATGCATGTGACAAAATCCATTCTATGTATAATTTTTTTCAATAATCTCTCCCTTGCCACCCATACTTTAACTTACAGTGAATTGAAGTTAACGTGTATCAGTCATTAGTTAAGAGATCATACCCACAGTTGCTAACATGGCATCTATCACTTCAACATAACCAGGTGGTAGTAGGATAATATAGGTGCAGAACTCTGACCATATTATAGAGGTAATTTCTGTAAACTGTGGTGCTTAGGAAAGCTATTGTCTTTAAAATAGGTGTACTAAAACTAATGCAAAATACTTCCTATAAATGCTTTTATTAGTTTTGTTTAAATGGCTAGCTTTTAAGAAATGTTGGTATGAGCTTTTCCCTGCAGTTAAAGTAATAATACAAGTGTGTGTGTAGACAAGCCGCCTGCAATGAGAGGTCCTGTTTGTCATGTGTTTTGAGGTATACTCTCTGCACATGATCATCCCCAGTTTGGTTTGATAGATAGCTTGATTATGATAAACTTGGTCTCAAAGTACCAGAAAAACCTTCAAAATAAGCACATTAAGGGTCTTTTTATCCTGTAGTATAAAGAGTCAGGGCTGCAGACCCTGGAGGAGAAGGAGGAGTATTTATATCTAAATAAACATAGATGCTAAAAGGTGTGATGTCCATTAATGATTCGATTGTTTCTTTGCAGGCTGATATTATGGACATCAATGAAATTTTCAAAGATCTAGGAATGATGATTCATGAACAAGGTGATGTGATAGGTAAGTCCAATTCAAATATTACCTGAAAAATTTGTATTCAGTTTCTCTGGAGAGCTGCAATGTAGAACTTTCTTTTCCTGGAAAAATTCCTCTGATAACACTATCAATGCTGAAGCAAATCAGGTGCAACCTAATAATGGGTAGACCGGCTGAGATGACTAGGAATACAGTAAGAAAGTGTGAAAGGTAGAAGTACTGAAAATATGTAATTTTTCATGTGTATAAAATGTCTTTAAAGTAGTTTTTTGAGCTGTTTGTACAGAAAATTGGAGTTTATGTGGGACATTTTACTGTATTTGCTGATGGATCTAAGTGTGCAGATTCAGCAAATGTTCATGCTTTGCCTTTTATGCAAACAGGTTTATTATTTTAACAAAATGTGATTGGAGAATCCATTTTCTGAGTCAGCTGCTAAGACACGGTGTTGTCTATGTCCAGCATATATTTTCAGGGCTTTTTTATCACCTTGACCCATAGTCTGTTCATGTTTTTCTACTGAAAAACATAAAATCTGTGTCAATGTGATAGAACACCAAACTAGATTCATGCCTCTTGGGGTGTTGTTTGGTCCATTGCCTCTGTTTCATAAACCTTAGGATCTCTTTTAATGTGAGCAGAGAGTAGTCAGTAGCAAGTTAGAGGACAAGTAAAAGGTAATTTAAAAAGGGAAAAAAAAAAAAGGTAGAAGTACTGAGAATTTCTACCCTGGTTGGTATCTAAGTTTTAGCCCTGCATGCAGAACAGGGGAGAGTTACCTGACATGAATTCAGCCAGTCATTGCCTGGGCAGTTCTGAAATGAACTCAGGCATAAGTGTAGGATGGGTCAAGCTTTCATAATACAAGGTACATTGATGAATACTGATGAAGACACCAGCATTTGGGGGCAGCTGCTATATATGCTCTCAAGTATATTTCAGCATTCCAAACCTTTTTCTGGGCTATGACTAATCAAAATTTGAAATCTTTCGTTTCAAAACAAAGACAGCATAGAAGCCAATGTGGAAAATGCAGATGTACATGTGCAGCAAGCAAACCAGCAGCTGTCAAGAGCAGCGAACTACCAGGTAATGCCAGTTGTGTGAAACTGTCCTTCTGCAGTAGTCCTGACTTACACTTTCTTATGCAGCTCGGACTTTGCCTAGTAAGTTCCTCAAGGCTTAAAGACTGAAACTTAAAGCTTTATGTTAGACTACACAATGGTATTTCCGGGTCATTATAAAACAAAAGTCGGTGACTTCTGAAGGCTTTGGGTTTCCTGTGAGGCTGTTTCCAGCCAGACTGTTGCAGAGCCTTCTGAGATTCTGTGAGACCACCTGGAGTTACACCTTTACTTTAAACAAACAAACAAGCAAAAATCCCCAAACCAACAAAAAAACCTTGCACAAACAGACTCCTCTTTTTGTAATTCAAGAATTTAAAGGTTCCTGTATATGGGAGAGCAAGCCTCTAGAGATCACTGGAGGAGTAGGGAAGATAGGCAGGAAAGTCTTCTGAAGATATGGACAGTTAGCACCAATTTTTGCTGTCTAAAATCTTCCAAAGCTGTATATATCCAGCTTTTGTTACTTGCTACTCTGATGATGAAAACGTATTTCAAACTGTCAAGCTTTTTTGAAAAGCCTTTTAAATACCTTTCAATGCCACTTCTTTATAACATTTTTGGAACTTATTAGAATAATCTTACTAGTAATTATCTTCCCCTTTAAATTAGTTAGTCCTTAGACTTTTTTTTTAAATCCTCTTATGTGTGTTAGTAGTAGCTAGGACAGTAAATAAGTGACAGAAGGTCTGAAAGACTGCCTACTGATTTCAGAAGTGGGAGAGGGTGCATCCTTGAACTGTATTCTCAGTGGGACTAATTGGCACATTAAGTATGGTTGATGGGTCCTATTTTGATACTTATAAAGTTCAGGAAAAAAAAGAGTAGCAGCCAAAATTTCCAGTGTAAGGTATTAGTTCTCTGGTTGAAATTTAAAATTAAAAGCTTCATGCATTATTTTGAGGAAAGGATCTTCTGCTCTCAAAGGAAGGTTAAGGAGACTTGACAAGCTTCTGTTTCATGAGTCTTGAAGGAGAGACCAAACACTGCAGGGTTGCCCTGTGTTTGGTTGAAAGGACTGTGCAGTTTGCTTTGGGTTTGAACTTTCCTGTGCTTGAAAACTCATACTTTTTCCAAGGTGCTGAAAAATTTCAGCAACTCTTATATCTGGCCTGACCCCCTCAAGGAAGTGTTAGAGGCTGAGGTGTTCTGGGGGCGATAAGGCTGTTGATACCCTGCTCACAGCTCCTGTTTGTGGTTGGATGAGCTTTGCATCACTCCTCTGCCATGTGGATGGCAGAGCAGAGCACTTTGGGCAAAGCCAGGCTGCTTCAGCACTTGTTGGAATGACGATCAGGTGTATGTGGAAATAAATTTGTCATGCCCTGCTTAAGGAGTATTACAGGGGAAATGTTTGACTTTAACACATTTTTGGTTAGAGGGGGGCGGCAGGATGCAGAAGGAAGAGATTGTGAGTGTAAGGAGAGAATGGTGACAGGAGGAAGATACTCCAGCAAATAGATTGAGTTCTAGCAAGTAAAACAATGCAATGAAGAAATCTTAGCCTGATGGTGGGAGAAGTGGCAATGACACAATAAAACTAGAAGAAGAGAATTCTTAAAAAATTTGGTGGTCTGGGTGGTACTGGGCAGAGAACTGACAGCTTCAATGAAGAACTGACACAGATGTTGTTCTTCAGAGAAGAAAATTTTAAAAATCCAAAACATCAAAACCACCCAGGCAGAAGAACTTTTGCCAAGTACAGCACAAACTGGCTTTACTTCTGGGGCTGTAGACTAGAATCCAAGATCTGAGTGTTATTATTCCTTGGCTAACAGCAAGAGGCTGAGAACCCATTGGTAATTTTCTTTCATCCTGTGAAGAAAACCTTCAGATTTCATCTTTCAGATAAAGGATGACACACTGCCTCTGGTCTTAAGTGCCTTGGTATCTCAAGTTACAGACCTGTATGGGAAATGTGAATGTTCTCAACATGCTCATAATTTGGACTTTTATGTAGTGACATCTGTATAAGAGGGTCTCTAGTCATGTCTCTTTGGTATGTTTTTTTTGTGGTTCCTTTTTTTTTTTTTTAAGAGCAAGTTGTACCTAAGAAACTTGGCAAAAAGACCTTTAAAATAACTGTGAGTGGATACACAGGAGTCTAAAATTGTAATTAATTGTTCCCTTCATTATTATATACATTATTAGTCTTTTCTAGCAGACCATTTCTACCTCCTCTGTTCTGTAAATGATTGTCCATTTTCCTCTCTATACTGTCACCTGTGCTCTCATGTTACTTCCCGCAGAGTTCTAATTACATCCATTCATTACATTACTGTGTTTTCTTTCATTAATTTATTATGTGTACCAGAAAATACCGCTGAAATCATTCTGTTGAGTAATATAGTCACAAAGTTATGTAGATAACTTTGCTTTTTTTTTTCTTGAAGATCCTTATATGACTTGAACATCTTTATATGTAAGGACACAATTTAGTTAGATTGTGCAAGCAGTAGGACCATAAAAGCATCTGAATAGTTTTCTGATGTTGCACAGTTTTCAATCACCTTGTTTTTTTCTCTCTTGTTGGCAGCAAAGATCCCGAAAGAAGATGTGCATACTCATTATTATACTTGCTGTTGGAGCATTGCTTGTTGGACTCATCATATGGTTATCTTCAAAATAAGTCTCTGGAGAAAGCTTTGTAATTTGTATTTAAATTTAAATTAGGAAAGGAAAACACTAGTCATGGTTTGCTCATTGTGAAGCTGAGTAAAATAGTGGTTCTGTACTTCATCACACTTTTTTTTATAAGACTTCCTGTTTTAATCTGAGAAATAATGTTCTCAGTACTGCCATCAGTATAACTGCCTGCCCTCTTGGATGTGGGTGCTGTCTTACCAGAAATAAACAGTCAAGGTCATAAACTGTTCTGTTAACTTAAACATAAAACATCTTAAGGTTTAGGGGGCTAATCAAAGTAATGATAATTTGTGTTGACAGGATGGGTAATTATCTATGGGGATATTGCTAAATGTTGCTGCCAAAACAGACTCCTGAATTGTTGCTTGAGGCAACAAGTTCACATCTCAGAATTTAAGTTAGAAATGTAATTTCTTCTCTCTTTCCTTTCCATCACATTCTCCTACCCATTTGATATGGGTGGTTCAAAATTAAAATGTAGGTTGTGGAAGTTGGTGTGATCTCTCTTTTATACCTGAAGCCTGTGAATTAAGCCTTCAGTTTGTTTGAAATCTTTTAGATGCTCCATTTTTCTCTGTATCTGGCATCGAGTATGGTTATGTCTGGAAGCCTCCTGCAAAGGTATGTAGAGTGAATGATGTAATTATGTGGATTTTTTGTTCCAGTCGTTGCATTAAGAAATACTGCGTTTTATTGCACACGTCTGGTATCTCTGCATCTGAAGTGTGCATGAGTGGGTTTGGCTAGATGAAAATGTGCTCTAGTCTGTGACTTCATAGATTTACTGGGAAGAATAGAAATTCCCAATTTTCTAGCTGCACTTGAATGTCACTGTTCTGAAACTGCTGTGATTTAGTTTCCATGAACAGGTCCAAGGTTGTATGTGATGTCCTTCACACAGCTTAAGAAAAGATGATTACAAGTTCAATTCCAAGTTCAACACTGGTATTTGAAATTAAGTTAAAATCGGTTGAACTGACTGAAAGCTTTTAAAAAGTTTGATGCTTATAGCCTTTAAAATGACCTTTTTTCCTTTTATGCCATTTTGTACTAATATATTAAAAATGTAAAAACACTTTTTTGCCAATTAATTATTTGCCTTTTTACTTAATCTTGATGAACTAATCTGAAGAGTGTACAGATGAAAAAGTCACTTAATCTGTATTTTATAAAGTTCTTCCACACCAGACTGATAAAGAATGCACTGTGTACATGGTGAGCTATGAAGTATTATTTGGGAACAATCTAACTGTAAGCATAAATGAATTGTAACCATGCAACCAAAATAAAGGTCTTTTAAAGAGTACACTTTTCTTGTAGTTGCTTTTTTTTCAGAATCCATCTTTAAAATCACAGCTGTCATCTTTGCCTTTATGTGAATGATTGAAACTTCTCTGAACTACTCCAGAGAATTTTAGCTCAGCTGGTGAGGCAGCCCAGGGGAACCTCCCTTCCTGTACAGTACTTCACATGGTTAATGAAAATGCTCCTGGATCTTGCATTCCCAGCTAGTGATGCTAATGCCTTGGGTTTTTTGTTTTCAGACTACTCTAGTCTAAACTAGAACAGCAGTCAGCATTATGGCTGGACAGCTTTCTTAGCAGTGAACTGTCGTAAAACTAACTTTGGAAATGTCCTGACTTTAATGTTTAACAAATTCTTTGCACTACTGCAAACAGGCAGAGAGGAATGCCTTGATCCTATTTGCCCAGGATAATCTTTTCTGTTGCAGTACCTCATACCTGCCTCTGTCACTGACTGATTCCATTGACATGCTGAGGAAGTAAAAGAGTTTTTTGGCAGCAGATCTTCAGCTCCGACTCATCATCATTCTCTCTATGCTTCATACTTGTTGCATTGCATTTGTCTGCTTGTTTAGTTTTCTACTAGGAGGGTTCTCTACTAAATTGCTTACCACCTGTAACAGGTTAGATTTAGTGAACAATCTGAAACACCAGCTGTAGCTGTGATTCAGTTTTACTAATTTGTGAGATATAAATATATAAATTAGGAGAACATGACAAAACAGGCCTAAAAATTTCTAAAAGTATAAAGGTAGTTTATTATTACTAGGTAGGACTAACAGAACAAGAATATTACACTAAGGAAGTAAAAAGGAAAAAAAAAAAAAGTATTCCTTCTTTGCCATGTCCCCACCCCTCCCCCCAGGCCCTATAGGGCACACAGACCTCCTCACAGTTTCTCTGGAGAGAGAACAAGGAGATTAACAAAGATGGAATTTCTGGTCAATATCAGAGTTTTTTAAAAAGTCTTTCCAAACTCCAGGAAAAGAAAGAGGTCCTCTTTGCTTTGTGTGGTTTTAGAACTGCCTCCGCACTGAGCATCCAAACATGGGGTATTCTCAGTTCCCCCCCATGTCCTTTAAATGGATAACAGAACAGTTTCATGGTATTACAGTTCTTTCCGACATTTTTTGCGAAAAGATCGGTTTAAGATCCGCGCCTTTGATGGCCCTGCCCACCTTCTTCTCCCTCTGCAGCCATGTTCAGTTCCAGCCAGCTTGACTCACTTTCGCTTCTTCCTCCAACTTTAACTCCATGGTGAACAGTTTCTGTTGAAGAAAAAGCTCTTCCTTCGATGCTGCCAGTTGCTTAACAGTTTATTCGGTTTGAATAAGTTGAAAATCGGCTTTTCCAGGCCCCCGGGGGGACCCGGTGGAGTGGGGGAGGGGAGCCCCTCCCGATTCCCTCGGGAGCTGCTGAGCTCGTCCTTGCAGCAGCCCCCAGTTGCTCTTTGGCTGCTTGCAGCTTTTGAGGGGGGGAGAGGGGGGTGCCCCGATGCGTGCCAGGGACCCCTTACCCTGGCATTTGGGGGAGGGGGCTCAGCCCCGGCCCTCCAAGGCCGGGCCCGGAGCTGTCCCCCCTCCTCCTCCCCCTTGCAGCCTCACCGGCGCAGCCGGATCAAAGGGAAAAGTTCCGAACCTCCTGCCGGTTTAAATATGCAAAATCGCAGAAGCGTTATTGGATTAAAAAGCTGTCAATTAACTTCAGCTCCAACCCACGACACCACCTTGGAGAATTTTCTTCTTGGGAAGAGATAGTATATTTATTGATTGTTTAGCTTATAAAGGGATGAAGACCCTCTTTATTGAGTCTGGGTTTTTTCTTTAAGAAAAAAGGCTGCAGGGTGGGATAGCCAGTACATAAAAGCTTCAACTATCAGGAGCTGGTGAGAATCTGGCTGGGGCAATAACTGCAAATGACTCAGAAATTCTGCAAGTTACACAGCACTGCATTTCCCAACCCCCTGCTGCAACCTCTGGCCTCTGCTCTTCTGTGTTTGATGGGCATGTCTTTGTAATAAATACGTACGCCCAATTTAATAAAACAAGTATAAAATTTATTTCGTGTCCGAGAGTTCGAACACTCAATGCCACGATCGAAAAGGAGACAGTGCCAAGCCCGGGGTTGGCACTGGGTGAGCACAGGTCTGACCTCTATCGCATCAGACCTCCCTCTGTTCACACCCGCTGCTTCCAACAGCTCGCTTATATACAATTTTTGCTCATGAAGTCCGGATCTTGGGTATTACTTTTGTCCACCAGCATATTCATGAAGCATGCTATTCATGAAACTGAGGTGGACAAAACGTATCCTGTGCTTGATTAATTTCTCATCACCGGGGGATGTTATCTGATGGCTCATTATGTTCCTTATCTTGGTTCTTGATCCGGCCGTTAGCACCTGAGCTGGGAGGGGATTTTTGGAGACGGTTAATCAGTTCTGCCGGGAAGTCCTCCTTGGAAATGTAGATATCAGAAGTCAGCTCAATGCTTCCTTGATGAGCCTTCATTCTCTGTAGTTCTGTTTTTAAAATGTAAATCAGTTCCCTGGGCGAGGCCACAATTTTCTCTGGACAAGTTTTACTCGTTTTAAACTGGTAACATATTTTGATATTACATATTTGAGCACGAATTTCCGGCTTTTATTTATAACATCTTCATTTCCCACATGGAATTGTCTATTTTCAGAGTCATGTGCCTGTTCAGCTGCTCTCTGGTCTTAGTGGTTGGGACACTGAGGGAGAAGAGTGCTGAGGGAGAGTCCCTGTGGATGCTTTCCTTGCTTTCATTTGTGATTTCTTCAAATAAATCCCTGTTTGTGGAGTGGGGGTGCCTCCTCCACATGCTCTCAGATGAAAGAATTATTCCTTGAATCCCAGTGGAGGTGGGATGCTGGAGCCCTTTATCTCTGTATGAGATGAAGGGCCAGCTCTCAGAAGTGACAGGGATGGTTCTGGCAGGCACGGTGGCTGCTGCTGCTGCTGCCCTGTCTGTGAGGCAGGGGCTGGTGGGGAGGTCAGCGCTGGAGTGTTTTCACACAAGCTCCTGTACCTGTTGGAAAAACCAGCCTGCAAGGCCCTAATTGCTCATTAAGGATCTTGGTGCTCTTAATTTTCAGACTTGATTAGGCAGAAACAAAGTCCTGGGAGGGGTTGTATTTAAAGTGTCCATTTTGGGGGGCATAAATACTCCTTTCTAAGCTGCTCTTAATGGAGCTTCTCTCTATCATTTCCCTCCCCTACATGCATACACTCTTCAATGTTTGAAATGCAACTTCCAGGTATTTAAAGGAAGCTTTGATATCTATTAGGATCTCAATAAAACATCTGCGTGTATCATGTATGAGTCAATGTTTTTAGAACAAAGATTTTGGCTGTTCTAAATTATCCATCAATATCTGTCAGATTAGCAAGGCTAAAAAATGCAATCAAAGCACCCTTCATTTTACTGAAGGAACCTGCTAAGAATAGTTCCTTTGTAGTTATCTTAACCACACACCAGGGGTGCTTTTCTGTTCTTTCTTACTTTTTCAAAGAGCTGAAAATCACAGGGGCACACAGCTTTTAAAAGGTTTTTCTTTTTCTTTTCCCCTGCACCTCCCCCCTCAGAAATTGTTCTGGTAATCAGCAGGGTGTGCAATATCCCCAAGCTAACTTCATACCTAGGAGCCTTCTTAAGTCACCCACCCGCACACTGTGTCTGTATCGTCAGTAAATATGTTTGGTGTCACAGGTGTGGGCTTGGTTTTGGATATCAGTAGTTTGAAACCATGAAAAAAAAAAAGATGGAGTAAGTTGTCTAAAGGTGGGGGGAGGAAGAGAATGATGTAATCTGTTAGTGAAGTTAGCCAATACCCTTGCAGTTGATCATTGTTTTGGGAAGTTTCGAGGACTGTCTTGTGGGGTATCCTATTTGAAAGAGATTACTTGCTTTGCTTTTGTTTAGTTCTGATTGAACCTATTTGATGATTTCAAGAGCATCAGTGAGAGAGGAAAGTGCAGAGATCTCCTTGCTGCTGGATATCAACAGTTGATGACTTTCTGTTTTTTATGGTACCTGCGGTGCAAAGTGGTGCTTAAGTGGGTACCACACAGCTCTCCCTTTCAGTTTGCAATTAAGTCCAGAGCTCTTACCCAAAGCTGTTGAGGAGTGAGGACTAATTATCCTCTGATGAGGTGCCCACCTGCAGAGCCATTCTAGATGCTATTGCAATATAAGGGTTGCAAGAATAAATATCTGAAAGCAATCAGCTTCCATCTTTGTCCTTGTAGGGGTCCCTGTCCCTTGTAGTGCCCCTGATGCTACAGAGATTTCTGTAGCTTAAGAATGCAGATAACAAAGCATTTACTTAGTTTTGTGTTTCCTGATAGATGATATCCTTCTGTGATAAAGGGAGTCATGTGTTTGCATAATACTAAAGAACTCCACAAACCCAGGAATAACCAGAAAAGGTAGAAAAATGTTCATTTTTTAAAGGCAGAGAGCAACAAACAATGCTTTTTTGCTTTGTAACTTGCTGCTTAATACAACTCATTCTTGACTTTTCCCGTTGGCTGTGTTGAATGTCTAGTCTTGAACACAGCTGCAGTGATTTGGTTTGCTCCTATCCCAAGTACCTCTATTTCAAACATCAAAGAGGTACTCAGGGTCAGGGAAAGCACACACTTGTGGGTATGGTGTGGGGACAGAGGAAGGCCACAAAATGATCCCAGGGCTGGAGCACCTCTTTTCTGAGGTCTGAGAGAGTTGAGGTTGTTCAGCCTGGAGAAGAGAAGATTCCAGGGAGACTTAATTGCGGCCTTCCCCTACTTGAAGTTTAGATTAGATATAACGAAGAAATTATTTACAATCAGGGTGGTGAAATGCTCTCATAGGTTGCCCAGAAAGATGGTGGATGACCCAGCCCTGGAAACATTCAAGACCAAGCTGAACTGGGCTATGAGTTACCTGATCTAGTTGAAGATGTCGTTGCACATTTCAGGAGGGCTGGACTAGGTAACTTTTAAAGGGTCCCCCCCAACTATTCTATGATTCTGTATTTGTCAGAATATTCTAAAGAAGAAATATTCAGTATAAGTGTCTGCTCTTTAATAGTCATATCTCTGTATATGAACAAAACACTTCTCTGCTACTGCTGTTAAATATTTTTTCTGATTTAAGACAAAAAACCCTAGATTAAAATGCTTGTTAGCACAAGAAAATTAATCAGTTTGAAGCTTTTTCTTTTTTATTACTGTCAGAGTTTAAAATATGTCTTGCATATAAAAAAAAAAAAAGTAAAAGGGGAAAAGTAAAAATAAACAAAAAAATTGGAAGTCATTAGCAGCACTGTTCACCCCTGCTTCCTGCCTTCAAGATTCATTCTGGACTGAGTTGTAATTGTGTTTTTCCTTTATTTAATGGTTCTGCCGAAAATGTTTGGTCTTTGGCAGTGCAGATTGAATTCTGAAGAGGTAATAAGGGTGGGAAGGAGTAGGCACATTGCGTAATCCAGGTAGTATAAATGATAATCTGCCTTCCCACCTTTACTCATAAAAGCTGCTGGAGCTCACTGTAGCTGCCAAGTTTGCAGCTTAGGAGGAAGGACTCCAAGACCCACAGGGAATTCCTCAGCAACAGCTTCAGCTGCTCCCAAGTCCTGCGGGCTGGATGGACCTTTAGATAAAGGAGGTAAGCAGGGACAAGGAGAGGAGCTTTTCTCCTCTAAAGGAGAGCATCAGCCAGCAACTTGTGGAGAGGGTAGATAAATATACCCCCTGCCATCTGCCCCATGTTTGCTCCCTTTCCCACCCACCCCCACACCCCTCTCATACACCCAGGTGTTCTCAGTGCAGAGGAAACTGAAACCCCAAAATTGGGTCCACAGAGGCCAGCACAAGAGAAGAATTAGAGCTTTGTATGTTGTGGTCTTCTAGAACTTCTCTGCCACAGTACTACTGAAGTAGGGAGATGCCTCATTGTCTAATATGCTTTTCTCCAACAGCTTTTCTTCAACCAGATAAACAATAAATATAATCTTGGAAACTAGCCACTGTGTTGTCAGGGAGAATTAGGCTGAAGGAGTTTGAGGGATTAGAAATGCTTATTAAAAAGTAGATTTGAACTGTCTTTGTAAGGTGACAAAGTTATCCTCTATCAGCCGTAGTTTTGACATCTTCAGCAAACCATTATTTAAAATAATACGAGGACTTTAAACAGAGAAGCAAAGTAGACCATTTGTCCCTGATTTGTATTGTTTCTGTTAGTTTACAAGCTCGGCTGTAAATTCCCAAGCAGGGACTGCAAGCCATGAAGCTCTAGGGGAACGGGAGCTGTCTGCAGTAGTGAGCCACTCTCCTCCAGGTACTGTAACCCCACAGTCAGGAATGAGCAATCTGGCACCTGAGTGGCCACCCAAAAACACAGGCCATCACTAATTTTCAATTGTCTCAGGTTCAAGGAGAAGTAAACAAGGCTGAGGGAGAAGAATGTATCCACAAGGAAAGTCAATTCAGCAGCTGTCCTGAAAATCAGCCCTGTCTGGCTGTGGCGGGGGGAGGCCATAGCCCACAGACCTGTTTGCTAAGGCCAGGCGTACACACTCTCCCCCCAGCTGGGGGGGAGGAGGAGAGTTTTGGGGTGTTTGGAGAGTTTTGGCTCAGTTGTAAAGCAGGGAGCTGTCATAGAAGGTGTCATAAACCATCAAAGACCCTCGGACTCATTTCTGAGGCCTTCCACCAGAGGTCTACTCCCAGTGGGGGTGGTGTTTGGGCATTTCTGCATACACCTGAACATACAATAATCCATTGAACTCCATGTTTCCTGGGACCCCCACCACTGGGAACAGGGTGAAGAGGAGCAACAGGATGCCACTGGATTCACGAGGTTGGTGACTATTTTCCTACTTAAGCTGTTTCTCACCCTCTCCTCTCTTTTCTATTTCTTTCTGTTTCTCTCTGACATTTACTGTTAAATAAAATCCATACTATTGACTTTGGCACATGGTCTCACCTGCACTTTAATTAAGGCAGAGGCATCTCTCTAACACGTGTAATAATCAGATCTTAACATTATGTCAATTCATCCAAACGGGGAGTAATTTTTTTTAAAAGCAACACTGCTTGACTTTTTCCTGTCTTGCTTTTTTTACTGCCAACTTTTCCTTTGCTCCAGCCTCTGCCTGACAGCCTGTACAGGCAGAACCAGCTCTGCCTACCCCACTCTGACGACTTTCTGTCTGTAAATAAGGTCACTTAGGTTGGCTACGTGATTGCTGTACAAGTCAGTAGTTCTAGTCTGGGAACAAACATTTCATTCACTCACTGTCAAAGGCATTCAGTGAGGAAGCAATTTGACATCATCAATTCAGAAGCTTCCATGAACTTCTCAACCAGTTACAGCCTTGATCTTAGTGTACGCTTCCCAGTAAAGAGGAAAATTCAGATTGTTTATTCTGGCAGACACTGGAGTGAGATTTTTTTATTTAATCCCTGCAGTTCTAATTTTATGATGGAACTGCACCTGAAAACAGGCAAGTACCCAGTGAGCCAAGCACTTCCTTGCGAGTCAACCCTCCTGTCATCTCCTCTGCCTGCCCCCAGTCCCAAATTTACTTCTGAACACTGCCAGGACCATAGAAGTTTGACCTCAAGTTTCTCTTTCCCCTCAGACATAAGATATCCATAAACACTGTAGCTCAAATGCAGCTTCTCAGCATTTTAGGTAGAAATTATTTCTCAAAAAAAAAAAAAATTATGAGGTTTATGATTCATCCATTTGCAAACACAGCTCTACAAAAAAAAAAAAAAAAGGCTAAAGGAATATTTTTTAAACCATACACATAGACTAGAAGAGTTCTGAAAACCCAGAAATATTACATAAAGACCACAAGACTAAATGAACTCAAGATAAATATTTGAGAGGAGAAGATGAGGTAGGGGAGATAGAAAAGGATCTTTCTATAACTTGTGCTACAGAGAAGGGCAGAAACAAATGTAATAACTGTGGGTCTGAGAAACTGGAGGTGACTATGGAGGGTTAAACTGAATAACACTGTGCAACATTGTTCTGGGCAATAAATGGTGGCTGACTGTCACCCTGTACAGATGTCTTAAATTTTGGAAATTACTCTTCTATGAATAGACTTCTGAATCTGGCCTTCTCTACAGCCAGAAAAACCATCTTTGCTGTTGTTGTTTTACAGCTTTGGGAGGGAAAAACCAGGAGCTGTTCTGCATGTTGTGTTTCATTTGGTTCCTGAGAATTCAGTAGTCTGGTGGAGTCAGTTTGGCTATGACTCTACGGAAGTGGTCAATTCCCTGAACTTTTATTGACTTGCCAGTTATTTTGTTGTTTTCAGGGAGGGCTGCATTTGGAGTAAAAATGCAAGGAGGGCTGGAGCAGAAGCAGGATGTGTTAGGGAAGGTTCGCCAAGGGATTAAGAAGACCAAAGTAATGGCATCATAATAACATGAAGAAATTGAGATATACAGCCATAATTCAGTTTGACTATGCATGAGCTTTTATGAGACAAATGCATGTCAGTCTCAAAAACTTAAACACTTAGCAAGTCATATCTTTTATTAAATTGTATTCAGAATTTCGAGAAGGCATAAATATTTTTGCCTTGATAACATCCTTGAGGTTGCAAACTAAGAGGGTGTTGTATTTTAATTACTCTTTGTTCTTCACTACTTTTATGCCTCTTCGTCTCTGTCGTTCTGTCAGGAAGGTGCTGGTGAAATATGAGGTGTTCCCTATGCAAGTTTGTTCATTTGAGCTATTCAACATGATTCCTTTGCACCAAAATCATATCTGCAATACTCCTGTTCCATTCTGTTGGTTTTTTTCTAACAAGAACTCTGCCCCAAGCTGTGTTCTCTGCTTTTATGCAGCAATTCCAATCCCCGAAGGAATGCAAGGACATGACTCTTCAAGACTGATATAATTTGAAAGATGTGTACAAAATACTATGGCTGGTATGGAAGATGTAGTAAAATCTTATGCTAATCTGACTATCTGACTTGCTGCTCTTTGATGCTAAGGACACCTTGAATATTTTCATCTGGCAACTAAACTTTTTTTTTTTTTTTT
>VZRO01004639.1:123268-134731 GCA_013397915.1 Daphoenositta chrysoptera
TTTTTTTTTTTTTTTTTTTTGAGCCACAGATTTGGTCTGGCCTTCAGAAATTGTTTCTAGAGGGAGAAGGGAGGAGGTTCCTTATTAGGCTTTGCCTTGTAGGTACACAGAGGATCTTTTGAGGAGGTCCTTAACAAAATCAGACCAAAAGCATTTAAGGAAGGCAAAAAGTACAACATTATCAAATGCTTTACAGGAAACCACTTGTCTGATAAAAAATTTCTGACTGATAAAGAAAAAAAAACGTATTGGGTTTGTAAATCAAAATGAGAAGGAAGAATGCAAATTGTTTAAAAAATAATTTAACCCAGCTCTAACATGAGCTCCTTTTAGGATTTGCTTGTTTTGTTTTTTTCTACTTATGCAGGGTTGCAAAATTTTCCATGGATACTCATTACAGAATACTTCCCACTGTGCTGAGTAGTGCCTAATGACTATTAGTCATTATAGTGCTAATAGTACTGGTTTGCTTTTATTGGGTGCCAAGGTAACTTGAGTGTTTATTCCGTGAAAGATGCTGTGGGCAAGGGGATGAAGAAGACTTAACAGGATGGCACAGGACTGGGACTAGTCTGGGCTGCTGCGTGGGAGTCATCTTGGATGAGAACAAGTAGGTGACAACTGCACCTCTGAACTGTGCTGCACTCTGATTAGTGATGGGGAAATCATTTCTTTAAAAAAAACCGACAAACCAACAAGGCAAGTCAACAAACCCAAAATGTCAGCTTGAAACTCAGGCAACAACCTAGCAGTAGAGTCTGAAGCCTGAGATGTTGTGGCATTCCTACTTAGGCTGTCTTCTCCCTCAAAGAGGATCAGAACACTCTGGAGAACCTCCACACCAATCACCCTAATGACGGCTTTTTTTCCCACCTGTGTTCCACCCTTTTTTCAACTGTGCTGTAAGAGCACAGTTTGGTGACACACAGCACAAGACCTGCCTAAGATCTGCAGATGTTATCTGGAAAACCCTCAAGAACGTTTTTGTTCAGATTATTAGTCTAGACGCAGGTTTTTTAGAAGAATAAACAGGTGGCTGTGGCTGTCCTTTGAGCTGGCAGCGATGTACTTCACAGAGGAAACTCTGTCAAGAGGCTGTGAGCAATAAACTAGCAATTTGCAGGGAAGTCTGGGTTTGGATTGCAACCTCACATCCTACCAGGGATAACAGAGTATGGTGCTAAAATAACACAGATGCTCCTGAAAAATGCTGAGGAGTCAGACTCTGGTCTATACTTAGCACTGTAACATTGCAGTACAGCACCAATAAACTAAAACTCATCACATGTAGACCTTCTATTTAATAGAAAACTGAGAGTTTGGCTATTGCAATGTCAGGCTTGTAAGAATGAATGAATAAAGCCAAACAAAAAAAATAAGTCATTATGATTTAAAGTCTGTGAAATGCCGTTACTTACTGAAAATGACACGTGTATCTAGGTTGGAAAGAAGAGGTCAGCAACAGCATTGGTATCAAATGAGCCTTCTGAGGTTGTGACCACAGATGGATGTGTATTGTGACCGCCTTCTCCAGCTTCCAGAGGGTCTGGGAAAGATGCTGAATTCACTGCATCCTTGAGGAACTCTGTTTCTAAAGCAGAACCATTATGAGTCCAGATATGTGACCTCCAGAGTGTTATGCTGCCAGAAAAAAGGGTTGATCTCACTATGGTGATAGTTTTCTCCTGCTGGTTTTTAGGAAAAGGGAAAAAAGAAGAAGAAAAAAAAGAAGCTTCTTTTCCTGATAGAGTAGTGTATGAAAACATTATTTGTCTTCAAAATGCTGTATCATAAAGAAATCACGGACTGGGGGAGAATTTTCTGTTCACAGACTCCATCATCACACAGCAATGCCCAAGTCAGCTGCTTGAAATCTTGGCACCAGTACAGATTATTTCAGGCAAAATCCCCCAATCTTTTGCAAAAATGCAGTTTGGGGAGGCCTCTGACTTCCCTTGGGAGGGACATTTGAGCAGGATGGTTTGTGCACGTGTATTCACATGTCTGGGTTGCACAAAAGCCATGGCTCTTATATTTTTGCTGTTTTTTAATGGTTTGCATGTTTTTTGCTGCCAAATTTGGCTGTGAATACACCAGAGCTGCTGGCTTTGCGAAAGGAGCACCCCTGTTAATTTACAGCTTGTAGGCTAGATCTGACCCCACAATCCTGCAAGAATGGGGGTCAGAGCTGTTGTCCTGTCTTTATGGTTTTTTCTCACAGAAATCTTTTCTCTTTGGCAGTGGGAAAGGACAGCCCCTGCTCTGGTATTTCTGTAGAGGAGTAAGAGTGGAACAAGGGGTCTCCCTTTCTTTTTGTGCAATTCCCCTGCTTTCCTCCACGCCAATCACAAGATAATCCCAGAACCTGAACCAAAGTAAATTCAGGAATCAAGTAATCAGTCTTGATCTTCATATTCAAAGTAAGTGTTTACCTAAATTAAAATTAATATTTAAGATGTTTTGGGTTTTTTGGCCACCTTTTCATGTTAAAGAACTGCAGCTCCTGGAAGTTCAAAGCAAACTTGGTTACCTGAAGAGAGAGTTTCTTTTTTCCACAGCCCATGAACTTTTTTTCAAAATGGGATTATCTATGTATTTTGTTAATATCATGACTTGTGGCTAATACAAAAGGAATTAAAGCTTCAGTTAAAACAAAAGCCAGCAAAGAGGCAGATGCTTCTGCATGATGTTTTTTCTCCCCTCACTCCCACGCAGCTTAGCATGCCTGGAGACACATGATGGCTTATAAAGCAAGCAAGGACCCAAACTGGTATCACCAGCAGGAAGTGTTAAATACAGCTCCTCCCACAAATAGTCCGTGGTTATTGAGCTCAGCTGGTACAGTCACATGTGGAAAGGTTGCTTATATAAGTCCGAGTTTCGGGCTACAGTCTCATGGGTATATTAACAAACCTGTCATCACCAAAAATTGAAATAACATGTATTCATGCTTTGGATTGGTATTGTGTGCTCCAATAAATTATTTGTTTAGTTATGTTTGGAATACTCCAGCTTTGGCGAAGTGAGGCATAATTTGAAAAACTTTGTGCCTATGAATGTTAGACAGCTGCAAATCTGTACTGTAGTGCTCACATGGGGACATCAGACAGCTACTTTTCTCCTGGTGTTTAGAAGAAAAATCTGCTGTAGTCTGGACTTCAACTTTCTCAAAAAGTCTAGAAATCTGTCCATCATACCTACTGTTTTTCTGCAACATTTGTAATAATGTCTTTGAAAGAATGTCAGTGATTTGTAAAATAATGTGTCTTGGTAACACTCTATCCTAAACATAGCTTTTTTATAAAAGGATGAGAATACAAATGTATAAATAATTGTAAATAAGAGAGCAACTCTTGAACAAATTGAACATCAACCTGCCTTTTCAGTGCGTGGCAGAGGGGACACAGCACAGCACTGCTTGTCTTCTTCCCTGGTGGCAGAGCCAGTTCTACTCCGTCTCGTTGTTTCACACTGGAAGATCCTGCTCAGTAGATTATTTACCTAGATGCTTCAGTCTCTTTAGTATCACAGCTTCCAGGCTACTTTTTCTTTCATATACCTGTGACTTCATCTTTTTTACCCTTGATCTTATACTTTTGCATTTTTTTAAATTCTATTTTCAAGGCTGCTGTATCCCAGGAAGTTACTGATCCATCAATGACAATGTCAATAGGTGACATTTGTTAATTTTAGGGATTTTAATTTCATTGCTTTTTGTCACATTCCTTTCACATTCATAGTAAAAGTGCTTGTCATTCTAGGTTGTAAACTTGACAAAAACATCTATGACTATGGCAAGCAACTCAACAAATTCAGGAGAAAGGTCCAGACATTGTCATGATGACCACATTGAACATCATCTCCTGGAAACCTTACAGTAAACTTACTGGCAAATCAGCAGGCAAGAATCGCATCCCTCACCTTTATATGCACACACTTTATTTATAAATTCCACATTTCAATAGAATTTTCTTTGCTTCCCTATAAGCCATCTTGTGTGTAAGTGCCTGGAGGCAGGGAGGGGAGTGTTATATATACAGGAGCAAAATGTATTGCGTCAGTTTGAAGTAAAAAAGCTCAGCAGAATGCTTGAAAGTTTTAGAGATGGGTATTTTTTTCCACCAAAAAATGTTTTCCTTTTCAAAAGAAAGGTTACTTCTCCTGTTTGCATTACGAGTTTACCACTGACTTCAGTGAAAACAGGTTTGGGTTCAATATTTTGCTGTGTTGAAAAATTCTGGAGAAATTTTCATTAGATGGAGTAACTGCGAGCTAATCTTAATTTGTGGGGAAGAGAGATTTTGCTGTTGTTGTCCAGAAGATGAAGAGGTTTGGCACGCTCTTACCATTTTTGTTTCTTGTGTGTATTCATAGCCTTGACTGGCTATGCAGGCTGTTTGCACAGAGGGTAGGGCATGGGGATGCTCTCCCCTTCTGCAGAGCAACACATCCCCCCAAAGGCACCAAGTTCCTCCTCCTGCTCTCCTTCTGTTTTGTGTTTGTTCTGCTAATTTTAACATATAAATAAGAGGGGGAAACTAAACCCAGAGGTCAACTATGCTCTCTGAATCCATCTGTCCAATTAGGAAAAAAAGTAGAGATTGTTCATTTAGATTTAGAAAACTGGATGCCTATCGAGCTTTGTGAAGGCTGCACAGGAGGGATGCTCTTCAGCTTCTTACAAAAATCACACAGGCTGAAAACCTATATCCACCAGCTGCTTTCTGAACGAGACCAAGACAGACAACAAGGCAGTGAGGGGTAGGGACCAGGAACTGCCTTCCTGCCCTCCAAAAGCAGCCATGTTAGCTTCCACATTGTCAAATAAATATATAAGGTGCAGAACAGCAGTTATGGGCCTAAACTGCTGCTTCCAAGAGCAGCCACCTAACACAGCTTTCTAACAGGAAGAATGATAATCGATCAGAGTTGATTGATTCCATCCAAAGGGAGAAGGAAAAGGGAGACGAGAAAAAAAATTGCACTGATAGACATCACAAATGGAAGACTAGAGAGAAATCTTTCAGGTCTGATACAGCAAAAAAGTAAACCTGCCCATGAGTCAGGGTTTGGCTTAGGTGGTCTCAGAAAGTAAAGTGTCACCTGGAAGTGCATTACTCAGACAAAGACTTTTAATGAGTTCTGGGAAGTGAGAGATGCACTTAGCTTCCAGGTTTTACCATCCTGAGGGTGCTCCCAAGTGTTGATTGGAGCTGAGGCACCAACAGTGAACATCATCAATTCGTAGAATGGTTTGGGTGGGAAGGGACCTTAAAGATCATTTAGTTCCAACCCCCCTGTCATGGGCAGGGGCACCTTTCACTAGACCGGGTTGCTCAAAGCCCCATCCAACCTGGCCTTGAACGCTTCCAGGGATGGGGCATCCACAGCTTCTCTGGACAACCTGTTCAAGCACTCTCACAGTAAAGAACTTTTTCCTAATATGTAAGGATTATACATCTATATCTTTATATCTAATATCTAATGCCAAAAAGCATTTAAACTGTGTCCTGTGTGATGGATAGATGTCCAGCTAGAATTTTAATTAACTTAGCAAAGGTATAGATGAAACATAAGCAACCATTTTAAAATGGTACTTATCCTTAAAAGTGTGTATGTTAAAAGCTATTCCTCTTCACAGAACATCAACACCAGAACAGACACACTCAGTGAAAAGTAAAAAACCTGAAATTAGGTTAAATTCAAATAAAAGGGATTGAATTCTTCCCCACACCTGAGGAGCCATGACTGTGTAGCAATGCCATTGCTGAGGTATCCCCTTGTGGGACTTCTGTGCATTAGTGCCCAGGATTACACTGCACCACTGACTGCAGGTAAGTGCTTCCTTTAGCAGAGGTGCTCGTAAAGGAGGGGAAAAGACAACAACCACAACCAAGGGAAACAAGAAAATCTTTGCTGTAAAGCCTGCTGGGTTTTCTAACTGGTCTAATAAAACTCTTGCCCTCCAGTTTTCTCTCCCAAGGGAGGTAAGAAGTTTTTATGAACTTGAGTCAAGGTATCTGGAAATTTGGCAAAGTCTGCAGAAACCAGCCTGCTGGTGAGGAAAAGAAAACTAAATCGTTCTGCTTTTGCCCTGAGCACAGGGCTGGATAAATACTCTTTTTCTAACAATTATTTTATTTTTGTCTCCTCAGGCAAGTAATTTAAAACATCAACAGACATGAGTCCAAACTCATCATAAGAATAGCTGAAAGCATACTAGTCTTAATTTATACTACTTAGAGATCAACAGAACTTTTAAAATGTAGATTGTGGGTAGCACAGGAGAGCTCCAAAACTATCCTAACTTGAGCCAAAGTCAGGCTGCATCAAGAAAGAAAAGTAGAAAAACATTCACCTCTATATACACCGGTCCCAAACTTTGCTTCCAGCTCTGGTGATTAATGTATATTACTTCATAAGAAGAATTTGCATCTCCTTAGTATGCCTATCTGAAAGCAAAACCAACCATGTCTTCTTCTCTACTACTACCTGCAAAAAAAAAGAAAAATTCAAAACAAGGACATAAAATGCATAGAACGAGAATTAAAAATTTCTAAAAGCCTTCATACAGTTACTCTGCTTACAGTGATCAATTAAATTGTAGGCATTTTCCACTCTAAAATGTAAAAATAATTTTTAAGTATTTGGGAAATGGACCAGGGGAAGAACAATGGGGGAATAAAGCTTTAAAGACCAATACAAAACTTCTGGTACATTTACATGGCTATATTGTTATTCTCCCCAGTGCATCTTTAACCAACATTAATAAAATAAGCATGGTGCTTTGTTCTCTCACCTTGGTTAAGGAGGTTAAGACAACACAAAATTTGAAGGTTTTTTTCTGTAAGATAAATACCTTAAACACATCTTTAAGACCAGCCAGGTCATTGTGTGCCCGAGGAAATGTTTGATGCTGATGGAGGCATGGGTGGAATGTGCCCATCTTGCTCTTCTTGAAGCAATGGACTTGGATCAAGACAGAAAAGTTTTCCAACTCCTTCTACCTGTGCTGGCAGTAATGTTCCCTAGGAGCCCATCCTGCTAGCTCAGCATTCCAAAGACAACATCCAGTTCAACCCAAAACCTTTCCTGCTCTCAGTTCCCTATCCACATTAAACACAAACTGGATTGTCGGTGAAGCTGGTTTTATTCTGCATAGGCATTACCCCACCGTAAAAAACTTCCAACTGGATCTGCAAGCTGCTTCTCTAACCCTTTTGCATTGCATTGATGTCAAAATCTGGATTCATACAGGTCATTCCAATGATAAAAATCATTACATAAAAGGGTAAATAAAAGGTGTTTTATTTACATTTCACAGGTGAGAGCAGAATTCTTGTTGCCTTCCACTAGCAAGTTGATGTAGCCAGTGGCTATCTACTTTAGAGAAGTTTATAAAAGACTTTGCATTAATTATTAGTGTATAATCAATGTTCAGTATTCATAAATTTCCTGCATGGAAGCTAAACTGCATAAGAGAAGACGCAGTAGGCAGCTAACTCAAAGCATGCCCCCGAGCACAGGGTACATTAGAAACAGGCTGAAGCCAAACCTTTTTATGTGTCTGAGAAATCCTGCTGCCTGAAAATGGACAGGGCAGACACGCTGGGCTACTCTCCAGCAAGAGCACCTCAATGCCAGAATATACCAGCAGGCATAAATCAGGTGTTAGGTCACTACCCATGATCAGGCTAAATCTTCATAATTAATTGACTCATTAAAGAACAGTAGAAAAGCACACACTTGAAAAACAGGATGCCATCCACAGGGATCTGGACAAGTTCAAGAAATCGACTCAAGGGAATCTCATGTGGTTTAACAATTCCAAGTGCAGGATGTTGTATCTGGCTCAAGACACCCCCTGGTATCAGCACAGGCTGGGGGATGAGCAGATCAAGAGCAGCCCTGCCGAGAAGGACGTGGGGGTGTTGGTAGATGAGAGGCTGGACATGAGCCAGCAATGTGCACTTGCAGCCCAGAATTCCAGTTGTATCCTGGGCTGCAGCCAAAGCAGTGTGGCCAGCAGGGTGAGGGAGAGGATTCTCCCTCTCTATCTGCACTGGTGAGACCCTGCCTGCAGTGCTGCATCCAGCTCTGGGGTCCTCAGCACAGGAAGGACATAAATCTGTTGGAGCAAGTCCAGAGCAGGTCAACAAGTTGATTCAAGGGAGGGAGAACCTCTCCTGTAAGAAAAAGCTGAGAGAATTGGGATTGTTCAGCCTGGAGAAGAGACATCTTAGGGATGACTTAATTTTGGCCTTCCAGTACCTCAAGGGAGCCTACAAGGAAGATGAAGAGAGACCTTTTACAAGGGTATATAATGACAGGACAAGGAGGAATGGCTTCAATCTGAAAGACAGTAGGTTTCGATTAAATATTGGGAAAAAATTCTTCCCTGTGAGGCACTGGAACAGATTGCCCAGAGAAGCTGTGGATGCCCCATCTGTGAAAGCGTTCAAGGCCAGGTTGGATGGAGCTTTGAGCAAGCTGGTCTAGTGGAAGGTGTGCCTACCCATGGCAGGGGAGTTGGAACTGGCCAATCTTTAACATTCCATGACCATTCCCTCATTCTACGGCTTTTTAATCAGTACTTCAGGATATGAACCATGTAATGCAATGGTGTGAGGGAGCAATGGACAAGCTGATATCCAGTAGTGGTAGTAAGACTTTTTAAAAAAGAAAAACACTTCCTGAATCTCTCTGGGCTTGATTAGGTGACTGCCTTCCTTCAGAAGAGAAGTAGTGAAATCGGGTTCAGTTCAGAGAAAGTGGTAACCTGATGTCTCCCCGTGCTCCTGCCAGCAGCATTACTTATAGGCCAAGATCAGATTTAGACTGATTTAGACTGTGTTTTCTTCATATGTTTGGTCTCCTAATCATGCAAAAAAAAATTCTGGTGAAGTTACCAAAATGTCTTAATGTGAGTTTTGGGAATTGTACAGCCCTGCCCACAAAGTGCCTCTTCTAGTTCTACTAGGAAATTTTTATTACATGAGTATTGTTCTTGGGATTATAGATAGCAGCAAGTTGAAAAAGGTTGGTTTTGTCACAGTATTTGTAGATCAAGTGTTCAGCTCTGTAAAACTGTTTGGATGATTTATTTTAATGGAAAAATATTTGCTGGAAATTGGAAAGCAATAAGACTGCTATTCCTGCACTTCTACTAGTCTAAATGTTGCCATCATGATGGGGTGCACAGTGCTCCTGAGTGTGGAGCTGGAAGACAGGAAGACATCACCCCCAGGTTTTGGTAGAAAGTCACAGGGGTTTGGGATGTACAGGCTCCAGAGCTGCAGATCTGCTGAGAAGCAGCAGACTGACCCTTGAGCTCTGCAGAGACAAGAACAGTTAGTCCCACAGGAGATTTCAAGAATTCAAGTATTCTTTCCATTCCAACTCTCAGCCTCCAAAATGTCATTTTTCTCTGCATAGGCAAAGTAAAGCTCAGGAGCAATCTGGGATTAGTTCCAGAGCCATGTAATAGGGATGCCCTGGCCACTGGCTCTGCCAGCACAGGACTCCCACACTGGGCTGGGTGGAACCAAAGCCTCCCTCCAAGGCCTCTGCAGCTCACCAGAAGTAGCACGGCTGCTTCCCACGAGTGTTACCACTTCTACCAGACCCACTGTAACAAAACTCTGGCTTGTCTTGCCTGAGATACTGCAGTTTGCCCAAGGCACTAGATGATCCTGCTGCTTTGGCTTTTGGCTGAATGACTGGAAAGATTACAGCCATCCACAAGTTTGTGGGCACTGGGGTTTTCTTTCTGTGCCTGTTTGCTGTGAGAGGAGCAGGGAGTTGGACACGCAGGGGGCAGGCTGTTGTATGGGGAGCTGTGCAGCTGTACCTCTGACAGCCTCTACAGTGCTCATCTATCTCCAGCTTTGCTTCCCTCATGGCACCTGCATCCAGGCTAGTTGGGAAACCCTACTTCTGTCTGCTGTGCTGTGCAGCACAGCATGCTGTGTGGGATAGTCCATCATCCTTCCCTGGACTACAACATCCCATGTTATGTACAGGCTCCTAAAATGACATTGGTACCATTCTTACCAAACTGAGACATGCTGGAATACTTCAAAGAGAACATTTTGCCCTCTTTTGTACAAATGCTTATACAATGCATGCTATAGGGAGCACTAGTTGGACTTCAGTGACCACTGATGTGCTTTATAGGCAGCAATTTCGTACTAGATGTGTAATTCAATTGTTCTTTCCAAGAGTGAGCTTGTCATCTCCACATGACTGAAGCTTTATCTAGGGGTTTCTGTTATGTAAGAACATAATACACAGTCTTGTAAGAATATTAAGAAAAAACCCAAATTTATTAAACATTCTTCATTCCTTCATCATCCTTTCCTCAGAGAAGTGTGCACTTTTGGAACAGTTCTAAGGATCCCTCCTTTAGCACACAATTTTACAAAGGCTGAGTGCCCCCTGTTAGGTGCCAAGGTCACAACTTTGGCCTTGACAAGACCTATCACACACTTGTAATTTCTCCTTAAATTAATCCATATCCACTTGCAGGTGTTAACAATTTCGTAGAAGAGAATCTAAACACTCAGCATCTCACAATTTTCTGTCAGTCATCTGAGACTGTAGCTCTGAAGTTACTGCTGTAACTGGAAGAAAGGTCACACTAATCTATTCCTTCTAAAGATTGCTTTCATTTCACCAGTTCACTAATTATTTTTTTTCTCTCATGTCTTACGATGCCTTAGGTAAAAGTAATTTTTGGTGCTTATCCTTTCTTAAGCATTTTCTTTTCTAGAAGTTGTTTAGTAGTTTGAGATATCCCTCACATCACAGTGGGTGGTTACATTCTGGAAACCCCAGTGATACTTGTGAAATATCGTCATGCAAAAGCCAAAAAGAAGGAGCATTATTAATTTCCTTTATGTACTAGTTTGATTGGTTTTTACTGAATTAGTATGCAATTCGGGTTGAGTACCAGGCTCTTTCTCTTTCATTTAAATGTGAAGAAAACACATTTCAAACAGTGTAACTTCCTTCTAAAACCGATTTCATACAGCTCAGAGCTTTCAAGGGCTAATATGACTTCCTGTGGACCATAACTTTCCCGTTTTGGGTGCCATGCTATTTTTTGTTTCCATCCAGATTAGCAGAGGGCTGGGGAGCATTCCTCCAAAAGCATCTTTTTGGTGGTCGTTCTCGCCCCCGCAATGGCGGTGGTGCAGGGGAAGGGAAGGCAGCTTCTGCTGCGGGAGTGTCGGGGACCGCATGGCCGGGCTGGCCGAGTGGCGGTGCCGCCCGGGACGGCTGCGGGGGTGTCAAGGGACGCGAGTGGCCTTTTGAGATGTGCTTTTGTAGCCGTCTCAGTGCAATCCACTCGGGGGGTCCTCGTTTTCCACTTATAATGCAAAAAGAACTCTCCCGACGGGGGATCTCCCACTTAGCTCCATCCGTCCGCCGCACCGTGCGCTCGCACTAAGCGACGAGGCG
>VZRO01004639.1:135244-276610 GCA_013397915.1 Daphoenositta chrysoptera
CCGGGGCCGCTGCCGGGGCCGGGCCGGCGCTGCGGAGCTACCCGCACAGCGCGGTGCTGGACGGCGCGGGCGCCTACCGCCTGCGCTGGGGCCGCCGCGGCAGCGCCCTCGCCCTCCGCCTGGAGGTGCGCACCCGCGGCTACGTGGGCTTCGGGCTCTCGGCCAGCGGCGGCATGGCCTCAGCCGACATCGTGGTGGGGGGCGTGGAGAGGGGCCAGCCCTACCTGCAGGTAAGGCCCTGCTCCTTCCCCTCGACCGCCCGCCCGGGTGCTCTTTGTCCGCCCAACTTCGCCCCGCTGTCTCTCTCTCGGGACGCCCCTCTTTCCCTGCCCCACGTTTCTTTTGCAGCCTTCTTGCCCTGCGTCCCCGTACCTCTTCCTTCCACGCTTTGGGTTATCCCTATCGTTCTGCGTTCCTTTCCCCTGGAGGAGATACTCCTTTTCCGTCCGCTCCCTACCAACCTTCCCTCTAAACTTTTACATGGATTTCGTTAAAGGTGTCAGGTTTCTTTCCTCTTCATCCAGAAAATGCAAAAGCCTTTTTCTCTCTCCTTTGGGCACCCTCTCCTGCCTGCCCGCTGAGCCTAGACCCGCGGAGGAGAGGGGTGGGAGGGCAGAGTCTGTCCCAGGGAGGTGCGGCACCTTTCCCCTCACCCTGCCAGCATCTAGCGGAGCTTGGCCGTCCTGGTGCCGCCTGAACTTCCTCTTTCTAATCCCACTGGCATGAGGGCAGCATCCCACCAGCTTCCAAGCCTGCTGACGTCCCCTTCTGCTGGGGCACAGCTGGTGCTGCTCCTGTTCTTGGTGTTCCTCTTCTCACCTGGAGGTGTTTTGACCCGGGTGTTGGAAAGGACTTGCAGAGCAACCACTGGGACTCCTGGTACATGTCCTTGCTCTGGTAAAGCAACCTCAGAGGGGGCCAACTCTATTGGCATAATTTTCTTGGGATGTTTGTGTAGTAGTCTAGACACAGTCAGGGCTACATCTGGGAACAGGAGTGTGGAACAGAGGCCTTAATGGTGTTTCCAGCGAGTCAATCCCTCCAAGAGGCACTGGTGGCCGGTGGGGTAGGAGCCATGAGAGGGGAGGGGACCCGCACCTTTGGTCCCCTCTCATCGACCTGAGATCCAGCCAGGAGGAGTTGCTCTGGGGTCGGGGGAGCAGGGACAGCTTGTCCCACGGATGACTGAAAGGGGAATCAGGGCTGGAGTGACATGGTGCCACCCCCAGTTACTTGAATAATAGAGATGCAATTTAAGAGTGGTTTTTAGAGTTTGGTCTTGGAGAAGGTGTCTGTCTTTCCTTCATTATGTTAGAGCTAGTTGATCTTTGAAACTGCTGCTTAAATTTTAAGAGGTTTTTTCTTAAGAATATGGATTTTTATTAACAATTCATCATAAGAAAACTAAATGCATAAGATGATCTCCCTACTAGTTATTAAGATTTTATAAAACCAAAACTTCTCCAGAAGAATAGAACTTTTAGTATATATATTTTTTCCTTCAAATTTTTCTTTTTCCCTATTAATTTGCTGTATGAAGTTCAGGCAAATATTTGTCTTCTCTAAGTTCAGACCAGTGATTTTCAGAATATTAATTTCTCCATATTTCAAAATGAAGATATTTTTTCTCAAAGCCTAAATAAAATACTAATAATAGTAAAAAAAACCAAAACAAACCCTAGTCTGCTCATTGAGCAGTGAGCTCTTCAGTCACAGAATGAAAGGCTTTCTGTAAAGCTTTACAATTCAGAAGACACACCTATTAACCATTAAAAGAAACCCAAGGTTTTTGCCTGGTTAGTTCATAGATCCTGTCAGGGTAACGCAAGTCTTTTAGAAAGGCATCCAAACTTAGTGTAAAGACATCCAGTGGTGGAGGATTCATCACTTCCCGTGGTAGTTTGTGGCAATGACGAGTCTCTGCTGTTCCTGATTGCCAGGATTAGTTTGTCTTGGTTTAGTTTTCAGCTATGTATTTTCTCTACTATATTAAAATCTCTACTCCCCGTGCATACCACCTCCATAAAGTTATTTATATGCTGTAGTCGAGGCAATCAAGTCACTCCTCAATTTTATTTTTCTTTAAATAAATAGATTGAGCTCTTTAGCATCACAGGACATTTTTCTCAGCACTCAGAGCACTTTTGTGGCTCTTTTCAGCACCCTTCACAGGTTTTCAGCATCCCTAAAAATGGCCCCATACTAACTCCATTCTTCCACAGGTTTTATCCACCGACATTCTGTTACAAATAGAAAAGGACTGTAGCCAGCGCCAGCCGATACAAACCTACTGATATTTTTCCTGAAGCACTAATTTAGCACATAAACTGTTATACTAAGAGCTATGAGTTATTTTGTTGCACTTTTGAGTAGGTCAGACACATAAAAAATACTTCTGTTTATGCTTGCTTGCCACTCGAGGCTCTCTACATCCCCATTCCTTTTTCAGTTCTAGGTAGCATGGTTTCTTTCTAAACTGAGCTGAGGTTTTTTAAAAGTTGCTGAGTTAAAATATTTCTGTACTTGCACCAGCAAGGAAAGACCAGAAACAAAGATGATAAACAAAATTTGTCCAAAGGATTTTTCTGGTCAGGCAGCAGGGATTGCTATAAAATGAACAACTTGTTCTGGGATGCTGCTTCAATAATATCCAATTATTCCCTTTACTGAACAAACGAATACAGTTAATATTTTAAAAATACATTCTGTGTTAAGCGTATATCATCATAATTTAGATTATTTACTACTGAAAAAGATTTTTTCATAGATAGCACCCTTGAAAGTATGTGGTTTTATGCCTAGCTGCACTCCATGAAATATGTACACCCTATAATGAATGAACTTACTTTTCTTTTTGGTTTTAGAAATATGTTTTTATTCCATGACCATCCGTTGGAAAATGTGCATCGTGGTCTAAACTCTTAGAGGGGTCATTTTTTGGTTTCTTTGAAAGTTTTGAGATGCTTGTTAGTGGCCTGATGTTCAGATGTTCTGAAACACCTTTATAGCCTTTCAAGTGGGCATTGAAATTGCTAGTCCCTTGGGTCAATTTTGCCTTTTCCCCCACCAAATTCTCTCTCCTTCTTTAAAAATAGAAAGTGTTCTCAGAGGTAAGAGTTCTCTTCTGGGAATAAATGTATAAATGTAGTTAGGCTGCAGCTGCCAGAGAGGGTAAAAACACACGCTCCTCAATCTGTGGAAGATCCATGTATTGAGGAAGAGGAAAACTGCCAGATTGTATTCAGAGAAGAGAGACAAAATCTTTCCTCTGGCAATGATTCCTCATCCTCTCAGAGCAAGTAAATGCTGTTCGCACCATCAGCAGGCAGTGTTTGCCTTGGAAAAACCTGGTGACTCATAGTCCTGGATACCCAGGGTTGGGTTTTACTTTCTCAGTTTTCAGGTGTATCCTGAACTTGGGTGGAATGAGCTGTTTGGTTTGGTTTGCTTTTCCGTGTTTAATCTGAAAAGGTGTCTGACATAAGGTAAGGCTAAAACAAGTTGGAAGTCTGCGGCTTAGTTTTGTCTAAATATATCAAGATGAAAAGAGTTACGATGTCATGAGAGAAGAAGAACAAACCTTCATGGTGTACCAGAGTAGTTTTTTGAAGAGCATTGGAATGATCAGAGAATTATACATTTACTGCCCTAACATTTCAGAAGTTTGATATTTGAAATGGGAACCTAAACATATTTTGGGAGGATGTAGAGGACATAGCATGGATATGTGTATACATACATGCATAACTTTAGTGTTTTGTCGTGAGGGAGGCACCTCCCTCGAGCAGAAGGAGAAAAAGGAGATCAGTGAACAAACTACTCTCACACATTACTGAGAGCCTGTGGTGTCAGAGCAGCAGATTGTGTGGTGTTTGGGTGAGCATGTTTGAGAACAAGAAGACACCAATGGGGGTTGGTATTGGAAAGCTGGAAGCTGCCTTTGTCTCTATAGGGAGGAGTTAGGAGAGTTCATACTTAGCAAAATGTTACCTTGAAATATTGCCATGCTCATTTGCAGCATGTCTTACTCTTCATACAGGATCTTGGGGCAGCCTTAGATTTTGCATCTAGTTTTAAAAATTGTTTTCTTTCTTTTTTTTTTTTTTTCTTTTCTTTTCCTAATGCATTTCTTTTGTGCTTATGAATTGACACAGCATGCATTTTCTTGCTAGACCCATGCCTTTTCCTTGGTCTCCACCCCTGTCTGGAATTGTGCATCCCCACCCACAGCACGTAGCTGCTGGGAGCCCCATTTTGGGAGAGTAATCCTCCTTGATGAATGCCTATTTTGTGCAAGTTATACAAGAGGGTTGCATTGTTAGAATCTTCTGTTGAACTTGCACAAAAATAGTCCCTACTCAGGGTGAATAGGGACTGTGTGTCACTAAAAAGTACTTTATTATTCATTAGGGCCTTGCTTGTTAACTGTCACCCAAACTAAAGAATATCTGTTATCAAATGTATCCCATAGAGTTAGCTTAATTGCTCACAGGGAAGTACTTGGAAAAGATTTTAAAGGACAGAAAACAGTGAGCATTTTCAGTACTTAACGATATGCTGCTTTTAAGTGCACTCATGCCAACAGCAACAAAAGAAGTGTTTAGAAAACAACTTGAAAGGCACCAAGAGGGAGATGCAAAGCGAGTGCCACACTGACATATCTCAGTCGGTGTTTTGTTGGAGGTATTTCATGCCTTTGGGCATTGGGGCAGAATCTCCAGATGACTAATGTCTCCCTCTTGGCTTCAATGTGGAGCATAAAGAGACACTCCAGTGTACATCTCCACTGGCTGGGTGCTTTGTAGTTCCCTTTCAGAGGTACAATAGTTAGGACAAGGAAGCAACAGTTGGTGAACAAAAGATGAGAAGAATTCTGAAGCTCTGGTAATTTGCAGGCCTTGGGGGGACTGTTTTCAAGAGCTCAGTTGGGATTGTTTTTCTTTTTGCTTTTATTCTTTGTCGTATTTTTTCTTCTCCTTTGCATTTTGGAAACACCAAGAAAAAGAAATTTTCTCACATCTCCCCAGAAATATGGAATTGTAGCCACCTGGAGCCACGCAAAGGCTTAAAATAATGGGGGAATGATTTAATTCCCTTTATAAACAAGTATCACAGAAGCAGGAGAGGGAAGAAGGGAGATTTTCTAAGGCAGATCCAGAAATTTTGGGAACAAGTATCATTAATAGTTGTGCTTGAAAATCCCTTAAGTGTTTTTAATCTTCCTCATAATTGAAGTAATTAAAGTAATTAAACAGAAAACTTGCACTGGATAAATGTGGCTCCTGTGTAAAGAATGTTTCTTGTGATAAAGTGCAGTTTTAAGATTGTATCGTGCAGTATCTCCTCCTTACTGATTTTCTTTCCCTTAAAACACTTTGCTACAAGTTTTGTCTAGTCTCTTTGTGTTAGGACAGTCTTTAACCTAAAAACCCTATCTTCTGATATAACTGGAATATAAATTTTTAAATTAACATTTATTCTTGATGTAAAGACTCTACTGCAATGTTGAATTATCCATGCCAATATGCGATGTTGTGTTTCAACCTCTATCTACCAATGCCTCCTACACCTTCTTGTGCTAAGTTAGGGAGGTCTCCACACTTCAGTGTTTTCTTTTGTGTGCAGAGAAAGTGATATGTTTTATGTCTCAGGAATGTCACACAAACAAAGGGATGCCACTGCCAGCTGTAGGGTACTGGGAAGCCACCCCAGGCAGCACTAACTAGATGTAAGAAATACACTGAAGTGTATTCAAGTGACCCAGTCTGAATGAGAAAAGGCATATTCCTGAGTAAATACTTGTGTTTCACGTAAAAAAAATACAAGCCTTCTTTTTGTAAACAAAATGCGTGAACATGTACACACACATATACAGGCATTATCCGTTTCTGTAAATACACAAAGGTGCATCTTTGTGTGTATGTGTATGTCTGCATTTAAAGTACAGACACACCCACAATTATTTGTTAGCGATAGAAATTTTCTGTCCTTGTCAGAGCTGGTAGTGCACCTGAAGTAAATAATCCACACTCACCCTAGCGTAAGGTAGGCAGTTTAATTGGAATTGTACCAGGAATTGTGTAGAGCTTCTCAGAACTGCCTTGCATGAGTGAGATCCAGGCTTCCTAGCAAGGACTGAATCACTTCGTGCTAATCTGCTGTTTGGGCAAAAAAAGCAAAGCAAAGCAAAGCAAACCCCCCTAAAAACCACCAAACCCCACCCACCCAAACAACCAGAAGCAAACAAAAAAAAAGCCTGAAAAAACCCAACACACCATGTCCCCCACCTTCCCCCTCCTCAAACTAGTAAGTTAATTACAAACAGACTGCTCATGGGACAGTAGCTGTGAACTTACTGACCCCAGTTACTTTAGAGACTTATTGCAACTACTTGATTGCTGTTGCTGTACCCTTTGTATGGTTATTTTGTCATTTGCAGCCAATCTCAAGATTGGTTCAGTCAACTGGAATGCTCTCAAGGTGTTCTTACACAGCACATCGATGCTTTCAGGCTCCTGCTTCGTGTTAGGTTGCTGTGGGTGGGCTCTGCTTTTCCCCAGCATAAGGGCACAGTAAGATCTTTGCCTGAAACGCAAGCTGAAATTTATTTGAGGTTGCAAAACAGTTTGGTTTGCTTATTTGTAAACTCATGCTCTGTTTGGTTCTTGCCAAATACAGTGTAAAACCAGTTTCTTTTAGGTGGTAACATCTAGTGTGTACTGGAACCTTGAGCAACAGGATTCCATTTAAATTGAACGCAACAATAAAAAAAGAGAAATGTTAACCACAGTTATTTTTTTGGAAACCCAGAAAGGCAGAACTTGGTGCTTATTTCAAACAAATGTTTCGTTCAGTTCTTTTCCTTACCGTAGCAGTTTATCCACCCTATTTATACTAAGAAAGATCCTCTCCTGCACCAACTTTCGTCTTTGTTACAGCTTCATGATCCTTTCTGCAAAGCTTGTTTTTGGTCCTGGTCATTGCAATCAGCTTGGTAATTTGTGTATGTTTGAAACGCCATGGGTTGGCTACACAATATCAGTGAGGACAAGTTGAAACACAGCTTGTTTTTCTGTCATTTCCCTTTCCTGTCTTGTCCCTTTTTTCACTTTTAAGAGTTAGACTGCTGCTGGAGCAGCAGTGATGGCCCAGTTAGAGAAGGGCAGCACATGTAATTTGGGGTGGCTGAGTTTCTCGCAAGCTGAGCCCACAAAGCCATTGCTGGATGGGGACACAGTCTGAGAATTACTTTATGCTCCTTGAGGTTGAAAGGTGATATATATATAATTTGGAACTGGAAACGGATATCATAAACAAAACAATCTTGTACATTGTAAAGATCTGGGGAGGGAGTCCCATAAACACCTGTTTCAGTCTGTGATGACAGCTGGTAGGGCTTTTGGGGTCAGGCTTCCCTCTGCAGCTGTGCTTGCATTCTCGAAGGAGAAACCGGTGACTTTTCACATCCTTAAGAAATTACTCTTCTGTTTGTGGAGAAGAAATCAGAAACCATATATACCACAAGTTTGTTTTTTTTTTTTTTTTTTAAGAAGGAGAGAGGCTAATGGTATCTGAAAAACAGTATAACATGATCTGCCTCACATCTGGAAAAGAGCATAAAATATCTTGTAATGTCAGGAAGATTTTTCATTTTCCATATGTTGTTTCAACTTTTGGATAATGTGAGGAAGGAGATACTTAATTATTTGATGGATCACACAACTTAGTCCAGAGTTCAATATGCCATTTTATGCAGCATTACCAAGGCGAGTGCAAAAAATTTAAATGTTTCACATGTAAACAATTTACATAAGCAAATCCTGAAAAAGCCATCTTTGTTATCATGTAGCATGACCAATAACACTTCTGAAATGTGTTTTAAACACTTAGTCTTTAAATAACCAAAGATATTCACACTAGGAAAATATAGTCACTTCACTCTTCTCTTTCACTAATTCTCATACTTCTGTAAAGCTGATGTGTAGTTTGAAAACTTTCTCTTCATTAAACATATAATATATATTTTTTATGTGCATAAGAAACTGAAGAATCTGGACGCAAGTACTGAATCACTACATAAATCCATGTTGTGGATTTATCCACACACATGTGAGAGTTTCAGAAATCCAGTTTTAAGGACTTGACAATTATTGTAGATCTGTGTTGGGACTCCATGAAATTCAGGGGACTTGTATCAGCATAATCTGCCCTACAAAAGACACAGGTTTTCTAGCTAACTGTGTGGGGTAGCAAACCAGATCTGTGTAAAAAAAGATTATACCATGTTAGAGTCTTTTCCTGCCTGTTGGGAAGAATAAACTGTTCTAGTACGAAGCCCATTTTAGAACTATCTGTGATAGATATCAAAGCACTGTAACGCTGTGGATTAAAACAACCCACTCCTTTCTTTACAGAATTAAAGAAGTGAAACTTGTGAATTTGGATGAGTTCCGTGTTACAGTGGTGTGTACGTGAGAGAGTTTCAAATTAAATTTATATTTCCTTAGTTTAGGTGAAGCTCAAATGCCCAGCTTTCCCTCTCTGGCCTCTGGTAGATCCATCCTCTGTACTGCCACCTTTCAAAGGCCTTCAGAGGTATCCAGCTTTCTCCTTTGACTAGACAAAATGAGCTTAAGTGGAGTGTAGGCAATCCAAATGTGGTGGTTTTGATTGCATTTGCACCAGGACTTTTGACAGCAGGACTTAAATTTATTTTTAGTTTTCTACTCTGAAAGGAAGCATAGGGTATGTATAAAAGTACAGGCATATATCTACATAGATATATCTAAAACCAACATTTTTTTACTCTTCCAGATTGCGGTTGAAAAAGATTGTTACTGTGTCATCATTGTGAAACCTTTTGCTCATTCTGTTCTGTACACAAGCACATGTCTTAAAGGCTTTTAAGCTCTGATGAGTAAATCGAGCAAAGTTTGCATGTTTGACTTAAAATCTTCTCTGTGAACAGAAAGAGATTCGTATGGTTCCTGGACAATGTGGCATTATTTTGTTTTAAAACTGGGAAACAAACCATTTTTGTGTGAGAGGTTGAGCAATGAAATTTTGAGTTGTTCAGGTTTTTTTGTTGTTGTTGTTTTTTTTTTTTGTTACATTATTTGATTTTATTTTTATTATGAACATCTGGATAATTTTCAACAAAGGAACTAAAAATAGCAATAGCCACAACTAGCCACAAAATAATTTCAGGTGAAATCACTGAGATCAGAGAGGTTCTGTTCATTTTTGACAGCAGGGGTGGGCAGCCAGTGCCTGAGCAGGCAGCAATGGGAGTGCCCAACACAGCTCTCATCCCACGGGGAGCATCCTGGCCCTCTCTGGGGGCCTGGACTTTGGGGCCACCTTCCCCAAAGCATTTGCCAGCAGCCACAAAATGAGCCCCTCGCGTTGAGCCAGAGCTGTGACCTGTCTTTGACTGTCATCCAGGCAAGCGAGATAATTACACTGACAACCACATTATCAAGGCATATCTGAGCTTATACCTTCATTACAGAACGTCTTTGCATTGTTTTTTCATTCTTGTCTCAGGCTCATGGAAATCAGGACTGTATCAGAAGAGGGTTTTTTCTGGTTAGAGCTGTGTCCTCTAGAGTTGTGATGAAATGGTGAAGTTCACCACAAAACATTTGAATGTGCACACCTGGCTTTTCTTCACATTTTTCAGCTTCCCTTCACATTGGTTTCAGGCAGAGGCTTTGAGTCTGTTCATATGAGTAAAAGCCACTGTTGAAATTGTATTCCTCAATATTTCAATGTGTGGGTGCTTTTATTAAGAATGTCTTCCTCCAATTTAAGGTAATATTTCAGCAAAGATACCACACTTCGGTAAAAACTGACGTTCACAAGGTTACATTTCTCATCCAGACAAACCCTTACTAATTTAAAGATGGAAGCAGAGATTCCACAGAGGAGTGTTTTCAGAACAGGAATGGTATAGACAATACACTGCCTCTTTCCAAGTTCTGATGCAGGGCTAAAGTGGAGTGTTTTGATCCCATAAAGTACCCATCTTCAAAGGACCATCCCAAAAGAAGTCTATTATTTCTGTCTGGAAAACAACAAATCCAAAGTTATTTCTCTAAACAAATACAACTCATCAGTTCACTTTCTTTCAGGTCCCAGGCCCCTTTTTTGCTCTTTTTAGTGATTATTTTTCCATGTGCTTATTCTCTCATGTATGTACTTAATCATTTGTGTTTGTAAGAAGTGGTGACAGTAAAAGAAGAACTCTCTGGTGTCTTGCCCACACACAGATTTCTAGGGTGGTATTAAGTTTAAGATTACAGCTTTTAAATGACCCTTTCGTGAATTAATGAAGTTTCGGTTATTTTTTACTGGTATCAGAATACTCGGGGCATAACATTTTACAGTTTTTCAGACTGGTTACCTCAGCCTTAACAAGAGGGGAAAGCTAGAATTCTCTCCAAAAGTGAACAGAGATCCAAACGACTCCAAAAATAAATGCCTGCTGGGACCAGCCAGTGCTGCCTTATTTTGCAAAGGACACTACACTATTGTGACTCCCCATAGCCTATTCGGCATGAGAAATACATCGGTTAGTTAAAAGCCCCCTCCCCACCCCAAACCAGGCAGAAACAGCCTAAAACTGAAAGGAGGGTGACCAGAGGAGGTGCATCTGGGGCAGTGGTCAGCCCTTCCCTGGTGGCCGGGGTGGGAGGAGAGGTCGGGACGGGTCCCAGCTGCCCGGGGAGCAGGAATCCGGGGTGAGGAGGAGGTTAATGACCTGACATTGCTGCCGGGCTCCTCCTTTGTGCCGGGCCTCTGCGGAACCCTGGATGGGGAGCTTCTCTCTTCAAACAGCTCCCTTGCCTCTTCCAAAACCTCAACCTAATCCCAGCCCGGCAGCTTTTGTACGAAATGAGCGCTTTTCGCGCTGATTAAGCCGTAGGCTTTCTGGTTCCAGTCAATGTTCATTCAAGAGGTTTGTTTTTTGTGGGACAGAAAAAAAAGTTGGAGTGGGAGAAAAGGAGCGACAGCATTATTGATGCAAATATCAAGTGAATTTCATTCTCTCTATAATTTCCTCTGGAGTTCATGACATCCCAGTTATGACAAAAAAGGTTTTGTGGTTGCTGAGTCCAGCCTTTATTTCTGCAGTTACATACATTCAGCGTGTTGCTAAAGTTACTTAAGGCATTCTTTAAGCTCTTTATCACGGAGCGTTGCTTTCTTGGAGATAAAAAATAGTTCAATGCCACCTCGAATTGTTTGGTTCAAAACTGACACTGCAGAATTTTACATGTTTTACAGGGCTTCAGTACTGGACATGGAGTTTCATTTTTAATATTAGATTTTAATAATGGGTCACTTTTCTTTTGTAATAGGATTATTTTACAGATGAAAACAGGGTACTGAAAAAGGACCCTCAACAGGATTACCATCTGGAATATGCCATGGAAAACAGTACACATACAATATTGGCTTTTAGCAGAGAGCTGCACACTTGTGACACAAATGACAAGAGCATAACGGTAAGAGTCTCTGACTATGTAGACAGGTGAAGTAATTGATATAGGATAAATTTATATGTGGTAATTATGCTAGTAATTAAAATATCTTTTTAGTAAAAGGAGAGAATGAGGGAAATTCACGTTCCAAAGTGTCTGTTTGCTGAAATTAACCAGGTAAAATACTTGTGTTAGTTTTATTAAACTATTATGTTTAAAATTCAGCTTTCTTTGTCCTTCCACTTCAATACATCTTGTTCTGTAGTTTCTAACAAGTGTACACAGTATAGAAACAGATACCTCTGGGCCATCAAGTCCTATATGCCATTGTTGCAATCATTCAAGAGAGGCCAAATTGAAAAATACTTTTAAGACTCTGCACTAACTTGATCTTAGTAATTGATCTTAGAAACAGATTTTTTTAAAAAATTGTATAAGATATATTTAAAGTATCTGTTAGTTTTATTTCTTTACTCAAAATTAAAAGTTAAAAAATGTAATGGCAAAACCATCCATGGTAAAATAATTTTCATGGTAAATTCTTCTGTTGCCTTAGGGAGTGCTGTGCTATTTCCTAAGCATAATTTTAAATTACATGAAGCTGATGACTTCTGTATTGGAAATGACAGATAGGTTAGAGAGATTTGAAAGGCTTTCCATGCTTTGGCTTGTTTACTACTTCTTTTGGAAGCATTACTATAGGAACAAAACACTACATTCATTATCTGTGTTTTTATAATATATACAATAATAGCAACATGAGAGGCTGAAAATGCAGGAAGCAAACCACAGCTGTGTAAACCACCAGTTTTCCAGGCAGTCAATGGAACTCTGGTTTGCACACCTGCTCCAAATTCTCAGTATAATTTAGCATTTTGGGACACTTCAGGATTTATTATAGCACTTTGTCTCAAGGGTCATTATTGCAATCTGAGAATAGTTTACAGAGAGCTGATCTGTGCAGTGGCTGTAGACTGATTTCTAATATGTAAATCTGTTCTGTAATTGAATGTTAGTTTTCCATAGTATCTAAGGACAGCATTTCACTGGAGGTATTCACATCTTTTCAGACCTGAGCCTGGAAAATATTTGCTGGGGAAATATTCTGGTTGTCAAATAAATAACATCTCTAGGAAAATGTTTGTAATGTATTTAGTTACCTCTTTATAACACTGTTCTGCCATTTGAAGATATGATTTCAGTTCACAACATTAGGGAAGGTATCTATCAGAGAACGGTTTAATTTCTGTGTATTTCCAATAACCCACTGAGTATAAAACATTACTTTTAAAGGCCAAATTGTGTAAGTGGATGACTGCTCTTCTGGAGTACATTGCCATTGTTTAAATACACTTATGTCACAGCTATTGTAGGAATTATATGAACTGTGTAAGGAAGATGTTGTGGACATTTTGCTTTGTTTTTTCAGGAGAGCACAGTGAGGGTAATATGGGCCTACCACCACAAAGACATGGGAGAAGCAGGTCAAAATTACCATGGATCTAATCGCGGCACAAAGAGTCTGCGTTTGCTGAACCCTGAGAGAGAGGAACTCGTATCTGCCTCCTTGCCATACTTTGACCTGACGAACAAAGACGTAAGTTACTCCATGTTTTGGGTTCCGGTGGAGACGGGAATAAGGTGGTAGTCAAAGCCTTGGGCTTCACAACAGGCAGTGTGACTTCTGTGTATAGATTAAATAGTAGGAAGAAATTCTTCACTGTGAGCTTGACGAGCTTGAAACACACTGCCCAGAGAAGCTGTGGATGCCTCATCCCTGAAAGTTTTCAAGGGATGGGGCTTTGAGCAGCCAGGTCTAGTGGAAGGTGTCCCTGCACAAAGAGAGGGGATTGGAACTGGATGATCTGTAAGGTCCCTTCCAAACCAAACCATTCCGTGATTCTATGATAATACTGTGTTCTTGCCCTTTTTATTAAGACAGGTGCCTGTACCAGACAAGGACACAACATATTGGTGCCAAATGTTTAAGATTCCCGTACAGCATGAAAAGCATCACGTGACGAAGGTGAGTGATTCAGACTGAGCAAATTTAGAGGAATTTAGATAATAGTTACTCTTCAAATCAGGTCTTGCACTTCTGAAGTTTTTTCCACTGCTTACTGGAGGGAAAACAAGACCTCTCGTCTGTCTCCACAAACATGGATCAAGTGTGTGTGTTTGTGTGCCCAGGACCTGGCTCAGGTGTGCCCTGACAACTGGCATGCACAGTGACAGACCCCCTCTCTTTCCTTTTTTTTCTCTTCTCCTTCATCCTGTCTCCCTTAAGAAAATGAGGTTGAAAATGATTTCTGTCTGTAAATATTTCTGGCAAGGGCTAAGTGAAATTGTCTAAAAGCATGTTACATCAAGTTTCTACTTTTATATAGGAATTTAATTAATTTCTTTTAAGATATAGTAATTTTAAATTAAAAAAATAATTAAATAGTGACATTTTTTCAAATAAAGGGCTAGGTTCTTATTTGATTCCAGTCACCTTTCTTGTGATGACCAATGTGGAGCCAGGTTACATCACATAAGAACAGACACCAATATTGTTAGCAGTGTAAAAGCCAAATCTTATGAAAAAAAGAGATGAACATTGTAATTTATTTAAAAAATAATGAAAATATGTGAGTAAACATTCACACGAGATTCAATAGGAGCGTAGATGATTTGAAAACCCACATGCATAAACATGATTACCCATAACACATTTTCTAACTTTTAAGTTTGAAATTGGAAGCTTAAGAGTGCTGAGGGAAAGATGTTTCTCACATTTCTTCCCAAGAGCAATATACTGAAGACCTCATAAAAGAAGAAATTCTTATTGCTCTAAAATGCTGAAGATAGCACAGTGAGATAGTTCTGGCCCTCACTTCTGTGTTTTTTTGAACCCACAAATGCATTAAGTGTAGAATTGTATTTCTTCTTTTTTGTTACAATTGTCAGTCATATTTCTTCAGTGCATTCAGTAAGACTGAAATTTGAAATTAATTCAGAGAACTTTATGATGTAATCTCCAGTGTCTGTATGATAAATACCTATAATGACTCTGAAATATTGTGGGTTTCTGCACTTTATCAGAATGAACAATTGCAAGGCCCAAATTTCTGCCTTCAGGTACTTGATCTTTAATCACATTTGAAATATATGACAGCTACTTTCACAGACCGGTATGAAACTGAGAATTTGCTTGTATTACAGTATGTATGTCAAGATCCCTAGTTTTCTGCTTTCAAGTGAGAGCGCTTCAAAATCCTAGTATCAGAATTAAGCTTTCCATGTTAAATTTGGTGGAAGCTGTAGATACTTGCTGTTCTACTAAAAAGTTCCCTAGAAGTATTCATTATTTATAATTTCTGAATTTATTTTCTAAATGCTTTGCATGACTACACATACAGTCGCTCAGTCTTTAAAAAAATTGTGGTTGGTTGAAGCTAAAAAAAGATTTTAGCTCAGAAATATACTGACTAGTTTTTTAGAATAGTTTTATATTCTTTATTTTTACAATAATGTATAAAGAATATTAAAATTTTAGAAATAGTATTTTCAAATCAGCATATTTTTCTATGAAGTTAAATTTTAGAGTAGAATCCTCAGTTATTTTCTCCATCTTCAGAAAAGCAAGAAAATCTCATTGTTGCTTAAAAAATGTTTAAAGAGAGAAAAATGAATACAGAAAGAGAGTAGATTTAAGTAGGAACCCTTCCTTAGCCTTTCTTTTCAGGGGCACAACTCAAATTTCCCTACAAGTGACTTTTTTAGATGCCACATAGAGGGTTGTTGTGGAATTGTATCTATGTGCTCTTGCAAACTGATTAAACATTTCCTAAAGCCTACTGATACACAAAGGATGGGGCTTATGGCTAGTGGGGAAGATATTAGCTGTGCAAACAAAGATTGAATTTCACAAAGGGGAGGGCAGATGAGCTCTTTGGCCTGATCAAACTGTCTGTGTTAGTTAAATACTTACATAGATGTTGATTCTGGATTCCTTCTGCAGCACGGGTTTTCACACAAACCTACACATCTCGTTTTTACACACAGGAAAAAAAAGGTGTAGACATGGTACAAATTTGTCTGTGTCATAGTTTAATCTGCTTCAGTAGTGTACATGTGAGCTGGCTTTGGCCATTTCTTGCTCCTGTATGATTTTGTAGAGCACTGAACTGCAGGGTTTGCACTTGCTGGACAATGTGTGCCATCAACAGTGTGTGCTTAGCTGTGCTGATGTGTAAATCTGCTGCTGATCTGGGGTCTCAAGTCGGTGCTACAGCCACAATTGGAATTTTTTTCCTACATTCACTGTTCTCTGTCATTTCTTCCTTCTCGAAAATTGCTCTGAGCACTTTATAATAAAGTACTTTTTAAAACATCAGTTTCATCAGGAAGGCATGATGTTTTAATGTAGGAAACTGAAAAAAAAAATTAGACTTATCATTAAAGGTAGAGGCCAAGACTTAGTTGTTTCTGGTTAACAAATACCAGATTCTGAATTCGGATTCTGAATTTAAAAGTATTTTAAAATTTTTATTGGCGATACATTATTTTAAAAATATTATGTTTTAAGCCAGAATATATTTAAGGTATTTACAAACATATTTTGCTAGTACAATCTAATGGTGTAACAGCTGGGTAACTGATAACACTTAGGTCTTAGGGTTCACCTGCAGTAGTGTTTTAGTTTCTTTTGTTAGCACAAGATGAAGAAATAACTAGCACAAGAGATCTCAATATTAGTCAAAGATAAATTATGCAAGACCTTAGGTCTTTTCTATCTCTTTACATGATATTCACGTTACTTTTCAGGAATCACAGGTAATGGGAAACAGCATATTTTTATTGATCAGGCTGCTCTACACGACATGTAAATTGTACAAGAGATAAGATTGTAATCTTGTGTTCATCTCATAGGTAGAATAAGGACACGGATAAGTAATTTCTCCTTATGCTGCGTTTACCAATGGAGAGCAGATCTTCACTGCAATAAGGGGGCACCGAGCCAGGTTTAGGACTTCTCTGTTAAATCTTCTTTTGTTTCACATTTCTTGCAACATTTTCCTCGGGGAAGAGATTGTGTCTTCCTACGTGTTCCGACAATGCCTTCTGTTCCTACAATGCCTCCAGGAACTTTTGAAGAGACAACTAATAATAACACGCCTGCTAAGAATACAATAGAATAAGACAATTTCTCAATAGCTGGGCATAATAATGACAATAGTGACCCAGATCACAACCACAACTAGGCACTGAGCTGGTTTTGTGGCTCTAACGGTTTACATCAGCTTTAAGCTGCCTATCTGGCTGAATCATGGCTCCTTGAAAATTTGTTAAACTTCTACAGATTTTCCCTCCAGTGCATCTTCTGCTAGCTGATCCAATTGTAAGTATAATGGGTGAATTTTGAAAATAACATACACAGAACAGATGAAAGCAATTGCTTAGAGGTGATAGCCGGCATTCAAATCAGCTCTTTGCAGGATGGCCCCGGAGTGGTCCCAGAGTGGTGGACCTTGGCTGCTCTTCACGTGGGAGAGCACAAGGCTGCCTGTCTGCAAACTCCTCCTGCAGCTAAGTGTGCATTGGCCTGTTCTGCTGCTCGGAGCTCCAGGCTGTGGTATGTGCCTCAGGCTCACTACCCAAGAGATTTTCATTTTTCTCACATACAGAAGTTAGCCGGGAGCTTTCTCAGAAGTAGGTTTCTTAGAAATAAGCATTTTACTTATTAGCCCAGACTTTCTGGCAATGTGCTTAAGACTTTGTCTTGCTAGGATTTCTGTAGTTCTCTGTTAATGTCATTATTCTTACTGGTCCTGAAGGTGCCTTTTAATCACATTCCTAAAGGAAGTTCTCTGGTTTCACCAACTGCACCTCAGGAAGGACCTCCACTCCAGCAGGACCTCTCAGAAGGAGGGAGAGCAGGATCCACTGGTAGAGCAGACACACAGGCATGTCCACACAACTACCTCTGCATGAAAATGTTTCTGTCTCCCTGTTAAAGCCGTGCTGAGACCAGGTCCCTGGGTGTGGAGAGCCCACATAGGCAGAGACAGAGCTGCACCAGGTCTGGGAGCAGGGCTGGCTGAGGTGATCATCTTGGGGAGCTCACCCTGCAAATGGGTCTCTGCAGCAACCTTGCCCTTGTAAATTACCTGGTTTGTCCCTTTCTTTTCGCTCATTCAATTAAAAAAAAAAACAAAAACAGAGAGGTCATTCAGTGGCAGTAGACTGCCTTTTTGAAATCTTGTCATTTTTGTGCTGTTGAGATGTCTGACTTTCATGATTGTCACTGTGTGTGGATATGTGTGTGCTGACACATCTCTCTGTTTTGACAAGTTGTAAGACTATTTGCTGATAGTTAGTTTTTTTCTGCCTATTTGCTGAATTTATGTTTTCCTCAGTGTGAGCAGGCATCATGCAGATGTTTACCAGCAGCAAGAAAGTGAAAATTTGTTTCACATTCATATGAAATACTTCCCAGTGTTTCAGTAAATACAGTTCTTACTTTATATTCAAAGCTTGCTCTTAACTGCTTTTTCTACTTGTCGTTCTACAGATGCAGCTCTTTTTTAATACTATATTTAGTTTAGGTTTTCGTACTCCACGTCTTCTATCACTTCAATTTAACTGTATTACTTATTCAAATAACTGCATCTGCTAAGGATTCATTACTCTGTCTTCACATTTACTTCAGGTCTCCCATGTGTTTGACTGTTTTTTGTGTTGCAATTACAAACTTTAGGATACGGTGTTTCTTCTACGGGCTTTAGATTTTCTGTGAATCCTCTAGACCTGGTCTCTCTCTCTCCACCTGACAAATTGCTTAATGGTGTGTGTAAACTGCAAATCTATAGTATATACTGGTGAAAGCCTGGTATGTATATCCTACATGCCAGACGTGCCATAATTTATTTGTGTGAAGCTTTTCAGCTTCAGTGTATAGCATGCCTGTGCTAGTTCCAACACTGTAAATCTCCCCTCTATGTTTTTTTAATTTGTTTTAAACACACTGTGTTTTCCTCAGGAAAAGTAGTTCCCCAGTCTTCATTAGTAATAATCCCCTAGTCAAGAACATGTCAAATATTGAATTTTACTCCAAGAGTAGGAAAAACATTTTATGTAAAATAACCCCCAAAATTGGGTAGTAGGGTCACTTAGCTGTATCTGCATGTGTTTTCTCTAAGAATGACTTGTTTTTCCTTAGTTCTAAACTTTATAGGTTGTTTCAAAATGAGTATAGTCAGAGAAATACCAGCAAAAACACTGTGATGTGGCTGTGCCCAAGAACATAAAATACTTCTGATTTTATAAGAGAACTTTGTAAATAGGACATCCAGTTTTAGAGGGCATTTGGCATTAGAAAGGAGGACAGTAGTTGCATTTTGTAAGCTCTCAAAAGTTTTGGTTCTTTTATAAAGCAGTCCTTCCATGTGCATTATTTGAACCTGCTTATGGGAATGGAGTGAGCAGGTTTAGCTCTGCTCAAACGGGGAAGAAGCCCCATGCTGGGGATTAAGCCATGTGGTCAAAACTCAGTATCTCTTCAGTACAACTCATAAATACTCAGGCAACATATTAAGGACAGTAAATTTTCAGCCTGAGAAATGGGCTTCCTCTCATCTAACTTGACTCATCTATGGGTCTGAGCCAGCTGCTTAATTGACCTTACAGTGGTAAAACTAGCTGTTTGTATCATCCCAGAGGAACTGTCACAAATGTATGAGCTCAAGCATCCCGTGTATGGTTCAGTCTCTCTCTCCACTGGTGGATGAGAGAACCCAGACCACCAGCCTGTATTAGATAAGTAATTCTCAGCTAAATGAATCAGGGGAGACATAGCCCAACCAAAAAGGTCAGGGGAGAGAAGAGATAGTGATAGAAGCAAAAATTGCAAAATAATACTTTCTTTTTTAAATTTGCCTTTAGGAAAAATGATCTTTTCTCAAGCACAACTCTTGTGTAATTTTTTTGGCACTAAGCTTATGATGTGATTAGTGAAACAGGCCAACCCTACAACCAGAAAAAAACTTAATTATTTAGCATTAGCTGAGAAGTGTTACATTAGGCATATTTTTATATCAGCACTAAAGTTTTCCACTGCTGATCTCCTTAGAAGAGGGAGACTCTTTTCAATTAAAGAAAGGCCTGTATTAGACCACACCAGCAGCTGCCAGTTAATCTTCATGTTCTGTTTCGGGGCAAACTGATAAGGAAGTAAAAACTCCAAAACACTTGTTGCCAAGGGTAATGCTGCTTTTTGACAGTGGAATGCTTTAGTAATACCAAAGACCCCAGTGTGAAAATACAAAGGGACTCCAGTTTAAGAGACTGATTGATTGGAAGCCAGAAGGGCAGCTTGTAGCCTGCAGTATCTAAATGAGGGCACTGATTTTTAACTTGAGTGATACCAGACAGTAACTGTTTGTTACTCTCTGGCCTGAACTTTTACATTTTGCTAAATGTGATAACTCTAGCAAATTGCATCATGCAGCCTGACATAAACAAATGTTCTATATTTTCCCATGCGTTCCCCTACAAAGCAATTTCAGCCTCAGTAAATTAGATTGGCAACCAAACAATCACCTTACGCTGCAGAGCTTGTAAGCTATCTGCCCTTTGATCTGCAGGGCTGGCTCTTCAGTGCAAGCCTGAATTGGCCCATTAGGCTTTGCAGTGCTAAAGATTCATGTAACAGAACAGGCTGAAAATTAAAAGTTTCCCAAGCACTGTCTGAGGAAATAACAGAAATACATTATGCTTTCATATTGTGCTAGATGATTTCATATGCAAATTTGTTTAAGATACGATTCCGTTCTGTGATCAAAGATTATATTACACATATATATATGACCGCAGATTTTACTGTCCCACCAAATTTTATATTTCTTACATATTTTTATTTTGCAGTAGTCTTCTTTCATTTCACTTGTGTATCTTAACTATAAGAATTCTTAAATTATGCAGTTATTGCTGCATTATTTATTTCATACTTGGTATGCAAAAATAACCCGCTTCATTTCTGTCATCAGCAAAATTGAATGTCTAGTTAATTTAATGCATTTTCTTCGATTTTTGCTTTCTAAATAAAAGCAACATCCATCCGTTATGGGAATGTGTTGACCATGCCTGCATGTAGTAGGAAAATATGTATGCTGTGTGATTTTCTGGTTAAATAAAAGTCAGATGACAGATGCCTTAACTTAAAATGTAACCAAAAGTAAGCATGGGAAAGGGGAAAGTACAGTTTTTGTGAAGATCTCTGAGTTATACCTCCCAGTTCTGAGAGGATTTGTGGGGTGATCATTGTTATTGATTAACCCAATTTTGTCTGTGCCATGTCTTTATTTTTTCTTCCTCATCCTTAGCTTTGTATAAGTAAGTAAAGTAAGTCTGTGACTAGGTGATGGACTTCCTGCATGTGTTGATGAGTGTTGAAGTCCTACAGAAGGGTACCAGAATCTGTGGGTGAGAAAACATGGAAATAGTGTTAATGTGATTGTTACCCTCTTATGTCTGTATATTAAGCCTGTAAATATAAATTTTCAGAGGGTTATGAGCAATAATTCTTGAGAGTTGCTCTGGAGCCTGTCCTGTCAAAATCATGAGCCTTGTGCTTATTTTGTCCCCTGCTTTCCCTTCAAACTGTAGGTGCCATGGAGTGCAGGTCGGTGGCTCCTCTAGCAGCTCAGTATCCAAATGCCTAAGGTCTTTCTCACGTGTGTTCCACTTTGGTAGCCCTTCACAGAAGTCAGCGTGTCATTTTCAGAAAACATGTTTCCTGGTACTGTACTTCTGTATGTGTAAAACAAGAAAGGGGCACACTGTCAGTTCTCATGTGTTCTGTCTTCAGGCAAAGCTGCACATCCATTCCCAAGCAGGTGGAGAAAAAGTGTAGTGTTATTTAGATGCATGATCAAGGGGATTGTTTTGTAGTTCTACAATAGAATTAAAACCTCTTCCATTGCTGCCTCAAAAAAATAGACATTGCTGTGCAAGAATGATGATTCCATGAATAAATAGGAGCACCTTCACTGACTTCGTTATTTATACTATCCAAATTATATGTTCCTCTTGAATAAATATAAACTCTTTATTGGCTACCTATTTTAGCCTTAGACCTGAAACATACTTGGTTACATATTACTTTATTATGATATTGTTTTCACAAGGAAGTAATGATGTTCATGATTAATTGCCAATTAATTCTGCTTGGAGTGTCAACTGTGCTGAGAGACTATGGCCATCCTGAGGACCCCAACCACTTTGCCAGTGGCTCTGCTGCTTAGGAGTACAATGAGTCTATTGCCAGGAAGCATAACCAAATGAAACATGTTTTTGCTTGACCTGAGCTTTTTATGAGATTGCTCCTCAGGGTTATACTTTTTAACTCTTACTAAATGCATTATCTTAAATCTTCAGGCATACGTCAGGCAGTAACAATGTTTTATTGGTATTTCTTTGAGGTATACTTCTTTTGGATTTGGTCTCAATTACTGTAAGCCTTTAAAGTCTGAAACTCCTTATGAGTGGCAGAGTTCTGGGTAATTAATTAGGAATAAGAACTTAAAAATGGACTTGATAGCAGAGAGAACAATAAGTCCTAAACCCGTCTCTAATCTTGTTTTTTAATGTTTGGGCTTATTGTTTATTATGTTTTTTGATTCCTCTTTCTCAATTAAAATATTTAAGTTGTTCAGCAGAGTAACCTGCAGAAATTTGGGATGTACAGTGTAATTATTAGTCTCACTATATGGGGATAGAAGGATTTATGTAAATTTAGATATATAGCCTTCTCTCCAAGCTAAAAGCACAGCAACATTTAACTTTTACCTGAAAGTACATATTCTTTTCCAATAAAAATTCTGCAGCTTAAAACAGAGGTATGGTAATTACTTCTTAATGCTGTATGCTAATGGTACCTGAATAAGAGCCTTCGTTGAACAACGAAGTCACAGAGTAAACAAATCCTTTCTTTACACCAGGAACAGGAAATATCTGTGCTTTGAATATGAACATTTTCCATTCACATAGTAAGGACCTTTCCTCCTCAGTGACATTAGAATTCTTCTTCTGCGTTTAAAAGTGTGCCCAAAACCAGTTAAGCCCAACAGCCGACAATACAGCTTCAATCAATCAATTAATCAAACAATATTGTTATTTCAAATTAAAATTATGTCTGGTATTTGAATATCACTTTGGGCAAAAAAAAAAAAAACAAAACGAACCTCCACACGTTAGGTACAAATCATGCAGATTTCAAAGCCTTATCTTGCATGGAAATTTCAGTCTGGAAAATTTCCATCCTCCAAGGAAACTTTACCTAATCACATTATGAGATTAGGGTTCGGGATGGTTTCTGTTGCCTGGGCCTTTTTCTTGTCTACATCTCTTTTTTGATTTAAATACAAAAATCAAGAGCTGACACTAAATGCTCAGGTTATATTTTTCTCCAGCTGGAAGATGAGAAAAATGTGTATGAGAATAATTTGCGTTAACATTTTTGCGTTTGAAGGTCAATTCAAGTTAGGCAGTAATGCTCCCTGTTGTACCTCAGGTGTAATCATCCCTGATGACCATGAGGGAACCAGAAGCAGTGACTTTGCTCTGCTTCCTGCAATTAACTCACGAAAATAGACACCTTTCTAAGTGGCACAGTATAAACTCAGAAGCACTTGGAATAGAGAGTGATTTAAAGGGATTTGTTAGAGGCGATGGCTGAATTTAAGATTGCACAGTGAGGAAAACAGAAACAGGCACTTAGCTGTGTACGTGTGAATGATGGGAGGAAAGATTACAGCAGCCAGTTGAGCACTGGAAGTGTCTCTTTCAGCTCTAACTATTCTGTGGCATTAATTTAATGCTTTCTGACAGACAGGGTAGGGTGGAGGCTTGGGGAGGGTGGTCCCTGCCTGACCCTGGAATGCCTTAACTCTGGGCTGAAAGTCTGCAGCAGATTAGTGTCCCAGATGTGACACTGGTGGAGGCAGGCTTTTCTACTAACATGAGATAGCTGTCGGGCTGTCAGTGTTAAAATCCTGGTCTGCACTGGTGTCACGGACTTCAGCATCTAACCCAGCTTAGAGGCGTGTTTCCAGCTCTGGAGTTTATGCTCAGCACAGCTCTGGGTTGTGTGCAAGGAGCAGAGCTAGGCAGCAAATGACTGGTGGTTTTCTTTCAGAATATTTTTAAGAAAGTAAAGCCATATTACTGAGAGTTTCTTCTGGAATACATGGATTTTTTTTTTTTTTCTGAAAAATATGCAACTTTATAAAGCCAAATATTCTAAGTATTTGGTTTTCTGAAGAAAAATCTAAAACACTAAAAGAGATGTTTTAGATAAATATTTTATCATTTCACAATTACACTTTAAAAAAACTCAGAAAAAATCTTGATGAATCCTAATGAGAAGAAATCATGTCAACCTTTGAAAAAGTTTTCTAAGTCAGATAATTTTTTAGTATGTGTGCATGGTACACATTTTCAAAAGAAGTTCAAAGGCCAAAGTAATCTGTAAAAATGTAATAGTTCTTCCTGATGAGAAGTACAGAAAGCAAAGACCCTATAACTTGGTCTTCTGCTGCAAAAATTCTCAAGTGAACTCAGCCAGTACTCAATTTCACAGCCATCACTTTTTGCTCTGAGTTAATCAGAGACACGGCAAGCTCATGTAAATGAATTAACCAACCACAGACTAGAAACTCTCCTAGATGCAGCAGTGCTAGTATAAAAATAAAATTTTTATTCTCCATTTTGAGACTTAAGAATTACATTTTCTTCCCCAGTGTCACCACTGTCTACCTACATGAGGCGTTGTATAAGGCTGTGGCCTTATTCAGAATAATTTTCATGGCAATATACCACCATGCCATCGTGTTTTTGAAATGCAAGATTAAGTTGGAACTACCTATTTGAGCCAGAAAAAAAAAATACATTTTAGTGCAGAAACATCACTGCAAACAGATCAGAAATCTGTTGGCATTTCCATGTATAAGAATAAAGTCAGGTTTTTGTTGTCTGACATTTGGTGGGCTGTATTTTCTAAACAAGGACACTATGGTGAGACTATGGATATATGTGACTAACTTTCATCATTTGCACAAGCAGACATAAAGAACAAGTCAGATGTTGTCTTGATGTTTATTAGCATCAAAGAAATCAGAGAAAATAAAAAGGTAGAAAAACAGGAATAAGCAAGAAAGACTTCCAGGTTTCTGGAGATGTTTTTAACTAGTAGGAAACCTAACTTTTTGGACCGCTTGAGCTATTTGTATTTTCCTCCTGTTTAATACATCACACATTAGTATCTTAACCCTGCTTATCATCAGCTTGAGATGCAAGGCACTGTTACGTTAAAATTTTGGCTTGTTTTTTTAAGGAAAGAAAACTGAAAACGTATGATAATGTTTAGTTTGTGCAATAGATAAAGCGGTAACAGGAAACAGGGAAGAGAGGAAGAAAAGTTGAAGATGAGTAAGCCAGCCCTAGCAGATACAAACATTTAATTTGTTCATGTGATTGTTCATGTTAGCCTGTTGACTAAATAGGGTTTCTATTTAAATGAGAGGTGAACAGCATACGTCTTATCTGGTTTAACATTATAATGACTAGAAAATTTTTTATTTTATATTTTTTGAAAGTCAGCATTTTTACAAGTCCTAAGAGATTCAGTACCATGAGCTCTGCAAAACCTTTCAGCCTGCCCAATGAGTACCAACCAAGCACCATGACTGTAACCCACACTTTTGGTTGCAGAAGGCAGTGCCTTCATTTACATTTGAATGCAGAGTATTTTAAATACCTCCTTCCTTGGGAGCCCTGATTTGAACTGCTGGGGGTTCATAATACATCTATTGTTTTTCACCTCTGTTAGTAGGAGTCAGATAGGTTCATGTATGTCAGTGTGCTCAGATAGAAAAACTTTTTGGCCAAGCTTTCAAGAAGGGTGGAGAGAAGGATGCATAAAGGAAATGAGCATGAATAATAAACCATAATCTTCTTCCTGCAGGTTTGATAAAAAATGGGAGAGCTTGTGCCTTGTTGCATGCACTTATGTTTTGCAATCCCAAACACTTTGGGCATTTTGATGTAGGGTGGATGTAGGGCTTTTGTTCCCCATGCCTCTGGCAGTTAGGAAATGTCAAGCAGAAAATGCACTTTGCCTGCAGGGGAAGAAGGCACCGAGGTGCCTGGTGGTGCAGTATCTCTGCAGGCTTATTCACAACATGGCAAAGAGATGAACCCTGACAGCTGGGTCTTCCTTGCATGCCAGCAACAGTGAAAATTCCACAGATGGGCCTCAAAGAATGAGGTAAAATGGGGGAAATAGGTAGTTACATGAATATTCCTTTTTAGTCTCCTTTCAGCTCTTTTCTTGACTTCTTTGGCTAACAAGAGGTTGGTAAGAATTGGCAAGGACACAGGAAGGAAATACATTTCAAAGTCACAAGTTTCTTCATAATTATTGAAAATGAAAGGTGGATTCCCATTTTCACTGCAACCCATCTAAATTAGTCAATTATTGCTTATCTTATTGCTTGGCTCAAAGTGTCATTTTAGAGTCCTCTTGTAGTAAGAGACCAGAGCAAACAAGGCTGTGTATGAATAAGGATCCAAATAAAATTAGCTGTTCAATTAAATCTGCAGAGTTTATAGACTGTTAGGTACCATGCCTGCTTTTATCACTTTTTTTTGGTGTATTTCACTCCTTTGCTCTAGTGTGCCAAGTTATTTTCTTTCCGTAAGTATCCTGAAAGTTGCACAAATTAATAAAATGGTCATGGTGACTCTTCAGGGCTGGTTCAGCATCTTTGTGACTGGAGACCAGGAAAAGTAGAGCTCTGAAAATTGTGTTATCATTCACTGAGGCTGCAAATACTCTGGTAATCAGGCCCCCCTGATCTAGACAATTACAGATACCTGCTTTAACAACTAATTTTACACCTAGGACTACTTATGTGCACTTCCAAATGCATTAACGATTTCCTGAATCTGGCCCCTTATTTGAGAAACTTGGTTGTTGTTCATCATTACTTGTAAGGCTGGCCAGGAAACAAAAATTTTGTTTATTTGAAGAAAAAAAAGAAATTTGGGGATTTCCTTTTGGCTTAGAGCAAAGTAATCTGTACAGATGTTCTTTGTGGAAAGTCAGAGAGAAATTGTGAGGCAGCTTCAATAACCAATTGACTCTATAAAATGCAATAACTAATAGCTGCATAAATAGGGGAACCCTCTGTGATGTAGAATGGCACATTTAAACCCCTGCTCCAGTTAATCATTACCATAGAGTATGGGATCATCTTTTTAAATTTTCTTTTCTGTTGAAGTTATTATTGTAGATAAATACCATTAGTTATTCTTCAGATCAGAGAAGTGTTCTAGGGCTCTGGTCTTCTTCCTTCTCTTGTTTCATTTAGAAATAATGCTGTGAGCCTTACAGTGCTGGCCATTAAAATGTTTCCATACATTTATGAACAATTCAGGATTAATGAGATTTTCCTAAGATTTTTTAATACAATTTTGACCATTCCAATATTTTCTTTCTTCTTTTTAATTTATATGCTGTTTAAAAGGGGAAAGAGAAAATTCTCTTTAACCATGTTGTAGTAAAAATGTGTGAAAAGCATAACTTCACCGCTGCTCTTCATTATTTATTACTGCATCTGAAAAACGTAAGTTTTCATACAAGATGCATTGGAAAGATGTTTATGGATTTGTTCTAGGTTTTGTTTTTCTTTTCTTCACTTGAGAAAGCTGAACAAAACTGCTTTTTGAAGCGCTGTAATTGTTTAGGTAACTGACACTGAAAACCAGTGACAGGATGTGAGTTTCTAATTTTGGTGATGCCCCATTGTTTTGAGGGGAAGCTGGTTTTGAAGTAGTGACTGTAAGCACAGCAGGTGCTGGGATCTTGTAGCAGCAGGAAGAACTATCACGTGTTGGGACAAAAGTTCTCTTCTTTCTTGGTAGATATGGGGATAATATTCCCATAACCATTTCCTTGACTAACCTATTCAGTATGTAGAGCTTCAAAATTCTTGAGGTATATTCTGGTATTTAATATATAAGCTGCCATGTTGTGAGTGTCTTTGGGTTCTGCAGTGCTTGGATAAATATGCAGGTGTATGATGGAGCAGAGGGAAGAAGCAACATCAAGATGAAATAGATTTCTGAGTCTTTGTCATTCAGTGTGATATATTTGGGAACAAATTCTTATTTCATGGGAAAACAGACTCGTTTTCTTCAAAAGCACCTTTAACTTCCGTAGTGCAGTAATTCACAATGATGGTAATGCTAAACTGAAACAGGGATTTCTGAGAACAATAGAGATTATCTGCTATGGAGTATTTCAGTCTTGCCTCCAGAACAAAACTTTGGTGCATCAGATTAAATTGGCATCCCTCCACTGATTTCTAAGGGCAGTGGCGTGAGTTGTGCACTTCTTGGGTGCACATACAGGTACCCAGCAGCATCGGGACTCCCCGAGAGCACAACTTCAATGTAGTTTGCAGATTCAGGTCAACAAGTGTGGCCTCGATGTGCACAGGCTCTGGCTGCTTCCTCCTGCCCTTCTTCTTTTGTAATTGATTTTAGGGTTTGAACAAAAGGCTGAGAGAGAAATTGTTTTGACAATATTTTAATAGTGTAATAAACTGCTCCTGCTTACACTGTTTTGATCCTCTGGTTGCACATGAACGTGCTTGCAAAAGAAAATGGATGCAAAGTTCGGATGTATATACGTTCTTTTCCTGTTTAAAGTAACCTTCTCTTTCCTAATACTGAAAGACAATACTGCATGGCATCCTGCATCTTAAGAGCTGCATTGCCAAAGCTTTACATTTCTTGTGAAAATACTAATCTTTATCTTAGTGAACTTGAAGGTAGATATGATAGAATGGGATGAAATTTTTGAAAGAAAAAAACAAGGGAAAAACTCCTTAAATTTTAATAATGTCTTCTATATAATGGTATTTTGAGAAATATGATCTTTCTGAAATGCAAAATAATTCTTTTCAGAAGTATTCATGTTTGCCCCAGGGACATAATCTCTGACACAGATGATTTAACATCATCCATCCAAAGAGAGAGCAAACACTTACATGGGAATTAAATAATTTTAGCCTACGCTGAAGTTCTGTGGTCTAATTATACTGGGGGCAGTGGAGCACCACTGAGAGCCCTCCAGCTCATCACTGCCATAAACAGGCTGGAGCACCCAACCTCTCGAGAATAACTTCATGTTAATGAAGTCTTTACAACTGAGCAGATTAAAAAAAAAAACTTCTAATTTCTTGTAGATGTCAAAAAAATTTGGAAATCCATTTTGAGGGGCTGAGGAATGTGGGGTATACCTCTAGGCTTGCCCCAGATTTACAGAATCTATGGGCAGCTGTAATTTGAAACAGTAAAGAAGAGGCAGACACAGGGATGAAAAACTCTGAGTAGTTCAGCCACCAAGCTGGTTCAGCTGAACAGATTTTCAGCTGGTTTATATCCCCTTCCTCCTGGAATGTCTTTAAAGAAGATTGGGCAGGGAGAAAGACAAGTGACAGTGCAAGAGTAGGATGGGAGAAGAGAGAGCAAGCAAGATTGTAACAGAGGTTTTGCCCAGATGCAGAATCTTTTTCCTGCCCCTCATTGATGCACTTGGGCAAAATTAAAATTTTGGAAACTTCATTCCTTGAGTTGACAGAGTGCTGAAGATACATCTCAACTTAACTACAATCTAACACCGGGTCTCCTCTTTTAAAATAAAAGTACCATAGAATTTTTAGTCCTGTCTTCATATCTTCATTGAAATAGTCACATTGAGATACGTTTTTTTTCTCTTTTCATTTTACCATTGATAGGTTGAGCCATTGATCCAGAAAGGCCACGAGAACCTGGTGCACCATATCCTGCTCTACCAGTGCAGCAGCAATTTGAATGACAGTGTGCTGGACTATGGGCATGAGTGTTACCACCCCAACATGCCAGACTCTTTTCTCACGTGTGAGACGGTCATTTTTGCTTGGGCCATTGGGGGAGAGGTAGGATGAATGTCTGTCTAGCGTGGTTCATCAATTGGGTTTTCTGAGGGTGTGTATCATCATGGAATTTCTTCCTAGTATATTACTGATTAATTAATCTGTCTGTTTTCAAGGGTAGAGGATCACAGTCCCTAAATGCCTCACCAGTAAGTCCTGAACCTCCTACTGGCCTTTCAAGAATGTATCACCCTGAGTGACAAGCCAAAAGTAACGAAAATAATATAGAGGAAATTGATGCCTTAGGGGAGAAAGATAGCTTTGGAACATGGAAATCTGTCCCTCTATCAGCTTTTCCCATCTGATGTGTAAACACATCCAGCAATGACTAGTATCTGCTACCTGTGGAGAATGACAGAAAGAAAAGCAGTGTCTGTAGGTGACTTCATAAAAGGCATGACTCTCCAAATGAAGTTATACATAAATTTAATTAATTTTTTGCTTCAAAAGGAGCTGGTTTCACTGTTGCCACATCCAGGTATATCATTCTGAAGTTTCCTACCAGTCCAAAGAAACACCACTTCAGTGTAGGAGAAATCCTGTGTCAGTGCAGAGCCAGCATAAGGACCACTTTGCTTATGGCAGTGGGGCATATCTACAGAAAATACAGGCTGTGATGCCATGCTCACCCCAGGCTGTGTTTTCAGCTTATTTCATGTTAATTTAGGCTGCAGTTAATGCTTTCAGCTGACATAACACAGCATGACTGCCAAAAGAATCCCAGCTCTTTGCGCCCTTGATTCGCTGTGTGCCCACCCAAACGATGGTTTGGGCACAGAGAGGGACTGGGGTGAGGATAGTTTCTGGAACCTTCGTTTGCCAGCCTGCAGTCCAAAACCATCTGCAAATGCTGCAGTGTGAGGAAGCAAGAGTTGTTACACAGACCCATCAAAAGAAGTTTAATCCACTGCGAGCATTTTCCCTGGTGTATGCTTTGTGTGTTTTTGCCATCAGCTATGCTCTGACCTAGTATTTGTACTTTCAACTGTCTTAATCTAAGTGAAATTAAAAACTCGTATAAATAAGTTATCATTTGACAAGCCCTATGGAGGTTTTTGCAAGGATGATCCTGTTGTTAAAGATCTGTAGAGAGGAATCTGACAGATCTGGGTTGCATCCAGGTTTGCCCAAGTATCCACTTCATTAACTTTAGTTTACCCTTATGTAGAATGAAGGTGGTAATATTTTTTACTATATACTACAATTAATTCATAATGTCCATCAAGCATCAAAACGTCGGAATCTCAAATTGCACATTTCAGGAGGTTAGAATGTCAAATTGCATATTGAAATATTAGCTATATACTATAAAATAGTGCACATTAATTCCACTTAATGTGAATTTGGTAAATGAGTTCACTTATGAGATACTGGTGTTTTGGTTTAAATCAGGAGTGAGCTTTTCAAGAAAATCTCCCAGTTATCCTCGCTTGCAAAGCTTACTTTATCATTATGAGTGGTTTGAGAACTTGCACAGGCCTTTCTGGGATGAAGTTAAACTAAATGTGCAGGGGTGAACCCAGCACGTTTGGGAATAACTGGGGTTCAGTGCATGGGACCTGTCCAAAGCTTGTCCAAAGGAGCACCATTTGGGGGCAGTGGGTCCAGCACAAGCTGTTTCACTGTGCAGAGATATTTCTTTTACACTATCAGCCTGCTAATGGAAATGTACCCATGAAGATCACCTTATTGTTCAAATCATTTTACTTAGAATACACATATTTGTGCACAAAAAGCAAGTTAATTACATGCAACCTCAGTATTCCCTGGAAATTACTGCTTTATGAAACTGGGAACATTTAAAATGTTGATTCACTTCTTCATAAGGGTTTTATTGTCAGACTAAGCGCTTGATGATGCAATGTTTATACATTTAAAATGGAATTTTCCTTTTCTGCTCAAACAATAAATACAGAATAAATAATCATAAGATCACAGGATAATGCAGGTTGGAAGGGACCTCAGGAAGTCTCTAATCCAGCCTCCTTCTCAAATCAGGGTCAGAGGTGAGATTATACTAGTTTGCTCAGAGCCTTGTCCTCTGGGAAGCATGGGATCTACTATTTTGTATTGACATAGTTATCAAGTTTATTGAGTATATAATAAGTATATTTTATCACAATGCCAGGTTCAGAAAGCTATAAAAGAAGTTGTATTTGTAAATTTTATCATTAATATGATCATATCATTGCAAAAAGGAGTCAATGTACTTATAAAGAGAAATTAACTATTAACTCTTAACTATAGCAGAAAATACCTTAACTCTGTATTGACTTCTCTGTGTATTGATTTCCAGGGCTTCACCTACCCTCCTCATGTTGGCTTATCCATCGGCACAGCAACTGACCCTCTGTTTGTCCTTATGGAGGTGCATTATGACAATCCATCATACACAGAAGGTTTGTAGCCTCACAGGCTTTAAAACCTGTGAGACTGGAAAATGTACTACACACAAGTGCTCATCCCTGCACTGCATGGCGAACAGAGCAAATAAAAAGCTGAGGGTTATTTTTCCCTGATCAATAGTTCCTGGTTCACAATGGTTTTCTCACTGCCCTCGAAATTTTTTTTTTGGAATATTTTTTAAAAAAACCATCTACCTGAACTGTGGGCAGTTTCTGAAGTAGAAGTATAGACTCAGGTTTCTAGACCATTCACTGGGTAAAATCAGTTTATTTTAAAATATAAGCTTTTCATTTATAATGGTGTTTTAAAATTGTTGTTCCTGAATTTAATTTATATTTACAAGAAATAAAAGGAAGAAACCAAGGATCCCAGGAAAATCAGGGGAACTTTGAAGATGCCTTTGGGAAAGATACATTTTGTTCTGAAACAGAAGTTTGTTAAGCTACTGTACCTGAGAACATTGTGGTGATTACTATTTATGAACTGAGCAAAATCCAATGCAGCACAGTATACTGGCCTTTCTTTACATCCCCATGTGTTAAAATAAAATTTGCTATGTGGGCTATGGTGTTCTTCCTTACTGTCATTTCCCACTTTCATCTTGTAAATGAACTATTTTAATTTCTGTTTTATTTAGTGGCAGACTCTGTCCTTCCAGCATGCATATTTGCATGGGGTGCAATAAACTTCATTTGCATCCTTGATATTGTATGCTTTTTCATCAAATGTTGCAGGAAAGCCCAAGAAGTCACATGCTGAAAAACTGTGTCTGATTTAGTTGTGTCCCTAAATTCATCATTTTGTTTTGATTGACTGTTCTGTACGATAGTCTTCCCAAAAGGCCTGGGAAAATTCAGACAGCATAGGCAGAGCAGGGTGTTTGTAATCCAGGTCATACTTCTCCTCTTTCCTGCCAAAACACACAGTATAAGATTGTGCCAGGAATGTGAGAGAGCAGACCTAGGTGCTCCATCTGCTTCAGGTGGGGACAAACGACTTCTCCTGACACAACAGCAAATCTGCCACTGGGTCACCTTCATCTGTGTGTTTTGGCACCTGCATTATCCCAGTTCGGGTCTTGTGGTGAAAGGCTGCACTGTTTCCCTCACGTCGTGACCTGGGGTAATGTTTTCCTAAGTGACTGAGGTTGGTGGTGAGCCTCGGCTCCCAGTTAGGATGAGTTCAAACCTTTTTTAGTTTAACGTGGATGGTCTTCACTGTTTCTGGTTTTGTAGTCCTTAACATTCACTTCTCATTTGAAATGTGGCCTCTTTTGAGATTGTTTATCAGAAACTCTGACATACCATAAGAGTGTCTGACATTGAGATGTTAGCAACAAGCTTGAAGCAGAAATACCACAAAGGAAAAATTCAAGTTGATGAAGTTGTACAAATACCTCCAGAAAGGGAGTGAGTATGGATTCCCAAATGCTAAAGTTGGGATGTTGTGGGACAGGATATATCACCTTAAATGTGATTCATATGTTGCAGAATGTCTCATGGCTGATTACCATTCTTAATTGACTGTGCACAGTTCATATCCTTTGTTCCTTAATAATCATATGCACTACTCCATCTTAGATATTTTAGTGACTGGGTAACAGTCCCTGCTCTGTTCCTCTGCCATTTGCTTATCTTAAAATAGACTGCTGATATCATATTGATGTAAAATTTGGCTTCAGGCACTGCTATGTCTGTTTTGTTTTTCAGAAGACTAATATAGGTCACTAGGAAGCATAATAACTTCTCTGAGATATTTGACATGTTTTTTGCATTTTTAATTTTCAAAATTGAAATTATTTCAGTTACTATTCAAAAATATAAAGAAATGAACAGACGAACTAACAGAATGTAGTTCTTGTGCAAACACAAATTAATCCTTTTTTTTGGTGTATATCTTGACTAATAAAAATGACTAATACAAGACAAATAATTCTAAGCATTTAGATGATAAAGGCAACAGAAATTATTAATGGACACACAAACAAGCACATATGGCTAAACATATGTGGGTGAACAAAATAGATTTGTATTATTTTGACTCTTAAAAACACAGCCCCCAAACAGCAGGCTTTGGTTCTTTAAAGTAATTTTTGAAATCAAGAGAAGTGCTTGAGTCAGAGCAACATTAAGATACTCTGTAATTCTCTTGCTTACTTCATTCAAGGTGGGGGTATTGTCTACAGTTCTGGGATTTAGTCAGGTAATTTTCATGTTTAATTGATGCTTTCTTAATTGGAGAGATTGTAAAAGGATGTATTTTTTCATCCCAGATAGGCTGTAATGTAACAGGCAATCCAAAACACAGGAAAAATATAATTAATGGCAGGACTCAAGATGAAGAAATAGATAAAATTCTCAACTAGGAGACAACACATGGCTTGAAAATTTTAAAGAGAAAAAAACCTCTTCCTGCATATGGTTTGACTCATTTCAAAGTTATTGAGGTTGATTCCTTGATTTTCCTTTAGAAAACTTAGGATGAAATATGTGAGGCAATTAGGTTTGGGTTTTTTTTCTCCTTTAAATCAGTGATTTTCAGCCATGGCTGACTGTGTTCTTTTGTTGCAGGCTTGATAGATAACTCTGGTTTGAGGCTAATTTACACTCCGGTTTTAAGGAAATATGATGCTGGGGTTATTGAAGCCGGTCTTTGGGTCAGCCTCTTCCACAATATCCCACCGGGCATGCCTGAATTTGTGTCAGAGGGTCACTGCACACTGGAATGTCTGGAAGAGGTATGTCCCCTGACTGAATCCATTGGTTTTCATTCGTAGAAAAAATTGGGAGAGTCACTTGAACTTCTTGGGGAGATTGACAGTTAGAGTTAAAAGATGTGAGCAAAGGAGTCTGGTGGTACATGTTGTCCTCCAAAGTATTGTCTTTTTGAACTCAGGCTGCTTTACTTATTTAATAATAATGGGTGTAATAGTGGGTGTAATAATGAGTAATAATGGGTGACACAGGGCTTGCAATGTTTCAGTTTTGTGTTCAGTATGTAAGTGTACACTGCTTTCCATGGCAAAGCTATTAATAACTTGGAATAGCTAGTCCAGAAAAAAAAGTTGAGACTAATTCAGACCTGGGCATGTGCAAAAGGCTCCTAATGATGAAGTGAAAGCCTGAAAGGTATAAGTAGACCAGCCACAGAAACTGAAGAACTGAACAGGTTTTGTCAAATGGCCCATGGTACAAAATAATGCATTTACTAAGTACTTGGTTTCTGTGTGATAACTTAAAGATGGTAATGGAAACATTGTCTAAAATCTGTGGTGACTGTATCATAGGAGATTCTCATATACCTTGTCATTTATAGAGGAAGGGTGAAATAACAACATAGTTTACAATGAAGGCTAAATTATATACAGAATTTAGATTTGTTCTTGGTGCTGTTAAAGTTTGTGTATTGTCCTGGCATTTTTCAGCCTTAAAACACTTGGGTAACCTATTATCATGACTTAGGTTTCTGACCCTAGGGCTGTTCTTAAAAGGTATTGTGATAACAGATTATTTCTACCTTGAGCTCTGAACAAGAATGAAATTTGAGCATACTGAAAGTTTAGATCGGTTGATCTCAGCTAGAATGGGAGTGATGTCAGATTTGTGTCAATTAGGAAAAGTTAATTTGCAAATATTTTTGACCCGGAAAAAAATTTAAAATGTAAACTTACAGTATTTCACTAGCAGTTCACTTAAAGATGGAAAGTAGAGGATGTTACAACTACAGCTTCTCAATTTTAAGTGCATCTTTTGGCACAATATTGATGATGACATCATTCTTAACTGCATAGAAATTCCTTTTCACAATAAACATACACATTCATTAGTATCAGCCATTAGTACTAAATTAATGTGCAGGTTTTAGTGTAGTTCTCTTGAAAGTCTTAAAACTATTGAGAATTATTTGCAGTCCAGTTGATTTTCTTTTAAAAAAAATGTGTGCATTAGGAGTAAAAACATGTTTTTGTTATAAAAATTAATCACAGAAAAAAACATAACCTTTTTTGTATGTAAACCCTGAATTTCACTTACAGTTTTGGTTTTGCTCCAGACTGCATTTTTCAGTAAACTTAATGTAAAATACATTAATAAATGTACTTTCACTCTGTTTGTACATGGCATTACACTACATTACTTTGCATTTGGGAGCACTGATGGTGTTGGTTTCTCTTGGCCAGGCTCTAGGTGCTGAGAGACCTGCTGGGATCCAGGTGTTTGCCGTACTTCTCCATGCCCACCTTGCTGGCAGAGCCATCAGGATGCGCCACTTCCACAACGGCGAGGAGCAGAAGCTGCTTGCTTATGACGATGAGTTTGACTTCAACTTCCAGGAGTTTCAGTACCTGAAAGAAGAAAGAACCATCTTGCCAGTACGACACTCTTAGTTCTTTTCCTGGAAGTGTTTAAGAGATCATGTGCCTAGCATTTTCTCACCTTTAGGATTAAATTCACTACAGAATTTCTTGCCATAGTATAATAGAATTCTTGGATGTTCTATAAATTTTTCCACTTATCTCAGAGTCACTAATGCGTTAAAGTTTCGGTGTCTCAGGAGTGTCCACATGACTCACCACAGAACTGGTTTGGTCCATCAAATCAAGCTATTCTTTGGGTGTGCCATAGTAACTTGATTTGAACTTTACTATCACAAATGTTTGAAAAAAGCAGATTAGAAAATCCCATTTGTGCCTGGCTGTACCATCTTTGTGCATCCAGCAAGATGAATAATGGAAATGCCACCATGTGGCTTTACAGAGCTGTATTTGCACACAGCAAGTATCCAGCCTTACAAATATGTTTAAAAATCAGCCAAGCCTTCTGTTGGTTTCAAACTTTTTGTTATTGGGAGTAAAACTCCATGCTTATGTTCCACCTGATGTTTCACTAGCAAACAAAACCCTTTGAAAGAAGAAATGGTACAACTCTATCTACTGTATTCCAGAATATAATGTAACACACCTTGTAGAAATATTCCAAGTACAATTATATTATAAAACAGTAACTATGCATAGATATTGCATGGAAAGAGTCTGGTTTTTTTTTTTTTTTTGTGTGAGTCACTCACTTAAAAATTATTCACTCTTCTTTTGTTAGTTTCATCCAGTATCTTTTTTAAGTTCTGGCATGATGACAGAAATTTTAGTGCTGCAAATCTGGGTGCTCCAGATCTGGCTGGCAGAGCAGCTTGTCCTGGTGCATGTAAACAAGCATGTTATTTAATTGCCAGATGCAAAATGTCAAAAAATGGAATTTGTTTATAATTGAAACCGCTAAGGGAGAGGGATCTGAAAAGACCATTGAAATGACTGTATGGATGGGAGCCCGGTGGTTTAAACTTCAGGGGCTTTCTTCAAGCCCGTTTCTCTCTTATGTCTCTTCTCCCACACCATGAGACTTCAACATTTGTACTTTAAAGACAAGAAGCTAAAATGCTAACTTTATAGTTTAATTTCTACAGCAAAACCTGGATGTTCAAGTGCAGAATTTACTCTTTGAAGTCAAATTGCTTGTAGTCTAGGGACTTCAAAGAAAAACTGGTGTTACCTCCTTCAGGAAAGAAGGTTGAAGGGTTTAGGAAGAGGGCTGGCAGAAAATGACAGGTTTGCAGAGAAAGCCTGTAATATTTTTAGGAAAATCCATGCAGATTATAGCAAAAGGCCTCTTAAAATTCAAGAACATAAGGAAACAGACAACAGAAAACTATAAAGGGTATTTGATAGTAACATCCACTTGGAAAAAGAGCCAGCTCGAGTAGAAGATGGAATTCTTTCTCTGAAGAGAACTATTTTTTATGCCTTTCATTGTTGTCATCTTATGCAAAACTACCAGTGCAGCTTTACATACCTCATCTGGTGTAATTCAGAGAACAGTTTAATCAATTAACTAATAGTATAATTTCTCATATAAGTTCTTGTTATTCTCTCTTTCTATAAGCTCTCCCAAGGGCGTATCCTTCTTTCAGCTTGTGGAGTCCAGGTTATTTGCTTTCTTCACACAGTAGCACTCTCTTCTCCATTTGGAATCAACAAATCTAGTCTCACAGAAGGAGCAGTTTTAGTGAATGTTATCCAGTCTGTAAGATACAAGAGCCAGAGCCCTCACTGGCGGGAACAGAGTATTCCCACTGGAAGCAGTGACACTGTGCCAGTTCTCGCTCCTTCAGAAGCTTCTGTCTCCATTTGGCTGACATGAGGCTGATGCATCTTCTCCCAGCAGTCTGGAGTACAGATTGTGCATTGATCTGGAGAAACAGCCTGTAGGAAAGGAAAAATTCTCAGCCTTTGAAGGGTGATCTGTTTTTTTTTTAGGGAAGTACAGTGGATGATAAGGGAAGATGATGATACAAAAAAAATTCCACTTGATTATCATGGTGATTTTCAGATTTGTATGTGATTAGGTACAGGGAGTGAAAGTATTACCAAATAGTAGATCAGTTTGTCAAGACACCAAAAAGTTAACAGTATGTACTTGAGAAGGTAAGTATTCAGCCTTTCCCATACATATCTGTCAGTGCAGTGAAGTCTTTGCCTGCCACTCCTCTACTCCCAGGCTTGGCAGAGAAATAGTTGTTTTTGTGATGTGGAAAGCTGCCTTTCCCTCATTTGCCAAATATTTCTATTGAAGTTGGCAGGGTAAAGTAGCCTGGGTAAAGTTGCACTGGATGAGTTTTGGAGCAAGAATCATTTGTATACATTGTCTACTGTATAATTTTCCAGAAAATTGGATGATAACTGGGTGTCTTCATTGCTATTTTAAAAGAAACCCAAACAACACTCTCTATAAGACTCCATTTAAATCCATGGGGGATCCCTGAGGATCTGGGGTAATATGAATGCTAAGTTCCAAGGCCTTAACATATGGCAATTACCTAATCCTTCACTCTTTCAGAAAGTCATGTCCACTGCACTGATACTTATTTCTTAAGTGCTTGCTGTCATTTGTAGTTACCTGAAGCTGGTGTTGATAAACTTCAGAACTGGGAACTTCCTGAATTTTGTGTTTCAGGGGGATAATTTAATCACAGAATGCCACTACAGTACTGTGGATCGAAGTCGCATGACATGGGTAAGCAATATTTTAGTGGATCAAAAAAAAGTACACAATGATATTGGGGACTAAAACCTTTTTCGTAGAATAATATTAAAAAAGAGTGAATTTGCTTGCTAATGCCTGTGTGCATATAATTATTTATTGTCTTTCCTTTCACAGATTCTTAGGTTTTAAAGTCATCTGAACTATTGTGATCTTAATCTGATCTCTTGCATAAGGGTTTCATATGACTAGTTTATAAAAAGAAGCAGGTCATCTCATAAAAAATCCTTAAAAGTCAAATTTTCCTAGTATAAGGAGTTCTTTCTTCGCAACATGTATTAACATGCAAATTCTAGGCACTCTAATGAATTATTTTTATGATCTAGTTACTCATTTTCCCTCAAAGTTGTAATTGCCAGTTGTCATGCGTTGATTTTTATAGATAAGCTGTGACCAGGATGTTTCTCCACTACTTAGTTTTGTGCCTAACATAGAATCCAGGCAGAATGAAGGTCCTTTGGGTCGGGAAGGGGAGTTGAGAAACCACCCCTCCCTACCAAGGGTGTCCCACTCTGGTTTGGCTCAGGGCAGTCCACAGTGTCCCAGAAGCAGCTTGATAGGTTAACAGAGGCCAGCACTGGCCATTGCAACGCAGCCACTGGGTTTTGGAAGGTGAAGTAGATTTGGTTGCTTGGACATGAGCTGGTCTGTGCCAGTTGGCTTGGAACACGTAGGGTGATGCCAAACCCACTCTGTCTATGGGAGGGATGTAGCTGCCTGTGCCAGGGTCTGACCCGCTTCCTAGGGAGGGGCTGGATCCAGTCCTCTGGGAAGTGAGACTTGAGGGGTTTCTGTTTTGCAGTTCCTGGCATCCAGAGAGCACAGGGATACCTCTTCCTGAATCATGGCTTGCATGAAGGCACATGCAGTAGTTATATAATGAAAAGCAAAAGACCAAAAACTAAGGCTTTTGAGTTTTTGTCATGTTTTCCTGTGTGGTGACCACACTAACTCTTAGCTCATGTGTTTTGTTTTCTCCATTCCTATTCCTGTGGTTCTGTGAGACTTGTGGAAGTTTTCCCACACAGGATTTAGGAACATGCAGTTTATAATCTTGTCCATGTTTACCAAGCGTAATTTTAAGTTAGTTGTTTGCCCCACAGTTCTCAATGGAAGACTGTTTAAAAGTCTGTTTCTTCTGCTAGCTAGAAATATTATTTTAATTAGTGATTTTATAATGCATACTCATTTTTTCTTGAGTCAGCATTACCTGTTAACATAAATAATTATTTTCTTTCTCACTCTTTATCTGCATTTGTACTTAAAAGCAGAGTCCAGATAGATTCACATTCCATCCCAGCCTCCACTTTACTGGGCAAAGCTCACTTAATTTCTTATTAAACAGATTCATTATCCTACAAGATTTTTTTCTTCATCTGTTCCACTTTAAAGCCCTTTTCTGAAACGTGGTAGATCTAAGTACCTTGTGGACAGCTGAAAGCAAACCTGAACTTCTCAGATTGTACACTCCAATATAATATGAACCTTATTTTATTCACAGTTGTTCTTGCTGATGTCTTTTAACTTGGAAGCCATAGCTTGAGCTTCCAGAGTATTTTGTAGTTAATTATGTAATAACCTCTTGCTACTTGATAACCTCCTGTACAAGATAAACTTGTCGAAATGGGCTTCCTGATACACATTTCATTAGCACATAAATGCTAATCAGTGATTTAATTTGTGGGATTCCAGTGCTACCCTGATTAAAGAAAAATCCTGTTTTCAGGGTGGTCTGAGCACCAGGAATGAAATGTGCCTGTCATATCTGCTCTATTACCCAAGAATCAACCTCACCCGCTGTGCGAGTATTCCAGATATAATGGAACAGCTCCAGTTCATTGGTGTTAAGGAAATCTATAGACCAGTCAGGTATGTAAAATGTTTATGAAAACGTGTATCACCTCTGTTTCTGTCTGTGCGATTCTTGGATCATTTTTATACAACATTTCTTTGTTCCTGGTAGTGCAACATGGCCACTCATGATGGTTTTTTTTTTTTTTTGGTCCATTTGCTGTGCTGTTATTTTTTTCTCCTGCCAAATTATTTCCACCTTTTTTTTGTCTTTTTTTTTTTTTTTTTTTTTTTNATATTGGTTACATGAGGGTTTTTTTCACCACAATAATCTGTAAAAAGGCTATGTATCACTGTTCTAAATCTATCAATTTATTAAAACATGTCAGTGTTTCATATATAAAGAGATAATTTTAGAAAGGGGTTTGTGAGCGTGGTTATTGAATTTCCCTGCATAGATTTGTTGTCAGAAATTCTTTTGACAAAAATGTGTTCCTTACAGTGCTTAAAATTAAAGTGTCTCAACAGCAGATTGTAAAGAGTGAGAACAGCCAAAAGAGCAAAGTTCCCAAATGAATGAAATGCAGAAAAATAATCAAACAATAAAGAGTAGAACGTGCTTTTTGTGGTCAAAGGTGGATAACATTTGTAGTGTTGTTGCACTAAACTAAGGTAATAGTAAGATTTTAAAATCAAATGGATAGGCTAATACTGTGGCACCACAAATTTTAAAAGTTGTCTTTGGTTATAGAGTTAATCTTAACAAACCATATAAAACCAATATTGCAAAATAATTTGACGTATAGGCTTTGTGGTCTTAGTTCTGAAATTTATATTCAAGGAAGAAAAGTTTGAAGGAAGCCACAGTGCAATCGATGTCTACATAATTTTCCACACTATTTCCATTTACAACCTCTTTTAATATAGGGAGAACAGAGTTTCTAAATTAGTCCTGTCTAAAAGAGTCTTTCTGAGCTTAGAAAGAAAATATTCTAACAAATGTATGCTCTCTTGAGTGTTCATTCATGATAACTGTACTTAAGGAAAAAATGCACATTTGGCCTGGGGAAATAAAGATGTTCTGAATAGCGTAAGTATGCAGACAGTCTGCCACAAATGGAATAGTAATTAGAAGAGGCGATTAATAATGCCTCTAGTATTTATGACCTAATCCACAATTCTTGTTTCATTAAGCTCTGTCAGCCTAAGGATATGTGACCTGATCCTCCTCTCTCTTGTGTCAGTCTAAGACTTAGAATTGCTTCACTGACTCTTGCAAAGTCTCTCTTGACTTACCCATGAAGGCAAACTGGGAGCAGGATCAAGGCATTGTGGCTCACTTAAAAACATTTTTCCTCTGTCTGGTGGCAGAGACAATGGTTTAAATCATGAGGAGCAAAGACGAAAGTGATTGGGCCACAGTAGTAGCCCAAGTACCAAAAGAAGTAGTTGATTAAAATGATGTCCTCTATGCCTAGATGTTGAGTGGAGCAGAACTCTGGCATAGAAAATTTACCTGAAGCAAGTGGGAGACAGCCTATTGCAAGATAACGCAGATCTGTCAAAATGTTTTGAAAAGATAACTCATGCTGCAACCACAGTATTAATTAGGTTACTTGATAAAGTATTAGATACTTTTGTTCTTCTGCTAGCTGTGTTGACTTTGTGTTCATAAAAGCTTGATCCCTCCACCATGGTGTTTCCTTTCATCCCAACAAAATCAAACAAGGAGAAAGCAGGAACAATGGAAAAGGTTTAGGGGTTTTTAAAATTTTCCTTTGTTACAATTTTTTAGTATTCTTTACTAAATGAAAGACATGGAATCTCACTCTTTCCCTTTCCACATCTTTGGCTGGTGGGAAATGAGATAGTCCCCATTTGTTCATGGGGAGGATTCCCACACTTGGGCAAAGAGGTCTTTCAGAGAAGTGCAGCAGGTCTCTAAACCACCCCTCCAAAAAGTGCCCTTGCAGCCAGCTTGCAGGAACATGCCAAAGGCAATGTCCACAACACCAGTAAATATCTGCTGCCAGCCTGTGCATATCAGAGCAATTCCTGAGCTGGGCTCAGTTTTGACCTGAGCTCGGCAGCACCATCTGGAAGCAGCTTTCTAATGGCAAAGGTTTCTTGGCAACCTGGCCTGCCAAGCCTAGGCGAGGGTGTGGCTTTCTTTTGGTTTCGTTTTTTGAGAAGTTACAGCAGAAGATCTGTTTTGTATTGCCTGTACATTCGGTTTGTAGATCAGAGAACAACAATGTAACTCTTGAAGTCCTTCATTTCTAAAACATCTGGCAGCAAGTACTAACCTGCTGACAGCCTTTCATAAGAGTGTCAAAATCAATGAAGCTGCCTCAGTTTTCAGCAGGAGAGAACTTAGTTGAGAATGTGAACTAGGCATAATATACACAGTAGTAGTATACACAATATATACTGTATGTTGTGTATAGTATACACAATAATGTGAACTAGGCATAATATACACAGTAGTAGTGCATTTATTGTTCTGAGTAGATTCTCTAAAAGTTTTTCCTCATCAGTTTCAACTTTATAGTATTTATCTATTTTTTGAAAAATCTAATTGTTTATTTTTCTTTAGGACTTGGCCTTTCATTCCCAAGAGTCCTAAGCAATATAAAAACCTGTCTTTTATGGATGCAATGAATAAATTCAAATGGTCCAGATCAGAGGGTCTCTCCTATAATCAACTTGTGCTTAAACTACCTGTGAATGTGAGATGTTCAAAAACAGATAATGCAGAATGGTCGGTAAGTCTGTGTGTTGAAAAGGAGGCAATGATGCTCTGAAACTAATTTGATTTACTGTGTTTCATTGCATATTAATAAATATCTGGTTATACGTCTTCAGGATATTTGCACAGCTATATTGCATGTACATACAGTAACAAATGATGAGAATGTTTTAGCAGTGCTTTCACCTAACTTGAGTTCTAGAAGCATTTAAAAAGAATAGAGAAGTGGGAGCTTTAATCAGTACTTGGGATCAGTAATAGGAGGATGGAGCCTTTCAGTGGGTCTGGGGCTGATCAGAGAGCAAACATGTGTGTCCAGATTAAGTGACCAAGCCAGGAAGCTGTTCTGCCTCGGCTGTCTCCATGGTCAGGGACTTACATTAGGCTCTTGCAATGGATGATTCAAAATCCCCAAGTCAGGTTTAATTTCTGAGTCAGCTTCTAGGAGAAAGCTTATTGACTGCATAATGAAGAATCCACCTTCTTAACTTGGGCACCTAGAAAACCTAAAGTTGTATGAATAAGATTCCAATAAGTCTTGTTTTTTTTAATTGGTCCTAGAATTGTCTATAGTATGGGGCCATAAAAATACATTTGGATAGTCTGTTTCCTTTGTGTGCCTTTGTTAGATTTTATCTTCTGTAGTTTTACTTTCCTTATTGTCTTGATGAAAAAAACCTTGTAAGATAAAAAATAATAGCCCAGTAAATTATTATTTATTCCAAATATCTACTGGTATTTTACCAGGACTGTTGAGAAAAGTTGTTATCTTTAATGTTGATGTGTGTTTATGGAGAATGGCTAGTGCAGGTAGTATCATCCCTGAAAGGGATGCTTAAAAATATGTATTGCTCTTTGAACTCCTTTACAGACTCCACATTCAAGGCTCTTACTTTTTTGACATTTTCTGCTCAGAAGGGGAGACAGTCTCATTGTACTGGCTTATTTCCTATTGTGATTTCAGTCCAGCATAGCAGAGCTGCTATGAGATACTACTGATAAAGTGCTTCCTAGAAAGGACTTTAGCCTCATCTCCTCACCCTGGAAGATAGCCCATGCTGCCTCATAGCATGTCACACAAGTCCTTTCAGGTGGTGAAGAAATTGTCCCTCCTGCAGCAGCGTTCATGGGTTTTTCCAACATAGGTCAGACTGTTCTGGATGTCAAAGAAATACTGTGTGCTATAAGTAATCAAAGAGGTTCTGTTTTTTTGTAGTATTTGTCCCATTGTAGACTTCCTGTGAAAAGTGGTTGTGGACAGACAGTACATGTGACTGTTCACCAGTTTTGGTCAAACTTCTTGACCTTTACAGGTGCCGGCCAATAGCAGTTGCATAGTCACTCTTTCACTGATTATTTGTCAGAGGACAAGTAAAGATGATGAAAAGCACACAGAAATTTTATCAAGAGGGGATAGGCTGGTTTTTTTTTTTAATGGTATACTTTCTGGAAAATGCCGTTCCTCGTTATCGTACAGGATGAAGGAACAATACTTACAACTTAAAGAATGTAGTCAAAGAATGAGCTCACTGGAACTGGGAGTTCTTAGTTCTTCCTTAATCACAGTTTCCTTTTTCAAATGACATGGGCATATTCATCAAAGCTAAGATTAGGACTCTTTCCTTTCCCTTCCCTTATTAGTGATATTACACTTAAATGACCATCCTCATCAAAATCAAGAACCTGAATGGCCAAACAGTCCCTGAGTTTTTACAAGGCTGAAAAAATTTGAAGCAGAGAATTGAGTTGAAAATACCGTCATCCTTCTATAGAGTTGGTCCCTATTTCAGTTTTAGTTTTGTGTTGTGTTTGCTAAGATAAGGTCAGTATTTAGTGGGGGTTTCTTTTCACTGTACAGAATAATAGCAACATAGATAAAATCCCCAAAACAAGCATATGCTGTACAGGTGGGCATTCAAACTTTCAAAAATGTGCCCAGGAGCTTACTTTCTGCAGAGCTTATTTTTTTTAACATGTAGGGAGTAAATTTAGGAAAAGTAAGCTGAGCAGTGTACACAAATGTCTCTAATTTCATGTCAAAACCATAACAAATATACGATTTTTTATTCCATAAAACTGCACTGAGCTCTGCAGGAAGAGTTAAAAATGCTCAGTATATAGCAATATGACACTGCTGTATGTGACCTTGCTTCAGTATGGACATAGGACCAGATGACCTCCAGAGATCCCTTCCAACCACAACCATTCTGTGGTTCCATGGAATAATGTGTACACAACTGCTTTGTACATGCAAGTGTGAGCCTTGCACGCAGAAATGAACGCATTCAAATATCATCCTGTATCCCTATAGCAGAGTGACACTGCCAGCTTTCATTTTTATTTGACAGAATGATGAAAACAACAACCAAACCATCCAAACAATCCCACAAAGCAAAATAAAATCATTCAAACCAACAAACCAAAGTCTAGCCTTGCTTTACTGGAGAGGATGTCAATGTGTACTGCTGCTCTCAAGCTGAGAATGCTGGATATGCACACTGGCTGATCATTTGGCATGCAATATATCCATATTTTTACTGAGCTTGATGTTTCCACAGTGAGAGTCACAACCCAAGTACAAAACTATCAATAGATTCTCAGGCAAGCTGCCAAATATCTTGAGAGCAAAAAGAGTTTTCTAATCTTATGTGAAAAAACTCTGATAATTTTTTTGTTTTTTTAATTTCAGATCCAAGGCATGACAGCTTTACCTCCTGAAATAGAGAGACCATACAAGACAGAGCCAGTAATATGCAGCTCATCTTCCTGTTTAAGTTGCAGTTTATTCCTCATCCTCTTGTTTATTGTACACATCACAGCCAGTACCATAGGAAACACTCGGCCCTTTGTATAATAATTTTTATTCATCTATGTTCTGTATGCCATGCAAGTTCTGATGTGTTTGCACTGTTGCTATTGTAGATTTATTTTTTTACTTATTAATAAACTAAATTTGCCAGATGAAAACAAAATACGTACATCATCTGGAAACTGTGGGGATTTTAGTTTTCTGTGTAAAATATGTATGAAACACAGTAGGTACACTGATACATTGCATATTGAAATCTTTTCCTGTTCCCTTTTCTTAGAGTTTGTTCTGACTCTTTCACGTTGTGCTTTCAAAGTCATCTATGTATATGGATAAAATTAATAAACTAAAAGCAACTTAGTTAACCACATTCAGCCTGGTCTGTGCTGTATTATTTTGCCTTGGTTTTTGACACCTGCAGGTAATGAAATTACTGCTGTATGGACAGGCCTTGCAAACATATATTTGGGTATGTCTGAGTGACACATGCCATAAAGCTGCGGTAAGGATTCATTCAGGGAGGACATTCCTGGGAGCAACACACTGCAAAACCATCTCAGCTCCTGAGATATGGGAGCTATGGCTGCTGAAAGGATGGAAACACAGGCAGAACTCCAAGTCTTCCCATAGTGAATCCTGTACAAGTCCTTTGGCTTGGTTGGCATTTCTTTTTCCAGATCCCAGGTAATTCAGGGTGTTTCTTGTGTCGCAAGATACTTGCACAGTGAGTAAATCTCTGGTGAGAAGTAGGCACTCCTTTTCGAGATGGGATCCAGACAGCAGGAGCAATATAGATCTATCTCACATTTAGGCTCTGGCATTCACAGGGAACTGAGCCTGCCAGAAGCTATTGTTAGCACATGTTGAGCATCACAACAGGCCAAACAGCTGGTTAAGAAGTTGTTTTTCTATTTCATATGTACAGTGTTTTATTTATATTTGGAAATTGCAACTTTTCCACTCAGATGGTGTTGGGTAGGGAAGATTCCTGAAAGAGGCACAATTTATTGCTCCCCAGTGAAATTATGCTACACAATAGAAAAGCACTTTGAACATTTAAAAATAAGTGTTCATTTTTGTAGCCACACTGCAGTTACAGTAAGCTATAATTTTTTCAGTATTTCATAAACTTTTCTGGAATGTGGCTGTAAAAATAAGTTAGTCTGGATGCTGAGAGTGCTTCCCTGTTTGCTGCAACACCTGCTCTACAACTAACCTCTGTAGACTTAGTTACACACAGGCTTTGTTATGTACATTTGATGTCGTTGAGCACTCCTGTGCAGTGTGGTGAGTCCAGAGCACATCGAGAACGTGAGCTGAAATAAAATGGTTTTCTGCCTATTTTTGTTTGACTGTTAATGACTGATACCACCTCTCTGCAAAGTTCTTCCTCTTGAGGAGGGCAAGCTGTTTTATGCAAAGAAATATCACATAAGAAGTAAGATGAGGAGAGGATTTGGGAACTGTGTTCTCTGAATTTGAGAAGTGAAAAGGAAAACATCACAGAGCTGGTAGGCCACTTCTGCACGTAGCCAAAATGACAATGCATGTGATAATTGACAGGAGAGAGGCACTGAAGCAGCTAATGCCTCAAGTAGAGATGAGAGAATTAATCAAGCATAGATTAATTTTCTAGGAGCTATAACAATTGCATTACAGAACTTATGCATAAAGGGAGTTTAAAATGAGCCGTGAAGGTAAAAGTTCACAGGGCCTGCTTTATCCTCCTGATGCTGTATCCGTACTTGGCTAGGAAAAACTCCCATCTGGGAAATTTCTTTACCATTGTTGGGCAGCTGCTTGCTCTAAATATACCTAGACAGTGATATATTCTGTCATTCTTCCCTTTGGTCCTGGATAAGGTAAGGAGAAGGTGTATGCCAAACAGCATATGGATTTTTTGGGATTAAACTCCTGAAGTTTCAATAAAAAAGTATAACTATGTAGGTGTCTTCTTCCTACCAGCAGAAGAACTATGCTCTTCCGTTCTGTGTTCCCAAATGTAACTGGTTGAAAAAAAGAAACAAAGAGTAGTCATGGGGAATTATGGGCAGAAAAGTCTTCTGAGTGATTATTTGTACAGATCTGTTCTGAATGTGAAAAATGAAGGGCATCCTCCATCTAAGATATCACAGAGTTCAGGATGCATCTTATTGTAACAGCAGCTGGCAGGGACTTTGGCCTTTCTTATGCTTAAACCCATTTCTAAGGTGGGCATGTTTGAACAGCTTTGCTTCAGGGAGCAAGGGGAAAAATAACAGGGAATGGAACAAGAGAAGAGCTTTTGGACAGGGAAGCCCTTTCACATGCAGTGTTATGTCTCATTTGCTACTACTGGCATCAGTCCTAGGTTGACTTGGTTTGCCACAAATATAAAGCAGATCTAGGGTTATTTTCCATTCTGCCTGTTCTCTGATTTGATGCAGTTTATTATCTACAGGGATTTCCTTTCTGTGGGCACCCATCCTAAGAACACGTGAACAGATGGGTGTTTGTTTTTGCCATGCAGTATGCCACAAGATGATGTAAAGCAAAGCCAGCTCAGAAAGGATGTCTGTGAGAGATAGCTGCCAGCATATCAGGAAGACGTGTCATATACACTAAACACTCATTTTTGTTTAATCCACAAGTGTTTTATGACTTCTGGAGGAATGGAAAGGAAAATTCTGCTTCACAGGTAGATAAAAAGAGAAACTGGTGATAGAGGTCTGGGATATTTCCAAATAAAGGGATCCAAAACAGATGTGAGTACATTATTAAACAAACTTAAAGCCAGAAAACAAATAAAAAGAACAGTCTGAAATTGTTGAAAATTCAAACAAGGATAAAAGTGAGAAATGCCACAAGCTTACTCTGTCACTGAAGAAAAAACATGTAGAAATCACATACCTCGTCACACTGTACATGAAAAAGCTCTCAGACACAGATCTCTGTGGCTTTCTCTCATTATTGAGTTCTAGTAAAACATATGTTTTTGATTTGTGTTTCTACCCAAAGCATTCATAACAGTTATAGTTAAAAGCAAATACAGTAAATACTATTACCAAGCAAGCCATGGTGGAGGAGAAGATGTGTATACACTGGAAAATCTATGACTTGTAGATGATGAGCACAAAAATGACTAAGCATAATACCTTACTTTAACAATTATTCATGCTTTTTTCTGTGTGAAGAAGTGTGTTAAAAGTTTCTAGTCAGAATCTAAATGCATAAATATTTTAGTGAGATTAAATACTTAGTGGGTTGCATTCTGGAATAGGTGCTGAAAATCCCATTCTGCTTTAATCATTTTCCCCACACAATGGTCCAGCTGCCTGTCACCTGCAGACTGTCTATAGATATACTATTTGCAGTATTTAATCCCATTTGGGTCTATTATTTATCTGTTACAGAGCTTCCATTTAATGAACATGTGGCTTTCCTTAAATATTCCTCTTATCTAAATCGACAACCATTTGGGATTTTGCCTGTGTGTAGTAAAAACAGGACACAGGAAGTCTGAGAAAGGAGCATTGGAATTCATGCAGCTCTGATATTTGTCCCTGTAGAGGAAGATGTCATTCTCTGTTCTCATATCCCATCCTGGAGGCCCCTCGCACAATCCCACGTCAGCCCATCCATGGCTGAATACAGGGACATCTAGGCTGGGTGCAAGTGTGGACCAGCACAATGGTGAGAGGCAGAGCCCCAGCTGGTGGGAGTGCAACTGTATTGGGCTTAATTCCTTTCTCTGGGGAGGTCTGGTTTGTTTAAAAGAGGCCTGTTTGGCCATATTGTCCCAGATGCTAGAGGGGCACAAATTTAATAAATAAAGTCCAGCAGAAACACTGGCCTCATTCTCCTCTTTCCTCCCATCAAGCAGAAAGGGACTATTTTTAGACCAATTATTACTACTGGAATGTTTAAGAATTTTCATTCCTTCGGCCCTTTGCCTCTTATTTCTGATTTTTGGTACATCTGTGTCTTCCATAAGGGTGAAAGAGAGAGAGAGCAAACTTATCCTCAACCTTCTAGCGGAGGGGAAAGCTGGGAGCAGAAAATGACAGCTGTGGCACAGAGAGCTCCTCCAGCCTGCTTCCTCCACCCACAAAGAGGTTTCCATAGGTCATAGGTGCCCCCAGGAGCATTTGCCATCCCCACACCAGTGTCATGAGGCAGGCAGAGGGTGAACAAAGGGGTGGGTACAACCATGAAGTTTCCCTGCTTCAGCCCTTTCAAAGTGCTTGTGGTGCAGGTGCAGTTGCCCCATCTACCAAAACCTAAGGCTTGGTGCTTAGGGTACTCACCTAGGAAAAAGGCATGAAGGCATTTAATGTTTGTACATCAAATCAAGCAAAGTAGACTATTTACCTAGACTGAATTTTTAGCTTTGTGGTAACTTTATTTCACAGGAAAACTGTAAGATACCAGGTAAACATTAGAAAATTTATGACTAAAAATGTGACTTACAGTCTGCTTCTGAGCATATTAGCAAAATATTTACTTTAAGCAAATGTCTTTTTTACTCTGCATGCAACAGACTCATGTAACAGGAAATCTGGGGCTTCACACCTGCTCAAGGACAACATATTGCAATTTCACTATCAATGGCAACTAACACTGTGGTGTGGAGGTGAGCTCCGAGAGGCAGAAAGCTCTTCCTGTGAAACACAAACAGATTGTGTAAATACTCCTGGAGACTTAGAGAATTATTGGCAAAGTAAACTGCCTCTTGTGTGGCTGCTCTTTCCTTTCCTATGGATGCCTCCCATGGTTTGCACACACATCACCTTGTAAATGCTTCCAAGCTTCTTGCATCCTAGCAAGCAAGAAACCAGCTGGGAGCTGAATGTGGTTCTCTCACTAGAGACACCAGACCAGACCAGCTGTCGTTTACAAGTCTGTTACAAAATAATGGCAAAGTAAAAAAAATAAAAATTTGAGAGGCTTGAGCAAGTGTTTCCTGAGCACATTGCCATTATTTAATAATGATTTAAACTTCCCTCTTTGCAGTGATTTTTAAGAAACATAACAGTATTTTTTCACTAAAAATTTCTAATCTCTTGAGAGAAAACTTGGCAAAATCCAAGCTGCTAGATCCTTCCCCTGCTCTAATCTGTGAACTAGAGAATAAAATGTTCTTACAGCTTGATACAACCCTGTGAAGCGTTTTGCGTTATGAAGGAATAAAAATAATGCGACAATCTCAAATTAAGCACACATTTTCAGTAAGAAAAATTGGCTAAAAATGCCAACTTTGTTAAGACAAATAGCATTTCTGGGGGTCTCCTGTTGGTTTCATAGAGAGTTTATGCCCTGAGGTCTAAAAGAAGATGTTGTGCCGTATATTTTTCTTTCTCACAGGTTGTCCTAAGATTGCATGACTAGTTTGTCTTTAGAAGATATCTTAAGATATTTAAGGTTTGAAACTTCTTCATAACCTGTGCGAAACCTCGCAAAGCATTTCTGGGGAATACAGTAAACATGTGTATATATATATATATATATATATATATGTATATATATGTCTTCTAGACATCAAGTAACAAGTCTGCACTATACTGTGCAAACCACAGGAGCTGCTCAAGTGTTGGCCATTATTTGTGGCATCATGTAATAAATCTGGGAGAAGCTATTCCTGGAGTGTCCCTCTCTGGGAGACTGTAAGTGATATACTGAACCTGGACACATTTTTAGACTTGAAAGGTTGGATTTGCTGCTGATGTAAGGTGACACAAATCCATTATAGAACTATATGAATCTACCTCCTCCTTCAGCAGTAGAGGAGTTAGTCTTCTAAGGCTGGCAAGACAGAGAAAATCAGGTCAGAAAGTTGAGAAAAGCATCTCAGGAACCAGACCGTGGGGAAAAAACTAAAGATAGATGTGTCCAACTGAACATATCCCCAAAAGGTTAGTGCTTTTTAGCTAGGGTGTGGGAGAACTGAGCTACAGAGAGAAAAGAGGTGATCCCTAAATAGGAAATTTGTAGGTATTTTTGAAAAGCATGATGGATGGGAAGAACAATTGAGTTTATAGCTAATGTGTTGAAGCAAGCTTAGGAGTCCCAAGTTCAGTAGTCTATCCGTGCCATCACCAGAAATATGTCTCCAAACCACTCAAGACAGGGTGATGATGGATAAATCTGTGAAAATGGATACCACAGGAAGACAGACTGCCAGAAATGTACAGAGAGTCTATTGGTGCAAAAATGAATAAATTATTAAAGGGATTTTTTTTGGGGACAATTAGGCAAACTAAAATTATGGAAGGCTGGAAAGAACAATTAGCCAAGACTTTCAGATTATGAAATCTGTCCATCTTGTTGTTCATCTTCTATCTGAAGTCCTATCAAGTTTTTATCTGCGACACATAATCTTAGATTTGGCAAGAACTCTCCAACTTGAAGGACATTCCTGTATCAGCAGAAGATAGTCTGGTAACCAGACAAGATCTTTCCCTTGTAAATAGAAAGATAAAGCATGCTTTTTCCAAGGACCTCTTTCTAACATAACTATCTAGCTGTGTTAGAGCCCTAATATCTGTCTGCCAAAATTGATTCTTAGAAATGGTTCTTTTCTGGTGGTTTTTTTTTTTTTTTTTTTTTTTTTTTTTTTTTTTTTTTTTTTTTTTTTTTTTTGTTTGTTTGGTAGGGTTTTTTTTTTAAACCAGACTGGGGTTTTTAAGAATGTGTCTCTATTTTTTTGTAAAAAGTGTTTGTATGACATTGCAACAGGTTAAAAATTTTGGAAATTACAAGGTAAAGAAAAGATTTCATATTAGAAAAATATACCTATTATATTCCCTAGTCAGCTTCAACCCCATCAGGGAGAGTAAAATAGATCCATCTATATGGTGTTCTCTTTGAAGTTTAATTTTCAATGAAAACTCTCAGTTTTCAAATATTGCTGTTCTCTTTTCATCAGTAGTTGCTGGAGTAGGGGTTATCTTCATTTCTTTGGATTTAGTTCCCAGCTGATTTACCATTATTATTTCCTTTCTCTGGCTTCCTTTCCATTATTCCTGTTCCAACCCCAGCTAGAATTTTTCTATTCCTCTGCTACCTTAAAACACATAACACAAGATTCCAGATAATCATAGTGTTACTACCAAGGTTTTCATTTTTCATTTTTCATTTGTCTTTTTTCTTTTTTTTTTAAAGGCATGTATTTTACTCTATCTGGCACAAAGAAATTGTTATCTTGCTTCTTCAGCCCTGATGAATACTTGAAGTATTCTCTGCTGCTCCTGTCTGCAGAGTGGGATTACACCAGAGGAGGAATTTTAAAGTGTTGACTTCTGGAATGGTAGCAGGTAATTGCCAGTTTCCCCACAATATGCTATGGACCTGCCCCCCTGCCCACCTGCTAGCCTTGAAGGAATGGACTGCTGAGATACCCAGGCAGGAGAAACGGACTTGCCAAACTTGTGAGGCTCTTCATGTCTTTTTTTGATCACATCCAGCTTGTATTTAGTACACTGCTTAATTTCTGGAGGAGGGAGGGCTCTTTCCTATAAGGAGAAGGAATAAAATACTTCTTTCGCCCACTTTCACAGTTTCCTCTTCAAGTTTGCTTTAAAACTTGAAAAAGAGAGAACCAGACTGAAAAAAGAACTGCTTATTGAATAGCACTCTCTGCTGCCCTCTGAGAGCTCTGCACATGGTATCAGCTCGAAGCTTTTCAATAAAAGGGACACTTCATACCATGGAAGAAACAAAGAGCTGGTGTTAAACAGTCTTTTATGCCGGCCCTAAATGCTTGCTGTTCCCCCAGGCAAGGGGAAGAACTCACTGGCAGTGAAGGAGAGGAAAGATGGAAGGCCCAATGTACACTCAGGCATTAGAACCCCATCCCCAGCCCCCATCAGGCCTGCTGAGGTAGCATCATGTGCAGGTGCAGAGGTCGGAGGGGAAAAGCTGAACTCAAGCAGTATCAGTGCACTTCAGAAAATACCTTTACAAAATTAGAAAACCCCCCAACAACAGCTAAGCATCTGCCTGCTTCAAATAAGTCTTTTTAGTAAGGTGCTGCCCAGGGACAAAAGCATTTTACGTGCAAATGGTTGCATCTGTAAATTATACCAGTATAAAGATATTTGCCTGTTCCCAGAGAGAAAAGGAAAAAAATGTTACAAAACCAGAACCAGAGAGGTGCACTTACCTACAACAAGTTCTACTTATAAAGCAGTATTATTTTTTTCAGTGTTTAATCCCCTCCAGATTTAAAAGAAATCTGCTATGCAGACAAAACCTCATAACTAAAAAAGCATAACTTATACTCAATTTCTATGTTTAACAATGCAAATAGCAGTATCTTAGAGTGCCAGGCAATCCAAAAATGACAGGTAATAAAAAAAAAAAAAATTAAAAAGAAGAAGAAAGCAGAATCAATAAGGCAGAAATAAGCAAGTTTTAAAAATAAGGTCCTGCCATCTTGTGGTACCAAGGGAGAATTACTAGAGTTCTGCAGCCGTCCTGGTCTTGCTTCCCTGGCAGCCAGCAGTGCCTCAAACACCCATCACTCTTTAAAACAATAGTGGGCTGTGGGAGAGGGAGGGGTTAAAATACTGTAACGTTTCAGTTGTCACCTAATGGGAACTATTAAAATACTTTTATCAGTTTTATCTGCCTGTTTGGTTGTCCATTTCACCTTCCCATTAGCACACAGGGTGCTTACTCTATATTTAGAAATACCATAGCTATTTGGGTTTGCTGAATCTGGCATGGTGGACCTGCTGCTGCTGCTGCTGCTGCTGCTGCATGTCCCCAGGTCTAGTCAGTGTCAAGACTGAGCGTGTGTCCCCAACAGGCACACGGGCACAAACATGAGGCATGCACATATGCAAACACACAGACTGACCCCAAAAAGCAACACCAACAGTGACACTTACACATGCACAGACAGCACAAACAGACTAACCCTGTTCCCCCCTCCAGCAGTTAATTATGAAGGCCCATCAGTGGGAAATATTTGCTTATACATAATGTGAATCCCGCTGATAGCTGTCCCCTGGACTGACAAGCCCCAAAGTCCCACTGCCCTGTTCCATTTGCTGGTGTTCAAATACACACACAGAGACACCTCCCTGAACTCCCAAGCAAGCCCCTTGTCCTGCTCCCCAGCTAAAGCAGCGTGACAGTGTCTGATAGGGACACACTGACACACACACCCTCTCCCACCCCGGGTGCTGGTGACATGTGACCCACATGTGACCCACGGTCCTGCTCCAGCTCCTGACACTTACACCCCCCTACCTACACACACGTGGAAGGAAATAATTAGAGATGGAGCTGAGTGAGAAGCCAGGACAGGATGTGCTGATGCAGCGCAGGGCTTGCCCACACAAGCACAGAGACCAGCAGTCTCCCAGAAGTGCCCCATTTCTTTGATGGATTATTGGGTTTCCCCACCAGCACCACACCTCTGTACTCCCTCTGTGCAAAGAGATGAGACACATAACAATGTACCTTTTCCCATGCCGAATAAGCAGCTGCTGAATTGCTCAAAACCTGCCAGCCAGTTCTTAGTGATGCCTTGAGTGGCTACCTAGAAACAGAGACTAGACAGGAATAAGGGAATAAAGGTAGGTATTTATTTGAAAGGCCTTCAAAGGTCCACCCTGGGCAGGCCAAAGGCTACATCCAAAAATGGACCCTAAGATGGATGATGGGTCACGAGTTCTTCACACTTTTATAAGTTTGGACCATTTGCATATCAGAGTTAAGTCTCCAGTTAAAGCTTCAGTTAATGATGTAATTTCCCCTAGCTCACCCCCTCTTCTAAGATAATGGTTTACAAATTTTCAGGCCTAGAACAGCCTGGGTGTCCTTGGAGAGCAGGCCCAGAGAGGCTTTGTTACATCTTGAGAACAGAAATTATCAGGCTACAAGAAACTTCAGAGCTACACACTAGGCAATACAGGATTTGAAAAATATAAAAGTTAAAACTTAAGGCATCATTAGCACTATTCATATCTCCCTGTATTTATTCTCTACAACTGATAAGGCAGACATCTTGTACAAACCACACAGAAAAGGCTTGACTTTACAACTTGGGAGATGTTTTTACATTTTTTTTCTCTGCAATTTTGCCCTTAAAAATAACAACACAAGAAAATCAGATGGAAGCTGCTAGGTGCTGCCCATGGAAATGCCAGCTGCTTTTGCCAGCTGTTGACAATTCAGCAGCCAAATGCCCACAATTCAGTTTCTCATGGAGAAGGAGAGAGAAGCATCTGCAATTTTTGGTCAGCCGGGAAGCATTGCAAGCATACAGTCCAAAGCTCCCTGGTTCTTGCAGGCAGGTGCACAGCACTTCCACAGGAGGGACAGATATGGAAGAGAGGAAAAGGATGAATGACCCAGCAGCAGGTTTGTCGGGCATCTGCTGGCAGGACCCCAGTGAGGAGAGACTACTGGGCTTGCTGATTTAGTACCTATACATTAGAGTGTGCTCTAGGCCCACCTGTACTACCTGAGCACCCTTCTCCTTTCAGCTTTCTTTCCAAGCCCAATCTCAGGTTTCAAATGAGAGGGATACTTCAGTGCCTTCAGGGAAAAGGGACCAGAACATTTTTACTGTGTGAAAAACAATGTATTTTTAACTAACCTCTTACTTGGAAACCAATGAATCATTTTGGCTGAATCTTTCCACAAACAAAGCAGTCTAAAGCAGACACTAGGCATGGAAAATTTTGCCCAAGTGAAGCATTCAGAAACATTATGCACAGCTGAAAATAGGACTTGCAAATGGGAAATGATGGGGAAACCTTAGTAGTAACTGATACTGCTCAGCAGTTTTAGAATAATCCTGCTGGAAAGATGAGTAATTCAACAAAGATTTTTTAAATTCTTTTGTACCTTTTTTTCATCAATGCTGATATTTACCTCTCTTCTAATTCATCTTCTATGGAAATATATAGCAGTAGCCAAATCAAATTAATGAACTTTTCAGAAGCTAATATAAAATATTACTACTCACTGTTATCATCCTGTTCTTCAATATTTAGATCACATGGGGAAGAATTGGCAAGATTTTTCTGAATTGTGATTATTAGAAGTGAGAACGACCGGAAACTCAAAATTCAGTATTTTTGTTAAGTTTCTTGCAGGCTTATCCAGACTCCACCACAAATTTTAATTCTTCATTCAATTGTGAACTTTTACAAATTCTGTTCTGCTTTTGTGTAAAGAAATATAAATCACCTGGAAAATGACGTGTCAAAATCAGTTAGCTTGCCTCCCTTTCTCTTCTACTCTATACTCAAGTAACTTTTCAGTAAAACAGGACATATGCCAACAATAGATTATCAATTTCTTTTTTAAAATAGTAGGTTAAGGAACAGTTACTTGGAAAATATTACATATTTTTTCTACTATATCATTGCTTCCTTGGAAAGGTTCATGCTTGCCCAAATAACAAAACAGTAGAAAAGAAGACTTATTGAGGCGCACACAATATGCCTAAATCCATCTCCCCACTGACTGTCCTGGAGTGTGCATTCCCCAGCTCCCTTGCCAGCACGGGGCAAGGGCCTCTGGCTGCCAGCCTTCTCCCACAAACCAGAGGCTGGATCACAAAAACAAAGCCAGCTTGTTATTGCCTCCAGAGCTGAGACAGCAGGTCCGAAGGTAAGAGGGACCATTTTATGCACTTCTGTAGCTTTATTCAGCTCTTTCGGACTGGGTTTTGGACTGTCTTCTATTCATCTTCCTTCTCTGTTTCCAGCCCTGTGCCCTGGTGGGTAGGTGACTGGACACATGGGCTCCCTCATCCTTGTCTGCCTGTTTCTGTGCTGCTGGCAGTCAGGGAAAAAGCAAGTGGGCATTGCATCAAGAGTAAAATTGAGCTCATGACATCAGAGGATCCAAGGAACAAAATCCCTATTCAGGGTGAAAAACAAGGGCAATGTGTAGCCTTGACTTCCACAGAGAGCCCAGCTGAGATCTATTTTAACCAGATACAATAAAACTAATAGAGATTTATGCTACAGCTGTCAGTGGTGAAAATACTCCTCCTTTCCACAACAGACCTCTGGTAGTATCTGGAAATCACCAATCAGCACCTATCAAACTAACTCTTCTCCTCCAGAACTTGTTTAGCAGAGCTTTAATAGTTCTGTTCAGAGCATTAGAAAGAAAAATTCAAACCAGAAAATGCAAGACAAGTAATTTGGTGCAGTGGCAGAGGGTTAGACAGCAGACAGACCAGACAACAGCAGGCAACCATTCTGCTCACCGTTTGGCTCTCTGATTCTCAAGATTTTCTTTTGGTAAATGTAAGCAACCCAGAGTCACTGCAGTTGAGAAGCATCATAAGAGCAAGAAGGGGCTGCCAGGATTCTGTATTCCCTGCAGCAACTCTCCCAGGTACCCATATCAGTCATTGACTCTCATCCCTTCTGCAACTGTGGCCTCAATGCAAGAAATCCCTGCATCTTTATGATAAAATCAAAACTGACAAGTGTGGAAAAAGTTATGTTCAAGGGAATTTGTTATGAACTGGTTTTGGGTGCTTATTAAACATTTATACATGAGCTCTCAGACCATGTATTTCTCAGGCAATTAATCACCCTCCCTGAAGATAACTATGCCCTTTTAGCTGTAATATTTTCCCTTCTTTAAACTCACATTCTTTCCTTTCTCTGGGCAAGCCAAGAAATGTCATTTTCCATTGGAACCAGTGAATTGATTAAGCTCGTGTCTGTTAATTCACACTTTCATCAGTCAGACTGGAAAAGGTTGCTTCTTAGGAGTTGCAGAAGCTCACAGGGCTTGTTTTGGAGTCTTGTGTTTTAACTCTTCACACTTTCTGCCTGCATCCTTCTCCGGAGCCCTGTGAAGATAGTCACCCTGCAAATCAATAACACAATGCACCTCACAACTACGGAGTTTGTCAGGAAAAGTAGCTGAGTAAGGGATGCTGGCTGCTGCTGATCAGCTGTGTTTATCTAGGGTGAGTTAACAAATATGACCGAGTCAAGATGGTGAGTCTACTGTCTGTGGCAGCTGGCCAGGAGCTCCTGGGCAAAGAGAGGAGCTCAGTGACACAGGAAGGCAACAGGCAAATGTTTGCTGTTGGTACACAACTGTTAAAACAACTTACGCAGATCGCAGTGGGCTGAACAATCAGCAGGGCTGATATGATGACCTAGGAAAAGGCTGGCATCCTGGTATGATATCTGAAAAAAATAGAAGGTTTCTTTCTTCCTGTTTTCTTCAGGCTACAGTTTGGGGAAAAAAAGCAAAAGCAGTCTGATGGGGAAAATATTTTCTCTGTACAAGGGCCATGCTCATAGCAAATATTAATCAATAGCAAATGCTTTCTTTCCTTTCTGTTTCTCTTTGTCTTTTTCTCTCTTTTCATATCACCTACACTCTATTTTTTTCTAGGTACACGCACATACACATGTTGTTGAAGAACTAATAATCTTCATTATCTGCAGGATGCTGTTTCTCTCACCACATATCACAATGTAGTACTGGAGGACTGACTTACTGTAAGCAGGACAGCAGCATACAGGTTGAGCTGCCAGCTAAGGCTCTGGGCTGGAAGCTGAGAGATGGAGAAAAGCAAGAACTGGATATCTGACAGCGTCTGACTAGCAGTCGGCCTGAATCACTCATTACCTCCTTGAATTTTCTTGGCCCTGTGCACCTGGATGCAGACTGAGTCAAGATGTTCTCTCTGCGTCTGAGCTTATGCAGATGGCCTGTGATCTTCAAGTTGGTTTACACCTTTTTTAAATTACAGCTTTAGCCACTCTCTGCATCTAAAAGAGTTTCTCTTTTAGCCACAAGTGTTGAAGAACAATTTATTTTAAAACATATGAAATTGCTCTTCATTTAACCTCACTTTAGTTAATTTATGACCACATCTGTAGAAGTCATAGGAGTTTGGAAAAGAACAATCCTAAAACAATACAAAAAACATTTATAGTATCCTATACTATATCTCAGGGGAGTATTTTAAAAGTGAATTTTGATCCTATTCAAGACAGATGATCTGCTGCATCCACAATTAACAACAGCAACAAAACCGACAAAAACAGCAAGGAAGTAATCTCAAGATTTTGACTTTCTTCTTTCACAAGACAGTTTCAGGTGATCTTCCTGCTGATTGTTTAATGGAATTAGTAGCTGACCATTTATTAATTTAATTTCTTTGAAGGGAATTTTGATGCTCTGAACTTCTGACAGGCACCCAAACTGGGTGCTCAAAAGAACTGGCAAAGAGAACTTACAAAATCTTTGAAAAATTCCTCATACCTTCCTATATATTCAGAAGCAACAATTCTAATTCAGTCTCATGATGACTACTGACTCATGCAACCTTTAAAAATCAACCTACAGACTCTAAATATAATATTTTATTCAAATCTTTTGCACTGTTCGTGATTTGTAAATCTCTATCCTTCTCTCACTCCGCCTATCTAAGGAGTGACACGTATTTTTAGGACACCATTGGTGATCATTTAATGACAGAGTGGTATAACTGCTGGGATGATCCACAGCTGTTTACTTAGATTTGGTGTCTCTACAGGTCTAAAAGGATTATGATACCAAGAAAGCTGTGCCAACTCTTCACAATAGAAGATGTCATCCACTGTGTTCTGCAAGCATCTGTTCTCAGCACCTCCAGAAGTGCTCTAGAAAGTGGCTGGGAAGCAAAGTGACAAAATTTGCCAATAATAACAAGTTATTTAAGTTAGTAAAGTTGAGAGTGAACACTGAAAGGCTGCAGAAGCCTATCAGGTTACCTCTATAGTCAAAGGCAAAAGGGTATCCAAAAATTGACTCAAATCTCAGATAATGTTGGATGTTTTCATAAGCTTACTACTTGCCTTAATCACTGAGAGACTTCAGGGACCACTTCCTGACTCATCCTTATATTAACGGGCATTAACCCAAGTTATAGTACTGATACATCATAAAAGATTTCATCTCATCATGAAATTTGCCTCATCAAGGTACAACATGGGATTCTTTTTATTCTCTTAATCCACAGGGTCCTAGGGGCATAAGAAATCAGTAGGAGTTCCGTTAATTCCTTCTTTGGGCTTTCGGCACAATCAGGGGAATAGAGAGCCAGGTTCTGGTCCTCAGTGAAGTCGGTGCCTCTCAGGATGCCTGCATAAATGTCATCAGTCTTCAATTTCCCTCAAATATTCCCTCAGGGGATTTATTATATGCATTATAAAGTTAGCACAATTGGCCTTTTAGTGCCTTACTCTACCTCTCCTGAGGTCCATGGCATGCAAGTGAGAAAGGGTGGCTTGTTCCTGGCCGATTCTAGGTAATAGAAAGGTTTAGCGTCATGGATGGGAGACTGCATGTTAGAGCAGCTCGTAAATTTGCCCTAATTTGTGCTGTGGGCACCACAACTGCCATCAAGAATTAAAATGGCTGACAAATAGGACTGGGACAGAGATAGTGAACTGCAACATTTATTCGTGTCTGGTTCAGACAAGGTGAGAGGAACTTGGTCTGTAGAAAACAAAATCACAAACAGTTCCTCTGTTGTATCATAACACAAAGAGAGATTTGTAACTATCCCTGTGCAATAATTTAAGAACAAAAGTTGTAAGTTTTTTTGTAGTCAGTTTATGCAATTCGTGCCATACAGTCTTAAAGGGTCCAATGCACACGTGGATTTAAAGTCAGTTGGATAACATTTTTCTAATACTGAGGGATATTTTGTTTCAACTCACAAAATAGATACTTCTTGTGGTCAGGGTGAATATTTTCAGTTATCTGATACTGCAAAGGCATGGTTCAAAGTGTGTCTTGTGGGTGGAGAAGCATTGCCTCTAATTATTCTATTATTCTAGTTACTGGGGAAATAAAGAAGAGTAAATTAATTGGCAGTAGATGTGATTCACTCCAGTGAATCTCAAATGTTTTTAAAAATCACACTTGACATTCTCCCTCTCTGTGGAAATATCTCTGGATACATGTGAGACAAGAAATCTCTGGTGTGCCAGTCGAGACCTCTATGTGGAATCTCAGATATCAGACTTCTCAGTGGAGAAATGAGTGTGTTTCCTACCAAGGTTTCCGTCTTGTCTTCCACGAAAAGCGTGTACATAGGTCTCTTCCTCTGCTGACAGCTTGCCCCTGACCAGGAGTTACCCTCTCCCAGCAGCAGAAACCTGTCCAAATCCCCTCCATTCATGAGTACGCACTTGAGCCTTTCCTGTCCCAGCTGTGGAAAAACACCCGCTCCTTGGCCAAGAACACCCAGCTCTCTTGGAGCGTCCAGGCAGAGCGGGCTCCAGGGCTGGCTGTGAAAGTGAGGAAAGGACCATAAACAGTACAATACCGATGGCTTGGCCCACAGTCAAGGCACTCGGGGCTCTCCAGCAGGCTCCTGGGGGATACACCTATACTTGAATCTGGATTATCGTTGAAACACACAGCCTCATTATTCCTTGCCTAGCCTGGATCTCAGTAAAAAGTGCACTCTAGGTGATTGATTTCTGAGAAATGTAACATTGGATCCGTGATAATAAGCTACAGGCAACATACAAAATGTTTATGTTCCACCACAGAGGCCAAATTTGTGAAATAAATATTTGTGCTCTCGTATGTCTGTGGGATCCTGCCATAGAGAACACTATGTGCTATAATGTGTTTCAGAGCCGCCCATGGCAGGACTTGGGCAGACCTTTCCCTGGTTGTTTAGGGCAGGATTTTCTTCAGATTCTCTTCTCATTTTCTCTGCTTCTTTGGAAAAAAGCCCTTTAGAATGTATTTCTGTTAATGTGTCATCTATTATATAAATTGTATATTTAATTTGGTATAATGTATTTCTTTGGAATCTTACTGTGTTGAAATGTACTCAGACACATCAAACAGGATCTCAGCCCAGAGCCAATAAAAGTCAGCAATATTTAGGAACTGATGGAGAAAAAAGAGATTTGAATACAGATAGAAACGTACCATATCTAGTGAGTGCCTGCCCACTTAGCAAGTTTTACATAGTTAAGAAAATGTATCATTACTGTTGTCTGGTTACCTATGTAATCCCTACTGTTTGTCATTAAAATATATCAAAGAAGCACATGTCCAAATGACCTCATGTGAAATAATCAGGTATGTTCACTAAAAGCACTTTATAAGTAAGAGAGCAAGCATTCTTTCCAAGAATTCTTTGCGTTCTTGTTTAAGAATAACATATTTTTTACTTTTAGGTTAATTAGTGCGAAATTTTGCTAGGGGAGCTTATTAATAAGCAATTCTGATCATAAGAAATGTACAGAGAGGAAAACCATAGCTCTAGGAAATATTGGTCCCAGCTTGAATTTTGTATCCACCTCCTCCCCTGAAAATGTCATTTTCCCTTTTGCCCATCAGACAGCTTTACCTTTTCTTTCTGCAATGTGTGAAATCATCCTAGTAAAAATTTTTTACCTAGGATAAGGATTTTATCACACAATTCTTCAGACTGTTGACATAAATCTAGGGTTTCCTATTATTATTTATTTAAAACTTATCATTTACCATTTGGAATGGTAAATAATAATAGTAAAAATAATAATTTTTTAGGGGTAAGGAATACATGAGGGTTTGATGATTAATTAATGTTTCATCCCTTTTTTTGTTTTTGTTTTTGTTTTATTATACTGGCTTGTTCCTGAATTCAGTCTGTGTATCTGTAAAATAAGGCAATTTTGGTGTGTTGAGCCTTTGGAATGGTATGACTCTACAATGAAAGATATGGCATCCTTTAAATTTGGCTTATTTCTCTTTCTCGGACTTTGATCTATCACAGAAAGAGGCAAGGGGAAACGCAACAGGCAATAACATAATCCAAATAAAAACAATACAAATGACATAGTAAGAAATCCAGCATCTAGCTCCCTACACGCTTAATATTCAGCCCAGATCGATGGGCTTGTAGGAAGGCCTGATTTGTGTCCCCAGAGGCATCGTCTTGGATCATCTGACAGAGAATCACAGTATGGAGCAATCAGAAGACAGATCTGCTGCTTTCCCAAGGGGAAATAAACATTCTAGGAGGGTAAGGGAAGAGGAATACTCTCCCAGCCTTGCATTTTTCTGCAGGGTGGCCCTTGTGTTGAGTACCAGGAAAAGCCTAAATGCTGGACCATTTCAAGTGCCTCTCTCTGGGCACAGCTTGCTCACTGACAGCCTTCACCAGGATCCTAGCTTCCACAAGTTACAAGTACTAAGGAACAGGGAATGAAGCTTTCAGCCATCTTCTGACAAGCAGAAGCTGAGAGTTTAATTCCCACCGTGTTTCAGATAATCAGATCCCCTCTCCAAAACTGCCTCTTTCTTCAGTTGTGTTGGTGCTGCCTTGAGTGTGCTGCTTGCTGTCTGCTGAGGGTTGGGATGGAGGAAAAACTAATTTATATTCCACCATGGGCACCAAAATTACTTTCTTTGGCTCTGCCTGCAGTGGTTTTTTCTTTTCTCTCTCTGCTTTTGCACATTTAGATCTTAAGATGTGATGATGTTCAAGTATCTCATGGATGACAATTGTTTGTTAGACTAACTAGCTGGAGTAACACTTCAGTCTCATTGACAGCAAAAATGACCAAGACTTGCAGTTCTCAGAGGTGCTTCTAAAAATTTATCTTGTCAAATTAGATTTTGTGAATAAATTACCCCTCAAATTTTATTCCATGTCTTCCTTTATGTATAAATACACATATGCTAAATACATCATTTTAATCCTTAAAATAAGTGCAAATTCAATAGTCTTTGAGTTTATTTGTAAAAACTGCATACACTTGAACACTTAATATTTATTGTACCATGTTGCTGACTAAATCACTGCAAGCCAGGAGTGGAATAGCGTAACAAAACAAAGGATTCAAGAAAATTCACAGCTATTAACAGGGATGATTTGGAGGCCAATAGCACAGCTTTTGCTACCCCATACAGCCTGCCAGTGCTGCATGCTGAGTTGTGACAACCAGTAGCTCTGCCACACTGAGCTGTTCCACAGCTATGCTGTCAAACCTCTCTTTTAGCATCTCTTGAGTGAGCTATGATGGCTTTATTATTTGTGAAAATTCTGGAAAATGCCTGGCTTCCTCAGCATGAGTTTCTGACCAAGCCAGTACAAGCAATGAAAATAGCCATGTACATACTTTCCAAATGAAATTCAGATCTGACAAGCATGGAAATTCTTGCAACTTCTACTGGGAAACAGTGAAACCACAGCAAGACCCGACCTTGACTTGTACTATCTGTGTTCTCAGCTGAGCTACATTCATATTTTCCATGTTTTTAGTAAAAGAAACACACTTTCAGTGAATGTTTCTGCCCTGGCCCATCCCCTCTTCACACCCTTGAAGGAAAGGTCCTATAAAGGGCCAAGACTGCCATGTGAATTTTTCTTCTTGAGGGTAGAGCCTGGGAGAGAGGGCAGGAGAGGCAACTCTGCCCTATGGCTGTCAGCTAAAAGCTGACACTTGCCTTCATCCAAATGCTGCAAAGAAAGACATCCAGTCGCTCATGAACATGGAAGCAAGACAATGAGATCTTTCTCAGGCTCGATATTTTGTTGTATTAATAGGAGCACAGACATTAGATTACATGGTATTTCAGCTCAGCACTGCTCAGACCATGTGTAGGTGCTGCCTTCAGCTGGGACCTCTGTGGGAAAGACGTGGACAAACTGGAGCAAGCTCAGCTGGGGCCTCTGAAGCATTGGGAACAAAAGATTCTCCCTGTGCAGGGAGGTGGAGAAATAGGGCTGGTCTAGCCTGGGGAAGGACTCAGCAGCCGTGAGCAGGTGGTTGAGAAGGGGCAGCCAGGGCTTCACAGTGCTGCACGATGGGAGGCCGAGAGACAAAGGGCCTGAGGTGAAACGAGAGGTCCAGGCTGCCTGTAAGGAAAAGTTTTCTCATGCTGAGGACAATGAGACCCTTTGGGCATTTGCTGGACATGAGTGGACATGGTCCTGAGCACCCCGGTCTGAGCATATAGCTGGCCCTGCTGTGAGCAGAAGTTTGGAATAGAGCTTCCTGCTCGGCCTCTGTGATTCCATAATATATGAATAAATACATAATAAATGAGAGTCATTCTTCATAAATGACTGCATATTCTAAAGGGTGTTTGACTTTTAAAATCATCAATCTTTCCCTCTACTCATCAGACTGGAAGAAAACTCTAAATAATGGGTACTGTAATATCTTTCAATAGCTTTTTTCATTCTGCAAAAAAAAATTACCAAAGTTTACCATTGGAGGGAGATAGTGATGAATCTTTTGCTTTTAGATGAAGGGGAACAGTACATGCAGAGGGGAAAGGCAGAAGAAACAAATGCTTCCAGGCCAGATGGTTTACTTCATATATCTAAATTGATAGTAAGTTGCTGGTTGCCACTGCATTTGCTGTTACTGTAAACTCTATGAATAGATACTGCTCTCCAGATAGATGGAATAACTGGTCCTTGCCCTGGGGAGAATGTGACCTAAAGGTGTAGAGATAAACTTTTAAAAATCACCTAGACTGATGTGGATCAGTGGCAATTTAACTGCTAAAAATCTGCTGCTCAGGATGGAATTTTCAATGTTGTAATGCAGCTTTAGTCTTTTAGATGTCTTAAACAATTTCACTGCCTGGAAGATAAGAATCCTACCCTCCTTTCACAATATGCAGAGAGGTCTAAATCCTCATCGGCAGGTTCCAAAAAAATCCAGTGTTGTTATAATTAAACCAGAGGAAATATTATCTGAAATTCCACTTCTTCACAATCTTTAAACTGCAGGCAATTGGAGGAGTTTTTTATCAGAATTCACTATCCTCATCTCTCTTCAGTCACTAGCTGCCTGTGCTATGCTAAATTCACACAGATTATGGCCATTGTGAGCTTTCTCCAATAATACGATGGCTAACAGAAACAGGATGATAGGAGAGAAGAATGTGAAATTTAATTCGTTTCCTTTACCTTTAAAAACTGGATGCGGTATTTCTGGATAACCATTAAACCATGGGAGTATTGGATGTTCCAAGACAATCTACAGCAAAAACCAGCATTTTACCAGGCAGAGCCTTGAAGAGCTCTGAGCCGAGGAAGAGGGGCTCCTCTACCAGAGGTAAAACCTCCAGCAACAAAATCAAGCAGTCAACAACTATGGCAGGTGAGATGCTTTCCTGGCCATGGGAATATCAGACCCAAAAGCCCATAAAATTGTTCATTATCACTCTCTGATCTGATGAACATGTGGTTATTCACTGTAGTTCATTGCTCAAATCATCAAAGAGGATCTCAGAGCACTCTATTGCCTGGAATTTATAGTGTTCACCTCTTAATGCTTGGGACATGAAAACGCCTTTTAGGAGAGGATGGAATTGGGACTGAACATCTCACATTGCGGTTCAGAGCTTGCGGTTCAGTGGGAAGAACAGGATGGAGCTGAATATTATTTGAGGCAAAAGGTTGGAAGCACTTCTACTGTGGTTGTACTTCATTAGTAGAAGTTCTCTAAGAACACCTGCCAGACCAGATGAGAGAAGCAGACCAGTACCACACTGAGACATGTTGCATAACGATTTAGAAATCTGACAGAATGGAAGAGCTTGCAACGGCTGAAAGCAGGTGAATAAATGCCAAGACAGATTGGAAATTAGACCTTTCAATGCAATTAGGCTGGAGTTATTTGCTGTGACCTGCTGTGACCTGTGACCTGCTGCACCTGTGAACCCAGCTTAATGCTCACAGAGTCAGAAATTGAATGATAACTTAAGATGGTGCCAAGAGTCAGCTGAGATGTAGTCACTAGCCAGATATGCATGCCTAGTGCATGCAAATATGGAGCAAAATTGGATGTTTTGTCTCACCCTTCAGGTAGCAGCTTTTTGGCACATTAGTTTGGGACCTATCGTGACCAATGATGGTGTCTCATCTGAGGAGATCACTTACTGAATCGAGGTCTTAGACTTCAGCCTAGCAAGTACTAATAAACATATTTAACTTAATTCATGCTAAACCAAATAGTTCTTGAATCAGTTCAAACATGTACATAAATATTTTCAGCATAATTAAGCCACAATATACTTTGGGTAAAATTTATCCATAACTGACTTTCTATTCAGGACCTTGATTGTCTGATTCACTAATGCAGAATTGATTTGAGCATTTGTACTGAAAAAGAAAACACTTAAAAGTGGGAAGGCTTTTCATTCCTCCATCTCTATCTGAACTTCAAGAATTCAGCACAGTCTGAGTGTTTGATTTTCAAACACAGACAGTGGCAGGTAGAAAGGCCACTGTTCTCCTATCCATATTAGAACACCTGCTTTCCTAGCAAGGGAGGACCAAATGTATGGTCAAATCTGACCAAATGCATGGTCAGATTCCACAGCTAGGAAGAGCTCACCTGATGCTGTTCCAAAACTGTCCTCTTTAAACACGGTGGTTGATCTACGCAGTCGGTAACTGATTGTCACATTTATATGTGTGTTAGGTTAAATTATGGGTTGAATAAAGGTATATTGGGTTGAACATGCTTTCAAGGCAGGGCTTGACTGCCTGATGACATCATATGGCAAGTGGAGAGAGAATAAAATCTTTGGGCATGAGGACCAGGAGAACCTGGCCCATGTCAGGACACTGTTTGTCTGGGCAATGCACACAACATCTAAATTCCTTCCAGATTTGAGCCAGCACAGATTTCCCCAGAAGGCTTCTGCAGGCTGCATTAAGGAGGAAAGACAAGTTACTGCTCCCTCATCTCTCCAGACACTTTGAGGCACTGGCTGCTCTGGGTCTGGGGAATTGATAAAAGCATTTCAGGTCTGTCTTTTCCACCTATTATATTCAGGTGCCTGATATACGAACTTCATGTACTGCAGATCTGATTCTTTACTATGACATCCCTAACATATTGGGACAGACATTACAAAAGGAGGGTTGGAAAGTGACATACTGCAATATCTATAAGTTTGCCTGAAAAACTAGTGTGCTACGGTATATTGCACACATTTTTGATATAATGAAAAAGACTAAGTATGTCCAGTAAATGCAGAGAGTTTACCTGAGTTTTTTTTAATATCTCCTATTACTCAGAGTTTCACCCTCCCCATTCCCTGTCTCTTTTCCTATCTGTTCCTTCCAAGGTCAAGGGCCCCCTCTACACTGAAGCATGCTCTTGTTATGTTGTGCTCACTAAAAGGTGCTCCACAGTCTTTTACAGCTGCCACACCTTTTGCTCACTTAGATTGGACAAGGTGACTGATATAGCTAAACACAGCTGGGTCTCCATTACCAACCACATTCAAATCTAGAAACCATCAAGTTGCGAGAATAATTTCTTTGCCTCACTCTCATGAAAATTCTGAGTCTAGAGCACAAAACCATTGTAAATCTTTCCATCCCTAGCACTGGGGCAATTTCACCTCCAAATACACTGTGAAAGATACAGTAAAATCAGTGAAGTGGCAAAATGTCATTGCTTTATTCAGAGATTGCTGTTGGACATTTAAGTAATTTCTTTTATGACTAAACATAAAAGCTGTAAGGTCTGCTTATGTATCTGAAAGATAGCAGCTTCTGAAGTTATTGACACTCTTTTTAGATTTGGAAATTAGAGACTGATTTCTATTTGATGCGAATAACTGGTTTATGTTCTGTAGAAAAGAAATTACTTACCTAGAAGGAATTTAACCATGATGATACTAAACTAAGATCTTACCACGGTCATCCAAAACATTAAAATTGTGCTGCTCTAATCTATTTGGGTATTCTTACAGCTTTTGTTGTGTTTTTAAATAAGCGAGGCATCATTTAAACTTTGCCTTTCCAAATAGGCTTTATTTCCTTGCATTCAGTTTCACAGTCTGAAAGATTAACACAAATACACCTAAAAGTAGGTTCCATGGCCATATAAATGGTTTTATTTTCCCAAAATTTGGGTACCTTACAGTTGCCTTTGGAATGACTAAGTCAACAGGAGATGCCTGGATTCCCAGTGCTTATGAAATTCAATCTATTTCTTTAGGTGCATAAGTAAGAATTCAGGGCTCGGACACATGATCTAATTATGTGGTTTAGCAAGTTGACACTCATCTTATGATGTGTGATAAACAGTCCTTTCACTTAATGCAGTTCAAGTTGTCCTCAGAACTCAGAATTATTTCTGCCACAGACGTAAATGGCAAAGCTCCCACTGCCTGGAGTGGAGTAAGTTCTCTGCAAGCCCAAGATGTTTTTCTTCAAGCTGCATGCAGGTTGACATGCCCATATGGCATTTCTTCTGGCTCTCTTGTCTCCTCCCTTGCAGCTGGTGCTTGCGCAAGGCTATGGATGCATGCCCCGTTCCAGCTGCAGCTGTGCCAACAAAAAGATGAGTGCCACAGCCTCCTCCCCCCTCTGCTACTGGAAGTTACCCTCCCCTCTGATCTGCTGGCCAGCCTCTACATGTGACTTCCCATAACTTGTTTCAGTCAAAATAACGGGAACGGGCTTCTTTAAATTCTCAACATTGTCTCTTCTCTTTTGGATGGAAGTTGGATGGGGGCCACAGAGACAAAGTGATGAGCACGTGGGGATGAGGTGTTGCCTCAGTGACTCCTTCAGCTGGTGCAGCCACAGTCCAAGAGGGTGCATGTCCACAGCCTACGTGAAATTGCTGTTTGAGTCCACTGTCATCAAGAATTCCTATACCCTGACAACAGGCTGCCTGAAACAAAACTGTTTTTAAGGCCCAAGAAATTCCTGCAGGCAATATTAATGCAGACTGATAAATATGCTAATACTGGTTCATTTAGATTTCTAAAAATTAACTTTAAAAAGCCATTAAATATATTATTTATATTAAATTAAATTAACTTATATGAAAGAAAGACAGGATTCAGCTTGGGATGGTGAGGCTGAACAGAACTGGAAAAGAAAAAGGAAGTGTTGCTGTAAAGTGAGAGGCAGCTGCCAGACAAACAGATGTGTTTATCTTCAAGGTATTTTTAAATTTTTGTGCTCTTTCATTTACACTTAAAACAAGTCAGCATCAGTCATATTTCTCTTGGTTTCCATGGACTGTTATTTTTAAACTGTGTGCATTGTTGGGAAATACAAAGAGGACTTAGTGCAGACAGCTTTACCAAGCCAATGACTAATTTTACTCCCGGATCCTTTCTGGACGACTTTTTGTGATGAGTTTCGATCAAACCTCAATTTATACCTACGGTAGTCAAGAGAACATTTTTCATTTCATGTGCAGTTTCTTCCTACACTCCCTTTTAACATGTGAGACAGATTTCTTGGAAATGTAAACTTGGTGAAATGCATTGTGTCAATGAATCCCATCATTTGCAAGAAAGCTGTTCTAATCTGGAATTCAGAGAAAATCCTGAAGCAGAAAGTCAACAGGGTACTTTGCACACCACAGCTTGGTAAGAATAACATAAACATAGAAAGCATCACTCCAAATGAAATATCTTTCCCAGGGAGGAGGTGAGGCCCAAAACACCAGGTTCGACAGAAACAGAGGGTGAAGATTTGATCTCTCACGGGATCAGCAGATAGGAGAGTTTCCCAGAAGTAAGTCTGTTTTCTATCGTTCTTTTCCACCTAATTTTAATCTTCAACAGGGGCAATTTGGCAGTTGTGGTGCAAAGGATAGTACAAAGAAAACTTGAAATCAGGCAGTCTGTGTTATTGCCCTGGGTTATCAAGATGGGTTAACATTACACAGTGGAGCTCATGAATCAAAACACTGAGGTAGTTTTTGTTGTTGTTCAGACTGAGTCATAATTATGTATGGTACAGTTTCCAGTAAAAGGTTATCTTTCAGACACATTACACATGGATTGCCATTCATCAAGGAATTTGGGGTTACTGTAAGCAAGAATAAACCAAAAGGCAATATACTGAAATAATTTACGGTGTGGGCTTAGTGGGGAAAACAATGACTGACTGCTGAAGGAGTCAGTCCTGATAAATTCAAAGAAATATATAAAAATGAATATTAGATGTAATTTCTGAGTCAAAGGCTATAATCTCATTCCTGAAATTGATGTAAAAAATATTATCCATTTAGTTCCCATTGACTAGCTAAAGCAAGGCTTCCAGCACTGTTTCCTAGCAGTCAAAAGTACACAGCACCTGGCTCAAGATACTGGCCATTTTTGCCTAAATTGTGCAATTTTCTCAAATCCCATTGCCACAACAGGACAAAGATGTAGCTGAGCCACTATGTCAGAACTCTGCCTTTATGTCAGTGGATGGCTGACGTGGTGGGAGAAAAATTTAACACTGAGTCTTTTGGGTTTTGAGCATTTATTTTAATCTAAAAGTACCTTATAGTGCTGGTTTCTTTTTTTCTACTGTAGACTTTTTTAGTTTTGTCATGGACTTATTAAGTTAAATTTTCTTTATCTGGGGAGAGGTTTAAACTGAAGCTTACTTAGCCTAAATGAAACAGCCTCTTTGATCTCACTAGAGAGCCACTGGGAAGAGGCAGAATCCTCCATTAATTTCTCTGCAGAAGCCATCATAGGGAGATTAACTTTTCTAGATCAACAAATGCACAAAAAAAGCAGAGTTTTTGGAGAAAATTTGTTATGCCACATTAACGTTCAGGAGACCAATTGTTACCTAAGGCCACTGTGCCTGGATTGTAATACTGAGCTAGCTGAAAGTCACCATAAGAAAACAACAGCCTGCCACAGCAGAGTACAAATGCACACCTTGTTGCCCACTGGAAGTTTTGAGGTATTTTGTTTTGGAAGAATTTAGATCTGGTGGTGAAATCAGGCAGCTCAAGTCCACAATTCTTCATGGTATTACTCTGTTTCCCCTTTTTCAAGAAAAAAAACGGGCACTCGAGGCAGCCAGCTGAAAACAGCCTCCCGCTGCACAGCTAAGTAAACCATCATTGTCAGGAATGTGGGCACACTCCGGTTTGTGCCAGGCTGTGTGTGCGCTCCCTGCGAAAGCATTTCCTTTAGCTAAACAAGCAAGCGCCACAACGACAAATACTACAACAGTCAGTCAATTGATGGGCTGAAATGCTCCTTGCCACCATGAAGTGAATCTCTGCATGGAAAACATAGGGCCTGGAGAACTGCTTTTCCTGCATTGTATAAGATTTTTTTTTCTTTTTTTCCCCATGATCCAGATCTACATGCACTGCTTCTTAAAATTCAGAAACCTGAGAGATTATTTTGGTAACTCAGTGTAACACGATGTTTAAATCTCTCAAATGACATGAATCAAATATACCATTGGTTTGTCTTGGTAGAAGTATGGACCTATGTGAAGAAGGCAGACAGGATATGTGCTCTGATGGTTCTTCTAACACTTTACAGAATAACAGCATCTCAAACAGAGCTGGCTGTCTGGGAATAAAGCAGATATTTCAGGCCATGAACAATTGTCACACAGTTCCTATCACTTACTTTGAATTCACACTAAAAAGTGTCACAAGCAACAAGGGTATTTTGGCTCTCTTAAAAATAACACATATAGTAATAGTACGTTTTCTAAGATAGTTCAGAAACTCAAGAAAAAGTACATTTTTCCTTTTTTTCCCCTCTAAACTAGCAGCATTGGCTGTGTGGTCATTTGGTCTTTTTCTGTTTAAAAAATACAGTACATTCCTTACTCCCAGCCACCTTGACCACTGGCTGTTGTGTTTCCTATGTCAGAGGAGATGAGATCATTAATACCACCAGTAATGGTGTCTGCAGAAGCTCCTCTTTTTTTCCAGCTCATAGAATGGATCTGGATGAACTATGAAAAGGATCTACAATCCATTTAAATTCCTCGCTGTTTAAATTGGCTATAAGAGATATGCTGTCACCGTCATAGCTTGGCTTCCTGATGAAAGAACAGATGACTTTGTTGAGCTATCTTAGTTGAGGAAAAATGCATGAAAGCAGAATTTTGAAAAAAATTGTTGAAGAGCGACGCAAGGACAGAATTTATAACAGAGACAAGTGGGAAAAACAAAATAGAAATTTGAGGGAAGAGGAAGAAAATGGTATGCCTTCAAGCATAAATCAAGTGGAGCACAGTTGTAGTAAGATTATGTCTCATCATGTCCTCAAGGTATTCAACAGAGGCCTGACTGTGTCCAAGCATTGCTGAAATAAAAGGGAGTGATAAGGTCATGATGTGATTTAATGTTGAAAACTGGTTTTGCTACAAAGCTGTACACAAATAAATAAGGTTTTTTTTTTCATGCTTTACTGACCTTTATCCATAGGAAATAAAGAAACCAGAGAGCACAGACAAAACCACCAATTTATAGATAGCACAAGAAACACCTAGCTCCTTCTACTGTGCAGTGCAAGAGTTGTTTACTTTAAAATGAGTAATGACGTGGCTGTCTTTGAAAAGCAGTATTCAAGGATGATATTTAACTCTTCTCCCCATGAGCATCTGAAAGAGGCAATTCAGATTGTGGAACAAGAGAACTGGCTGAATCTCAAGAGGATGTCTTCTCGGAGGTGGTCTACTGGAGGTTGTGGGCATGATTCTTCAGATGACCCAGTGTCTCCTGAGAAGAGCTTCTGCATCCCTGTGAGATGAAAAATAACACAGGACACCAAGGATGAATTATTCTTTCATTTGCTGATGCCAGAGAGGAGTGTCACAGACAGCAAGCTTCTACAAAGAAGAGTGCATAATGGGAGATATTATGATATTTTAATTATCCCTGACCTCAGACCTCCAACTCAAAGAAGGATGAATGCATTTAGGAACAGCTGACAAGACTTTTGCTGCTGAGTATGTCTGCAAGGAAGCTGCCTGGCAGAGTGGGGGCCTGGTCCTGCCTGTGTCCAACAGACATGAAGAGGTTTGAAGAGCTTGTTTGAAGCAGACTGCAGTCTGAATTAGTTTCTGTACCTGTTTTTATTAGTATGCTTCTTCATTTCCTGGTCGGTTGGCACACAGGCTGTGACATCCCCGAGGAGATAGAGGGATGCTCTGGGAGCTGATACCAGCACTATTGATACAGTGCCCTGTGTTTTGGAGCAATGCTCTAGAAAGATACAGAAAAAAGTGAGCAACAAAACGGTGTTTTCTGAACTCGGCATTCCCCCTTCTACATTCATCCACACTTAAGAGGTTGGTGAAGGCAAGATGTAATTTATCCAGAAACCCAGTGCTTTAACAGATGTAGTTCAAGATGTTACTTACTATTCAAATACATGGGTTGCTTGAAATTTGATTTTCCTTACATATTTTCCATAAAATAAATTGTACGGCAGCAATAGTTATTTGGATATTCTTACAAACCTTACTCTTTTGTTGTTTCTGCCATGCACTGGTTTGTGATACTAACATGATTTTTTAAAGGAACATATCACGTAACTTCCACACTTCTGATGCATTGAATGTTTTGAGGTCCCATTGAATGAAATCTCAAAAGTTATGAGATTGTAAAATGTACAGCTTTACTTCTGTGAGTGTGACTCCAATTTAGGGTCCAAAACACCACTCAGTCTCATTTAGAATGATTAATGTGGGTTGGGCTTTTTGTAACTGCATGGTTTTTAAATTATGCTTACCAGCTCTATCTTGTTCAGGTTTTGAAACATCAAAGTGCATAAAAAATACAGCTTGCTCTTTTTTCCCCTATATTTACCAACAGCATCTGACTGGTGAGTCTAGAAACTAAACACAAGTGACAGTGGAGTGAGATTGGTGAAGACAAACACCACTAACACAGAAAACCTGACACTGCACAGACGTCAGCCTATGCACACCCAATAATCCGACACACAGGCACTCAGTCCTCTGTGCACTGCTTTGTCTTTTCACAGTGACTCACTGGGAATTATACACCAAAGCAGTTATGTGCTCCTACCAACAATTTCCAAAGTACACGACTGCAGGCAAAATTTGGTATCTGCGTATAAGTATATAGTAAAAGCTGAAATATACCAACCCAGCGGTGTTTCCAGAATATTTACTCTAGTAATTGCTTTTTCATTTGCAGATGTTGTTGCGGATTTTTTGTGAGATACCTACAGAGGTATGTGAGACAGTTTGCTGGCTTCACAGAATGTTATAGATCCCAATAGATTACCAAATGGAAATAGCTCACAGCCTGAGACTGGGTTAACAGTGATAAGCAGAACTTTATTGAGTAGTAAAAGCTCGTTACTACCCAAAGCTCAGTCAAAACAATTTTTTTGACAGAAAATTGTTCTACAGACAATGGGAAACTGTACTTGGTGTAATCAGCACAAAAGCACATTGCCCTCTTTCTGGTAGCCATCAAATTCTTTGTTTTCTTAACTTGAAAATAAACAAGCCTCAAGGAATTTGTGGTTTTAAACATCTCACATAGTCTTTTGGGTGGGCTTTTTTTTTCAAACCTGGATGAATTTGCAAATATTTAAAAGTTGTGAAGTAACTTTCCACTCTGATAAAGAAGAATGAAAAGAAAATTCTTTTTTTTCCAAAGACTTTAAACATTCTGTCCCCAGCCCATATTAAATACTTGGATGCAAACAGCTGCCACTGCTATTTTGGAGGAACAAAGCACTTTACAAACAGATTTTGTTGCCTTCAGACTGTGACAATAGAGATATAATTTCAAAGCCTACACAGATTGTTTAAAGTTATATTTTCCCACCTTTAATCTGACTGAGATGATCTGATTGCTGCTTTGCAGTTTGTAACCTGTAATTCAGTTTTGCCATTCCAGACTACCTAGCTTCCCTTGTGTGTCTGCAGGGAGGACCCAGCTCTCTTTTAAGAATCGAGGTTGTGTGACCAGATATTTGTGTTATTGTGCAGTGACAATATTTCACTTAAATGCAGAGTCCCCAGTGTGGATTCTTTTCCTGAGAGCAGAAAACAGCAGTCCCCTCCCTTGGCTTCTGCCACACAAAAGTTAGATGGAAACCCAAAGTGCAGTTCTAATGGGACTTAATGGTGATGCAGGCAAGCTGTACGTATACAAGATTTATCCATGTACAAGGGGAGTGTTTTAGAATGGCAGGGCTCTAAATTCCACTTCTGTGGAGACAACTGCGTGAAACCGACCGAGTGGTGAGAAGTGTGCTGAAAACGACACGAATATGCCTTGAAATGTCCTGATTATTTGGGAGGTGTGTCTCAACATCTTCATTAAGACTACAAAACCAAATATAGTGATACATTTCAGTCCAGTTTTAAGGGTTGTTCTTTCCATTTGTAATGATTTTCTGAAGCTGTTTTGTGAAGGACTCCGGATGGGTTTTACAGTTCACCGGCTGAACACAGTGGAACTTCTTCAAATACAAGGAAATCCCACTGAAAAACTCAACTGAAATCTTTAGATGTCAATATTTGTATCTCTGCCATCAGAAAAGAAAAACTGATCTCAGCCTGCCAACCTTGGGGACATGCTGCAAGGGTAGTCTGGTAGGCTTTGAGCTAAAGGTTGGGCTGATATGCATGAGCTGCTATGGGAGAGTACCAGTGGAGGACTATTAAGTAAGGGTAAAACCTAGGCTTGAATAAAGGTGCTGTCAGATTCTAGTGGGAATTGTGCTCATTCATATTATGGTCTGGTTTGTTTCCACACCATCTTTGACTTCTTCTGTCACTCAGACAAATTACTTTACATATATGAGAGCTGGTATCCACACTGCACACTGCAAATTGGCCACTGTGCAGGAAATTAGCCCACAAAAGGCTCAGATCCCAACTTAATTAAAGGTTGCAGAGGAAATTTTGTTCCTCAGAGAAGAGGCTGGGGTTTATTGTTGTGGTAATTATCATTTACTGTAGCTACTAGGGTCCATTTTCTTCCTCTAGTTTTATGCCAGTGTAAGTCATGTAACATCCATGAAGCTTTTCTTCATTTAAAGAAAAGCTGTTGGGTACATATCAGCCACTAAGTATCCTGGACAAGATGCCACTCAGTCATTTCTCAGCTTTTGGGAGGTATTGTCAGCCTAAACCAATACTAATTTTATTTCTATTTAGTTTGCACAAGCTCCTTGTGCCCTTTCAGAGAGGCATCAGAGTGATCCCGATAGCATTTGAGAGGAATAGCAAAAATGTGGGCATCTCAGTGAGCACTTAGAGGACTTGTAACTAGGAAAAGTGACATTTTTCACAGGAATGTGAGCAACTGAGGGGAAAGAGCCTCTGTGTTTTACCTTCCTCCCGGGGCTAAACATCATGTCCCCTCAGTAAAGGATATCAAAGGCAGCTGAAGGATATCTTATTAGAACTCAATTGCCAAGGAAGGCAGGCAGGAGTGACCAGAGAAAGCTGTGGGTTTGGATTCCTGTGGAATAACAGACTCCTGACTTCCTGTGCTGCTCTTTCTCTTGGGGATGTGTTGGTAACCTGCCAGCCCCAGTCTGGTAGTAGCTTAAAGGAGGATGGCCGAGTGAATAGCCCTGGTGGTATGAATAATGATTAAAAGGTTAAAGAAACCCCATATGACTAGCTGGAATCACAGGAGCTCGAGTAGACCTGGTACTCTTATAAGCAAACAGTGGTACGTTTACTTCAGTAATTGGATAAAATCACCATGTGTAGACGTTTTTCCTATTTACTGCTTCAGCATGCTTATCCCTAGCTGCTGAGGCATTCTTTCATCTATGTCAGTAAAAACATTATTTGCTTGAACTGTGTAAAATAAAATGAAATCCTATGCCAGACTAGGAAGTTTTTCTTCAGATCATTTCCACCTTTCTTTGCACCTTTGATGTGTGACCCTTGCCACCCACCACCCTCCCTTTCAGCCAGCCCTCCCTGGAATAGCCTCCGAATGAAATGATGGTCCCCAGGACCAAAGAGGAGGCTGTGGTTTCCACAGTTGACTGCCTGCTGCAGGCACTGCTTACTTGTGGTGTTTATTTCAGTCCCTCCTAGCTCTGGTGCCTGGAGTTGGAAGGGTCAATCCGCAGTTTGGATTGGCATATTTTTAAGGTCCTTTCTATTATGAAATATTTATGAGAGGAAACAAGGTTGGACATTTCTGCAGCCAGTCCAGTGTAGGAACGTTATGTGCCTTCCTCCCCCAAACATGTAAATGCAGTCAGTTATTTAATGGAAGACTCACATACCTTGTTCCTTTACATTTCAAGTGAGCTGTCAGAGGAATGTAAACATTTATTTGGAGCAAGCCCTCAGGTAAAGGATTACCATATGCCACAGAAGGAAATTCCAGCATGCCCACCCAAATTTATGCTGTGGAGAGAGCTATGAATAGAAAGTTTGTACACTGTTATGAATATGGATAAAATACATCACTCATGGCCGGGCCATGAAAAATTGAAAAACACATATTTTGGATCACACAATATTTTCAAAAATATATTTAAAAGAAAATAAACATGGGATCTTGTGTGTTCGTTTACTGTTTGAAGTACCTTCGGGGAAGACAGACATCAACAAATTTTCTTCCAGACCACTCACTTCTCTTGATAACAGGAGGTTCTTTGGGAGAAAGGCAGCAGTCTAATTCCTGGGATCTCTTTGTTACCTTAGCTGGTGCCCATTTATTGAGAGTTTATGTTGCATTTAGGGTTAGCAAAAGCAGACACATTTAGAGGGCTACATTCAGTCTTAAAGGTCAGAATTCCTCATTCTCAGCTGCCTTACAAGGTGACCTTTTAATGAGTGTTACATGACCCTTGTTCACCTTGCAAATGAGTTTAATCAGCATATTTATTAATATTATTATTATTAATCTACAGCCAGACAGTAATCACTAATGTTTTGGTGTGGTCAACATCAGTTTCTTTTGAAGTGAAAGGATTTCTGCTAAATGTGTTAAAAAAAAAATTAAAACTTGCTTCTGGGAGAAGGACAGCCCCACCATGCAAACCAAAGGCCTCTGAACACCTCAGCAATGTTGGGTTGGGTAATGCAAAGGTCCTGTCCTTGCTCTAGAGCTTGCTACAACAACCCAAAGCTATATAGAGCTTCTGCACTGCAATCCTCTATGTCAGCCCCCTCCAACAGAATGCTGCACATGTTCTTTTAGGTGTGAGGGACTCCTGAAGGGTGGGCTGCCCTTCTTCTGTGTTTATGTGTTTGGGCCAACTCATGAATTTCCTCTCAGGATCCTTCTGCTGCCTTTTCCTTTCTGCTTTCTCCCTGCAGCATCTCTTTCCATTGCAAAGGGATTTTTTTTGCGTGTGTGGAAGTGACAGAACAATACTATGGTTACATGAGAACAAGTAAAATTACCTTATTATTGGGGAAAGAGGAGTGTGAGACAGTGAAAGAAAACAGTATTTAGCAGTAGGAACACTTAGAATGGCATCAGACCCAAGCCAGAGAATGTTAACGCAGAGGAAGGGAGGAGTTTGGTGTGGGATAGTGAGCTGCCTTGATTATCTTTCTCTGTTATCCCAAAGCCAAGTTTATTTTAACTGGAAATTGCACATTAGGTTTAATGAGAAACATATGGAGAGAAAAAGTTACTGATTTAAAGTCTTAAGCTTTGTCCTGCCTAAGGAATGACAGCCCAAACCTCACTTAGGTTAGGTATCTGTGGCACCTGATATCAATGTTCAAACCAAATAGGTTCAAGGCAAATATCCATGAGCTCCAGGAACAGACACATCCCTGCCCTCTTTTCTCCAGGCTGTTCATACCTAGGAGAATTTGAACCACAAGTTTCCTACACTCACCTGTCCCCGTCCCTGTACTTATTGCAGGGTATGGTGCAGCACTCCCTGCATGGGAGGTTCTGAGTGCAGAGCAGTACCTAAAGTTATGGGCACTGGGAGACAGGAAGGATGTGTGTTTTGTGATGAAAAACAAAGGTACAGCTAAAGAGGTGCAACTTCTCCCTCCTTTCTTCCTGATGAGATAAAAATGATACCTTACTTAGTTAATTTAAAATCAATTAACACTTCACTTGATAATTAGAGAAAGAGCCATTGAGTAAGAGTTTTATTGCAACGTAGGGGGTCTTTTTACCTTCAATTGTGTTTTTTAGACAGGGGTAAGGATATAAATTCTGAAATTTTGGTGATGAAGAAATTATTAAGAGTAAATATTTGGAAGCTGGAGAGTGAAGACAACGAGATTTGTGATTTTTGCACTAATATATTGTTTCCTTTGAACATCAGATGCCTTAGCAGATAATTCTTAATCTGGTGGGGCAGATATGCACTCTCTGACCTTATTGCAAAAGGAAAACAAAGTACCACTCACTCCAGGCTACTAACACTCAGATAAAAGAAGTTCTGATCTTTGGGTGAAACTTGGTTCTTGAGGCTGTAGGGAGAAATGTTGGAATGAAACATAGCATCATAACAAAATAATGGCTTCAGATTACTCAGCACCATGATGCTGCACATGGCACACTTGATGCAGTGAATGATTAAGTTGTTATTGCCTTTTTCTAGTGAAGGAAACTTAAACAAGAAGCTTTCATTGGTGGTGGCATAAGGAAGAAATGAAACTCTAATGTGCTCACTTACAGACGCCTTCTCGAGGCAGATAATTTGAAACCACTTTGAACTTTTAACATCTGATGAATTTTTAAACATGAGGCTCTACACAAAATATCTCAGTCGCAAAAGGCTACACAGTTTAATCTTAAAGTGCATCAGTCACGTCATTGTAGGTGCTGAAAAGTGCCTGAATCCAGCACCCACATTTGAAAGCTGAGTGTGGGAGCAGATGAGGGCAGGCAACAAAGGGACTTTTTATCCTTGTGCCCACTTGCACAAACATTGCAGATGGTCTGAACCTCTGCACTCACACTATGTGCCTCTGTGAGTGCAAATCACATCAAAGACATTCCTGGAAACACTACCCTGAAAGGCTGCAGCCTGCCCATGGTTCCTGGGTGGTGGGACCCTGGGCAAGACACAACCCTTCTAATTTTGTCCCGTTAGAATCCTCAGGGTGGACCCAAATTTAAACCCCACAGTTTCATGGAAAACACACTGAGATGTAACTGAAGTGGCACACTCACTCTGTGGACTGAGGGCTGTAGTTTGATAGGGGACTCGGTTCATGGTATGACAACCCATAAACATCTGTGTCCAACTGCAGACAAACTGCTTTGCAAAGCAGAAACAGAACAGACTGTCCTGAAGTGTTCCTGACCTGCTGACCAAATGATGACCAGCAGATCTTTCAGCCCAAACCTGGCCAGAATCTGGGTCCATTTATATTGTGAAAATTGTTTCTACAAGAAAGATGTGTCATACTGTTATTTACTGGCAAGGTTGATTCCCCCAGACCATGGTTGTTTCACCTGCAGGAAATTTTATTGGTCACAGTCTGAACTGGGTGCCCAGCTTTATTATAAAAGTCTAGTGTTGTTGAAGTTGACTAAGAATAACAGGTACCTGTGAGTTTGCCTGTGATTCTCTGTTTCACTGTCAGCTGCTCTGTTTGTACACAGAGTCAAGTTCCCAACAGATAAATAATGACACTAAGAGACAGGCAGCACTCTGAAAGAGCCATGGTTTTAAAGGCAACAGACGTCTGGGTCATGTAGTTTGCTGTGAGGTCCTTGCAGATACAATGCACATGCATCCTGTCAATTGCTCCCTGATTGCACATTTACATGAACACTTTGCCTTGAAAATTAAAACCCCCAAGGAATTTTCCATCAGTGTTATCCAAACTGTGGCCTGAGAACAACCTGAGCGCTTTTGAGGTCTATTGGAACAACTGCTGTCATAAGAAAATGTGTATTTGATTAGCAGCAAATAACTGGCTGTTCTGACTTGCAAAGTGGAGGCTGGAAGCTGATCAACTTCCTTGGGGAGCAGGTGAAGGTAAATGGCTGGGCAAGCAGTGTACTGAGAGGCTGCCATGTTAGCTGAGGATTTACAGGGGGCACAAAACTCAGGCAAAGTACCTAAAGCTCTCCCAATGCAATACTTAAACTGCCTAAAGATTTTTTTAAAGTATCTGGAGTCTTTAATCAATTTTGTTATTTGGAGGCAGGAATGGAGTTATTCAATAATGTTTACAATTTCATATTAACTGTTATTTTATCGATTTAACCCCCTCATTTTACAATTCTCAACGTAAAAAATTCCAGGTACATCTATAAACCGCATGGTGATGTCTCTTCTTGTACGCATAAGCTTAGCTGTTCTTTCAAACTGAAAAAAAAAGGAGCTCAAAAGCAACCTACAAAACAAACATATGAACAAAACTTTATACATATTATTTCTTTGATATTTCCAAGGTCATAGAAACAGGTGCTACTTAAGAAATACCATAATTTTATAAAGAAAAAAGTGTTGAATAGGAGAGTAACAGCTCGAGGGATCTACTTGTTCTGCTATTACTGTTGATTACTTTTAATTTTTATGTGACTCTAGCTAGGAATCATGAACACATTGACTAAAGACTGGTTAGTTTAAGATTACCTTATGGTTCAAAGAGTGAGCAGCAAGAGAAATATATATTGCAGTAAACAATTTATAAGATAACACCGTCTGTTTCTTCTATATGAATATCAGTTCCTTTGTGCTTCCAGACCAGCTTTGCAAATGTATCAAGTTCAGATGGCTTTGTTACAGACATAGGCTAAGCATCCAGATTTTACAGTTTTTCATGACATTTGTTGTGTTTAAATCTTTTTGTTATTACTGTGAATGTCCATGTTGATTTTCACCCGATTTGTAAAGAGACAAATTTGGACATATGGCTCTTTCAATACTGAATCAAAGGCTTGACAATAATTTATGAATAATGTGATCATAAATGCCACATGCTTTTGTCAAAAAATTGAATTGTTTCCAAGTGGCATCTTCATTTTGAGTACGATCCAATTATCTGTATCATTATTATGACTGCCACTTTTCTGGGTTGTGAGTATGTTCAAATGTAAGATACTCATGTAAATGTAAAATATGTGCATTTGTTGTGGGTTTTTTCTCACAAGAGAAGGAACACTTTTATGATTTTGCTAGTATCAGTGGCTGTACTGATTTCAAGGAATTGAGTTTGAAATATATAATAAAATTATAGTGTCTATGACTGTATATATAATTTCCATACCCAAAAGTCAGTTAATTACAAAGAACAAAAGACAATTCTTTAAATATATATGGAAGTGCTTTGTTTTTATATGCTGCCATACTGATGATGCAGATATTTTGTGGTGAAATTCTACCAGACCTGGTGTGTGAGCCTGATGTGCTCTAAATGGAAAAGTGGCCTTTCCTTCTTGTTTGATGGAGTGGGCAGACAGCCATACAGGTGCCCATAGCACACCAGCCAAAAAGCAGTGCTGTACATCTCATGAAATGGTTTCATAAAAGAGCAGAAATTTCACAGGAAACCTGACAATCTGCTCATTTTACTACAGAGGATAAAGCCCTAGTTGTTATTTAACTCAGCAGTTTCAGTTAATGAAAGAGCCAAGATAATTGTTTGTGGTTCTTTTTGATTTCCAGACTCTTATGATTTTGATGACTGAAGGAGACTGTTCCAAACATGAAAAGATTTATTTCCTATAAGGCACATCATAAATTTCCTGGCAGAGCTGGTCTGGAGTTGCTCAAAGTGTTTGTGGAATACGACTGCGGTCACAGAATCCAGCAGAAGTTTTACAGAGAGTGGTAATGTCAGTAGAGGTCTGGAATAAGCTCCCTGGATCATCACAGATCACTTAGCACCTGAAACACTGAACACGAAATATTGTCCTGCAGGAGTCCCCCCCAAGGAGAATTCATCTCTCCTCCTGAAGTCATTGAGAAGATGGAGGAGCTTCAAAGAGAAGAGATGAAAAGCTATTCATGATTTCTGTAGATGTTCCACACTCAGTTCATCAGGAAGAAAATTCTGGAAAAAAAAAAAATTTGCTGTTTTTTCTGGATAGATTTCTACCTTCCCTTTAGTTCAAGTTCAATTATCTGGAAATAAAGAAGGAAATGCTTAAATTTAACTTCACTGGTCTTTCTCACCTAAGAGGAAGGAACCAGTAATTGAAATCCACTTTCTCATTTGCCATAGAGGATGTGACATGGTTGGCCTCCTAAAAAAATAGTCTATGTGAGAGTGATCAACATGCTTAAAACAAAATGACATTCTGCAGTAAGTCTAGCATGGTGTTATTCCTGGTCTAAGAAATCAGATAATCTTTGAACAGTTAGTCTTCCAGCTTCTGAAGTATGATTTTTGTTGTTATTGTTGCTGCCATTGTTGGGTTTAGTCTCACGCAGTCATCGCTGATAAAACTTCTCCCTGAAATGCAGCAAAATTTCTAGTCTATGAGAATGCCTTTACTTCCTAAGTAAAAGATGTCTTGATAAAATGTGAGTAAAAGCAGACTGAATTTTACACAGTTTTGCATAACTAGTATCTTTCCCTATCACACCAGGCAGTCAATGCTTAAGTAGATTGTAATTCAGTTGACAGTTCATTTTTCATGCAGCTTCCAGAGACAGAAATTATAAACTTTGTAACTTGGACTGTATTTACATAAATTTATTCTCACTTTATTCATTAACATTGGAATGATATACCCCATTTTCCTATTAAATGTTTCCAAGCTCCTCCTTCCTGTTAAAAGGATTCTCCAACTCTGTGTGACATTTCTCTTTGGTGGATCTACTTTTACAAGGATCAGACTAGAAGGATACCAGCAAAGCAGATGTGGACAGCAGATAGAGGTAAACGATATGAAAAGGTTTTTTTGACATAGCCACAGATTTTCTACCACGGTTCTGTTTTGAACACCATAAATATGTTGCTCCCAAAATCTTAAAACTATCATTCACTGAAGCATTTTAGCACAACAAAATTGTTTGTTACACAGAACAGTGAGTTAAGTATTCTGTAAGATTAGAATTTGTTCAATTTAGTCCACATTAAATGATAACCTAGCCCATATTTCTACACATTTGCAGAGCATGTTTCCATGTGCGTTCCCATAGCTTTAAAAATAATTATGTCCTGTGTGTGATAAAAAATTCCCAGGGACCGCACCAGTACTATTATTGAAAAAAACTTGGAAAGGATTAAGAATAAATTAATTGGGTCTGATTAAAAAATATTTGCTTGTATTTTTATAATCTCTGTGGACTCATAGAGAGTATGCTAGGCATGTCTGGTACTGCAAATACAGAGTGCTTTCACTGTATTATTTTTGCACTCAGTGGTGAGAGGTGACATTAAAATGATTTAGTAAAATTTAGAACTTGCAGAATCTCAGTTAATGAGCTCTCTGTTCATTATTCTTGGCCCCAGCTCAGTTTACTATGTGATGTGCCCTGTATCATGAGACTATGATCTAATCATTGAAGTCACCGGGCATCAATTTCAGTTTGGCCTGATCTCTTGTTTTTTCAGGAAGATGGACTCTGAATTGATAGATCTTTGCTCAATCTGTTTTCTAGCCTAACCTCCACACCTATAGCACAAGACTAATGCTGTACCTACCTAGTATTCTAGCGAGTGTTTCCTCTGCAATAGGACCTCAGTCCTTTTTTATGTTTTGTACTTTAAAAAGTAATTATTAATTAATATTAATAATTACTAATTTTACAGATCCTGCAGTAAGCCTTTCAAAAGCTCTACAAGCCTTCTCCTTTTCCCCTTGAAGTCATTCTACAACTTCAAAGAGAGAAGAAAACAGGATTTCATGCATTTGGGATATTTAATACCACAGCATTGGATCAGCACAGAAACTGGTGCAGATATTCGAAATATATGAAGGGAGCCTCTTTCTATGAATATGCATTGGATCACTGATCTCCTAGCTATTAATTTCTAATTCTATCAACTGTATTACATCTATACTTTCTCTCCTTTTTGAGATTATCCATCCAGTAGGCTTCTGGGGCGAGAAGTGGGCAAGCATAAAAACAGCCAGCTGGGTATTAACCACTGTGCTCTGCTTCAGGAGATGGAGATGGTGCTGTACATTGCAAAACTTGTAGGTCCAGCTGTTTTATGAAAAACCAGATCCTCCCAAATATTTTTCATTCTGTAATATTTTCACAAACTGTTTAATTTATTACTGAAGGAAGGAATGTGATATTTTACTAGCATTTACTTTAAGCAGCATGATTTTTTTTTATGACAGCAGCTGGAATATGGTAAGTAACAGCCTTCTATCATGCTTTTCAACAACCCAGAGCTGGCTTTGCACCAAAGAGTTTTGAAAGTACACTGTGTATATCACACTTATGTGTCTAGCTTTGGTTCTTCCATCCACGTTATGCTGCACAGGTTCAAGGGGAGGTGAGGTATGAGGGCTGGCACTGAGACGAAAGGAAGGTGAGACAGATCCTACAGAACAGTGTCAGTGGTTAATTTTTGTCCAGCTTCTAGGAGGGGCAATGGACCTCTCAATTTTACCCAGATTCAGAGATACTACTGAACACAAGGCCTGTCCTGGAGAGTGAAGGGAATTTGGATAGTGTGTCATGACACGGCGTGACATGGCATGGTCAGTACAATATAGAGTTCTGCCATGCTCCAGGGTTTAAATTCACTATCGGAAATCTTCTACAGGTTAAACTCTGTCATGTGTAACCAGAGTTGGGTATTGAAGATAAGTGAATAGCATCAACATGGTTCAGTAAAAATCTGCTCAACTGAGCATAATGTAATGGTAGTTTTAATTTAAATCAGCTCAAATTAATCTTCAGTGGCTACACTGAGCAGATGAAAAGTGTCTAATCAGGCAGCAAAAAGACACTGGAGGAATATTCTCTAGTACCTAATGAAAAGGAGTAGAGAACAAAGGAATGGGATTTTCCCCCTTTTTCTAGAGACTTAGAAGGGGAGGAGCAGAGGTTTTATTTTTATCACCACCCCCACCCCAAAAAAGGAGGACTTCTTAAAATGGGAGATCTGAATTGAGTTTACCAAAGAGCGAGAAAATGGGGACCACTGAATTTTTTTGTTTTGTTTATGTATCCCATGACAGGAAGATGGTTGGTGCACCTGGCAAATTGCCACAGCAGCTGTTTACCTCATGTGAGTCTGTACCATACAGACCTGTATTTCATTGAGCTGCATGTGTCACTGTGCTTCTGCATGACTCTAGTGCTCTTCTGAGAACATTATTGCCTTTCAGATTAAATAATCTAAACATCATATGCTTTTTCAATTTATTCTCCAAAGACAGAATATTTTTTTGATTTACTCTTCTTGTTTTTCTCAGGATCCTGGGAAATCATAAGCTGTTCCCAGCAATGACGAATATATATGCATTCAACTGACAGGAACTCAAAACAGATCTGTCCCTGACAAAAAAACAAATGAAAACACTCATATAAATCTCTAGCAAACTCTATCACTGATGCAACAAAACACATCAAAACCTCATTAATATCTTGTGAACACCATGAAAACCACATCAAGCATGTGTACACAGCAGGAGAGATGTCAGACAAGGGGCAAGGTGGTTTTGAGCCACAGTTATATAGTGTCAGTGTAGACATCCAGAGCCCAGCAGTGAAACAGAGAAGCTTAGTCATGCAAAGTATATGCTTATGAATTCCTTTAAGGCAATGTTTTAAAACTCCCTGCCATACTTACTTATCTTAATGTTTGGAGAAGCTTTTATTGACTCCTGATAAGAAGAGTATGGATTTTCTGAGCAAAACACAACAGAAAGAATGATTAGTTTTTAAGCACATTTACTACTGGGGGATAATCTAGGAAAGAACTTAAATGGATTACCCACATGCATGCTTGTTATCTGCAAGATAGCGTTATCTGCGCTTCAGCTGCTGAGGGATGTCACATTAAGTTTAAACCATAAAACCTGTGAAACGCTTGAGACTAGAGCCTAAAGCTCTTTAGTAGAGAAAAGGGCAGTATTAGTGCAAAATTAGGTACTATTCTCACTTTAAGGAACTAACAGTGCTTTCTGTGCTTCTAACACAAATACCATTAACTATCCCTGCCCTACTGGAATCTAGTAGGGTGCCAGCAGTTGTGACACAGCAGGACTTGCCTTGGAATTTCTAACATGATATTCAGGGAAAAACATAATAACTGTTGATGTGTTGTAATGCCTTCTTCAGATTTTGCTGTCTTGTTTCCTCTTGTGCTATTATCTGCCCATTTCTTTAGAATATAAACAGCAGCAGGAACACTCTTTTCACTCTCTATTTGCATTGCAATTACCACAGGGACACAGCGCTCCAGGCAAGTAAACATCCTTACTATTTCTAATTCTTTTTTTTCATTTTCTTGTTGGTACTTATTAAAACAACTATTATAAAGTAGAAACGGCTACATTTTGACTTGCCCCTATGCAGAAAACTTTGGAAGACAAATCTCCCATCTGTTCCATTGAGAGAACCCCTATGTAACTGCTGTGATAGTTCATTATCAGCTAGAGAAATGACAGGTCTATTTGTTAGATACTAAAAGGCTCCTCTAATGCTGGACTTTACAGTTTGACTGGTGGCCTGGCAACTTTCTTAGTTTTTCCATTTAATTTTTTGCTCATATTCTGTTAGGGTTGGCTGGGCAGCTCTTGCTATGTTCATGTGTTACTACTTTTGCTATCCTCCTCCTCCCATATAACAAAAATAGAAACATTATAAGTGTTATATCTAAAAGAAACATTGTCCTACTTTATGAGCAGTTGACCACCAACATGGGGAATAATAATCATGTAAACAAGTGGGTTTGGTAATCTCAAGCATGAGCTGAGGCCCCAGAAACTGCTACACCTGAGTCTGCAAGGTGAGGAACCCTGAAGGCTGATGGCCTGACAAATCATAGGCATGGAATTGGGCTGTTTCTGTGCTACTCAGCACCTGGGCATCATGGCTTTGACACAGTATCATATGGGCACTTTGTTAGTGCTGAACAGGGAAAATCAGGATCTGAGAGGGCAACTGAAGAGCAGGTCATCTGCTTCACTGTGGACAAGTGAAGATGGAATCCAGGGCAAGTACAGCTACAGCAGGAAGAGAAGGTGTGGGTGAGGGAAAGAATTGCTCCTTCTCACTGGGCTTAAAATTCCAACTTGGTTTTAGCAACCACAGGGATTTACTGCCCTTTCAATTGGTGGGATGAAACCCAGTTGGGTGTCCTCTGGTGACCCACTTTTGGGTCATGCCCCAATGCTTGTAAGCTGTTGGTCTGACAGATCTCAGCAATAGGAAGTTTATTCTGATGTGGTTCTTGACTGGTTTAGGAGATATTTGGGAGGGTGGTTTGATGTAGGTCATGGAGCACTGATGTGGTCTGTCTGTATTTTTCCATCTGTTTTTGTTCAGGGAGGGACCTAGTTTGAGCTCCTTTCACCACATGGCAAGTTCCTCATTGCACAGATTTTTTCATGATCCCCCTGCATTTTAGGAATGCCCAAAAGCCAGACTTGACAAAGTGTAGGAAGTGTGTGATCCTGAAGAGCTGCTGGAAAAATCTCACCCAAGATTGCATGCCACCACTACCAGCACTGGCACACCAGAAATGACTTTTCAGAAGCTGTTGTGTAACCAAATTTTCCTGGTGTTTTCGGAAATACTTAAGCACTTGACCTGTTTCATTATGTTTGAAATCTCTATTGATTGTTTTTTGGGAACCACTGAATTGAGATTCAGCACATCAAAGCCAGGACACTGTTCCATTATCTTGGAGAAGCTATAGCTTCTATATAGTTATAGGACAATTGGATGTTGGGTGTTCAGAAGAACCTGTAATTTTCTTTTGAAAGTGGTAGACACTCTCTGGAAGCAGACTGGCTCACTTTACAGGGCATGGTCACTGAAGGCAGTCTGTGTGAGTCTTCCTAATACCTGCAAATGCATCTGTTTCATTCCAGCAACAGAATATAGAGAATGAGCTTTGCAGCTCATTTTCCCCAGATCCTTTTGAAATCTGATCTTAGTTCATTAAGGTAAAATTGAATTTTTAAAAATTCCTTCAGTATAGGTTTCATTGATGTTTGCAAAAGAAATATTTTAAAAGGCTTTATTATAATTTTTTCTTAGTTTTCCTTCTTCTATTTGTGTTCCTGAATGGAAAAAACCCTTTCTATCCTAACTTCAAAAATTTCATGCAAAAATCTTTGTGCTGTGTAAAATACAGCATAAAAGCCATTTCTGACAATGCCATACTGACAAAAGCCCTACTGACAGGAAATACATTGGTCAGGTTCACTTTAGTGATAAAGTCTGCAAAATTCTGTGTCCCATACTAACAAACAGGAGACAAAAATAAACTTACAAAGTAGAGACATTAAGTCTTTCTTAACGTCTTGGACAGCAGCTGTTGTCCTCAGAGAGAGTCTGTGAAACTGGGAGAGGAGATAGATAGGGTAGCATGTGGTAGCAGAAGAAAAGGACGATGTAACTAACATAATTATGATATCCCATTTCCTTGGGGAATGAGTCAAAAACTCATGACTCCTGCTTTCTATGATGAACAAAACAGCATATACTGACTTTTGCTAAGAAACACTGCCCAGTGTTCCACAGACCATAACTGACCTATGGTTAACACTGGCTGAAGTAGATCTCCCATAGATTGCCTGGTAGCAGAGTAAAGAACTGGAGAGGAAAGACAAAATATCTAATAACAGCTTGCTAACCAGATCATAAATTCACATGGTAATGCAGCCCCTTCCTTGTAGTACATCAGTGGCATTTTGGTAGCAAGTAGAAGTGATTGTACCAAGAAAAAATATTAGCAGATAGGCAAGGATTTTCTTTTCCAAGGTATGAACATTTTAAAACTATGCAGGAGTTTTGCTACAGCTCAGTGTGTTTTGGGATGGAGGGCTGGGCAGATAACTGAGGAGTTCTTTGATCTCTGTGGATGAATAACATCATATGCTGTGGCAGTCTAAACATACCTTGGTGCAGATGGTGTAAATTTAAGACTAATAGTGTTTCTCTACTAGAAATGACTGAGTTCATGCAGTACAAAATAAATAGAAAATAAATCCCTAAATACTGAGATAATACAAGAAAATCTTGGGCATTCGGGTATGATTGTGTAGGAGGGTCTTGGCCTGTTTGTAGTGTCACCAGTCTTAAAGACCTCATGGACTTGGAACGAAAAAAGTAAAAGATTTAAGATGAGAGCACTGAGGTTTTGCAGGTAACTGCTGTTGTAGAACACCAAAGGGACAATGGTTGCTTGCTGAGCCAGAATGAATTGTGCTAAACTATTCTCACATGGGTTTTGTTGTTGCACACGGGCACACTAGCAGTAAATAGAAGGTGGTACTCAGCAGCCCAGCTGCGGAATCAGTACAATATGTGACAGGAAAGAACAACTTGGCAGCCGGACTCCATCCATGTTTCGAGAGCAAAACTGAGATCAACTATGTTTCCAAATAATTGTTGTATAGAGGCTTTTTTAAAAAACAAAGAATATACATTGCAAAAATTTTCTTCTGATCTCTCTTTATGCGAGATGATGTTTAAAATTGAACTGAAAAAACCAAAAAGCACACTCACAAAAACAAGCTGAGAAAAAAATGTTTTGTTAACCACTATTTTGAATGGTACTTGCCATGGTAAGTAGTGTAATTTCTACTATAGGTAGAAAAAGGTCAAAAATTCCACAAACAATTTTTGATAGAGGTAGGGTACTAGATTCAACAGAACTTTTTCCTTCCCAACTCAAATGTTTTCTCCACTAGTCTGGGAGAAAAACCCATCAAGAGATGAATTATATACAAAGGTAGCATTTTTTATTCAAGAGGTGCCTCACCACAAACTTTCATAGGAAGGCAGATTTTTCTTGGAAATTACTTCTGTGTGCTTCCTCTACATTTGTACTTTTCCCTGTTTATCTACATTGACCACTCCTGGAGAAGGCCACTGGCTAGGGGGACCTTTGGTTGGATTCGTACATATTCTGTCCTAGATCTGATACAGGAAGCACAGCAGTAAGAGATATGATGTAAAACATTGCTGCTGTAGTTTACTAACCTCAGAGAAAAGCAAAACATGTATCACATGGAAAACAGGGCTAAAATAAAATTGATAAGCCAGTAGAAATTGTCAAATTATACCTCCTTAACAATAGATGTTCATTTCTGGCCAAATCAATGGGCCTCTGTGTTTATAAAGCTGATCAAAATGAGACATTGCTTTTAGGTACCCTGTAATCTTGTGAAGCAGGTGCTATTTCTTGCCAGCATCTGGCAATAGAAGGGACATGCACAGTCACCCTATATTTTGGATTTGGGCTAAAACATGGGAAGGCAGCAAGAAGAAACAAAGTTTAGCATTATGTATTGTGACAGTTTCATCTTAGTTATGATATAATCTTCATGTAGTTTATGAGCATTTTTAGCCTATGGGAAAAAAGGTTTTGTTAGCGAACTTTCCTCTGTAAAGGAATCCCAGCTACTGTTTTGTTCCCCGAAGTGGCTAGTAAGTTCACATACTCTTGGTGAAGGTATTTTTTGAAACTACACTGTCTTTTTATTATTTATATTCTATTTATGATCCAGCAGCCAGCAGAGGTCTTGGTCATGTGCATTGGTCTACAGCCCACCTGAGGAAGAAAAGCAAAAACATTGAAACTGCCCTTCCTTGAAAAACTATGGCTGTTTTTCATGGGGCTCTCTTGAAGAAAAGGAGGGAGAAATGTGAGTGTGAAGCCAGGTACAACACCTGGATATGGTGACCCATTGTATGATCAAGAACTAACACTGTGCTGAAGTGTGTAAGCCTCAAGAACTGAAAAATGTGTTTGAAGTGATTACAACTTCCCTGCTGACACTACCTTTTCAAAAGGGTTTCTGCCAAATTTTCTTCCTTCTTAAAACCATAGCTAGCTTTTTTTATTTCCCTATATATTGTTTCATAAATCTTGGTCAAGTAGTATTGATAGAACATTGCAGAGAACATCAAAATGGGGAAGGAGCAAGCAGAGTATAGGACAAAACGGGGAAAGAAGTATTGTGAACTGAGGTGAGGAAAGTATTATCTGAGAACTTCAGCAAAAATTCTTCCTAGCCACAGTGGGAGGTCTCAGAGAGGGCTGTGAACTTCGCATGTTTGATGGAGGTTTTAGGGAAGCATATTTTCACTTCAAAAAGAGATGTTGAATCCTGTAGGTTGAAACAATATTGAACTGCTCATGCTAGCAGGCTACCTAAATCTCAGACCAGTGGAGAAGCCAAGAGAAATATCAGGGAGTCTGTACCTTTTTAGGGAAAAGCCTTTAGAATTGAATGAAGTACTACAAGAATGATGTTAGGATTTCCATAATTTATAGTTAAATCCTGGAAGGATAGTTTGAATATCTGGTAGGGATGATATTTGCAGCTACATTCTGAAGTCTTTAAGCTCAGAAGCAGGGAGGATCAGGCAAACTCTCCATGGCAGAAATTCAACCCCTATGGGCATTTCCAATCTGCCACTGTGTGTGCTCCACTGCTGTGTATTTCCATCCATTTGATTAGGTTGCTAACAGAAAACGTACAGGATCTTGAACAAGTTTCTGCCTTGTCCATCAGCACTTAATGGGTAAACCAAATTTAGGCTAATAGGAATACAATTAACAACATCTGAGGTACTATTCCAGCTAGGATTTGATTATGACTGATTATGTTGCACACGTCAACATCACTGCTAATCTTTGGCATGAGGAACCGATTAAAAGGGATTTTTTTCCTTTTTTACATCAATTATATTTTTCTTTACAAACTTCCTACAAACAATCTGTTGGCATCACTAAATGTTTCCTAATCATTGGTGGAGGTTGGGCTGAAGCAAATATTTTGAGTGAAAGGATGCCAAAAGTTTTCCTAAGGATGATGACATCCAGATAATTATATGCAATCTTCTTTTCCAGTTTGTATGCAATGTCAAAACACTCATCCATATGCTCTCTGCACTTTTCTGGAAAGACGATCATACTCACACTTGCTGTCACAATTCCAAAGATAGTGAAGTTATTTCAAAGACAAAAAAAAACCCAAAAAAAAACCCAAAAAAAAAACCCCAGAAAAATTGGCAACTCCACTGGTATGTTTTCTTTTCCAAGTGGATTGTCACAGGGCAGATCTAGAATTGTTACAAGGCAACCTTGTGAAAAAGCTACCATTTTACACTCACAGGTGGAGCCTGGTCCCAGAATCAGGGATAGTTTTGCAAGCCACCATACCACTCACTTTATGTAGATTTAACACTGGTATTTGGAACCTACTTGGCTTTTGGGGATAGGCTGTTGTACTACTTTGGCATAGTGGAGAAGAGCATCAGTGATCTGAAACTCATGGCGAGAAAGGCAATGAACGAAAACAGTGACAATTTGTTGCCGTAGGAACACAGTGGTGTCCCGAGGGCTCAGGCACAGCTCCAGACAGGTCCTACAATTTTAGGTGGGTTCTTGACACTAAAAAGGAACTATTCTGAAATGAAAAATACAGGCGGAATTTGTTGGCTTTGCTCCTATCTTTGAGGGAGTTTAGCACATTTTTAGGCTTCCTCCCTCCTTTTTGTCTAAGTCACCTGCTGTAGTCTAAATAAATGGTTGACAAGTCTGCTGCAGACTTGCTTGAGAGATTTCCTGCCACAGCATGTGGTCAGTCCAATGTTTCTTTTAGGACAAGTATTTTTTTACTACATCAAATGATCCACACTGAATTACAGGGTTTACCTGAATATTCATTTGAACATTGTAATACATATGCACATTCATTTCAAATTTCATTTTTTTAGGGACAGCTGCCATTTTTCAGTTTCTTCAGCTCTAGTATGCTAGAGTTGATAGAACCTCTCTTCTTTGGAAAGAATGTTGTTTAGATGCCACAGCTCAGTTTTGCTCAACTACCATTTTTTTGCCAATTTATTCTTGCCAAGAAAACAAAAGACTTACTGAAAAAAATCATTGTTAAAAAAAATTCATTAATAACTTAAACAAATCTTAAAAGTACTCAAATGCTTAAATACAGAGTATTCTTTTCTTTTCAAAACATTTGGAATACTAAATTTGACATAACATGAACTTCATTTACACTTTTTATTTGTCAAATGTTTGGCATTGATACTTTATCATTTTGGTTTTACCTAAAATATTATTTTTGTTTATATGTAATTCTAATGGACTGAAAAATCAATTATGCATGACAGATTGGAAAAAATAATTCAGACAATCTGTTAGTGCCTTCACTGCTAAAATAAACACAGCTAATTAGATCTAGATGATAACAACAACTCTTCTAAAGCTAAATAATAATTCATCAAAAAGGATGGCTTTGTGATATCACCACTTGGTCAGGGCTAGGGAAGTCTGAGTTTGAGTCCCAATTTTGCTATTCACATCATCCCATAGAAGTTATTTCATCCCACTTTAGTTCATTACCCTGGCACAAACTGACAATTTCAAAGTTGAGTCAACTTTCTTGTGCCAGATGTCTGTCTAGGATAAGATTCCAGGGTGTGGGTATTTCTCTGTACTGACTACAAAACTACTGAGAAGAATCCCTTTTCTTTTTCTGGCTCAGCAATTACTTTATATTTAAGAGAAGAGAGTCTTTGGAAAAAGCTCTATTTTTATTCATCACCTTCCAAAGCTGGCTAAGGTAGTCTGCTCCCTGTCTGAAACTATATCAGAGTCTTCAAAGGGCAATGGTTTGGGTTAGTGCCAAAGAGTGTGACTGTCATGGCTGAATGGCCTGTCCAACTAAAGAATGAAGATACAAGCCTCTCAAAACATTTGTCTGATGAAGATAGGAAACACCATTCTTAATATATTCCTTGCTCTTCCTGTCCTATGATCAAAATAATGTGGCTGTTTTGGCCAGAACCATGCCTGCCTAGACTGTAGGACCCAACCTCCTTGTCTGTGTTATCCAGATGCTTTGTTTAAATCCTTGTATGGCCCAGGGAGTTAGCACAAATAATTGTAATTGGTAGGAAGATCTGCACTTGAGGTATGGAAGAAGACATAGGTCTTTGGGACATATATGCACAGTGACAATGAAATGGTGAAAAAAATATTTGTACACAGTTAACTAGAGTGCCAATGATGAGGGTCCCAGCACTGATAAGCACTGGTATTTTGTGGGGTTCATTCCATGGGGATATTGTGCAGGAGACTACAGACCTGTGGTCTCTCATGAGAAGGAGGCAGGCAACATCTCCTGGGACTGGAAGAGATCACAGCATAATCTGATTGATACAGCCTGCCTGTTTACCACCTCCTCAGCCCATCAGCCCCTCAGCAAGGGCAGGGGCCAAATACCAGCAAGAACCAACTCTGTAATGCTGGATTACAACCTTCAGGGCCACAGCATGCAAGAGTTAGCATCCTCTCCTGGAAGATGGAAAAGGAGACTTTGTCTCTCCTAATTTTAGTCAAGATGCTTAAAAGATAATTATCATGTCTAATCTAGTTTTCTAGGTGCTATTGAGTGGGGAATGATTGACACTTACAAGGACAATGCTTCATATCCTAAAATAGGTGTCACCAAGAAGTCTTTCATATGGGCTAAACATAGACTTGTCTCTCTCTACTGCTGACAGAGGAAACATAAATGACCAGTTTAGACTAAATGTGTTCCTTGAGGACATCTGAAGTTAGGTGAGATGCGTCCTAATTCCAACAGTCTCAACCCACACACAGAGTCTCCACTTTATTCTCCACAGTTACAAAATGCAGTTTCAAGACATTCTTCCAAAATGTCCTCCCTCAAAAATGCTCTTGGTTTCAACATTTCAAACCATTTCTGCCCAAGGCTCATTAGTCTGGGAAAAGTGATCCTAGCAATTCTCATAGATCTGGGCAGAATTCCCACAGATCATTGTTTTTTCCAGTCATTATTTCATGAGCTGCTCTTGAGTCAGTCTGCCTTCTTATATCACACATAAGCTTATCCAGGGCCTTATGCCTATGTTACAGGGCAGCAGAGTCGCCATGAAAGTGGTAAAAGCCATATGTGACATTCTTAAGTACTAAATGGATTAATGATTTGTGGCATCAATACTGATTAAGAAAAGTCTGGGATTTGCGGAGAGGTTTGTAATTTGGTATTTCCCTTCTAAAGTCCTAAAATCCTAGTTAACCCATGGCAGTTGTATTGTACCCCTGCTACTCACGCAATTGGAACTTCATTTTGTTCAAAATGGAAGCTGTTTGAAGATTGCCTGCATAAACTGGCACAATATCAAATTGGTACACTGAATGTCGATGGAACCGAGGGAAGAAGCATTGCGAGATTCCCAGTACCCAAACTGCTCAAAACTAAATTCCACTGTCATTACTATTTTTGCCATTATCATTGTTCACATCCAAAACTACATCAGGCAAACTTTCTTGACAGCTTCAGCAAAGAAGCTGAGAGCTGAATTGCCACAGAAACTGGACTGTCTCGTCATAGCTAGGGATGTTTTCACAAGAAATGACTGGAGACACATGTCTGCAGCATGAGAAAGCAGTGCCACGACAAGTGCTTTTACTATCCTGGATAGCATGAAGGACTTAATGCCTATTCCTGAGCACTATTTTCACTTTAAGTTGTGCATATACCCACAAGTATGTATGTACTTAACAGAACTATTGTTGCTGTTTACAAGGGTGCAATGTAGTTCAGAAAAAAACCCAAACTTGTTCCAGAGCTGAAGCATTTTGAAATGTGGAAGACATACAGAAACACACAACTAACATCAGTTGTAATAGTAATACTAATAATGATTAGTATTACTAATATTATTATTAGATAGTAAAGAAAAATATATCATATGTTGTATCTGTCTGTTACCAACAAGTTACATGACTATAGAAACATTCCAGTGAGTCTTTCTGTACCATTTCTGAGCTGGCTGAAACAGAAGATCCCTGGAATTTCTTCAGGAAATCCAAATCTGATGAAAATGTTCACCTATTTCCAAACCAGGGACACTTCTAAATGCATCCAAGCTTTGGGATGCTTAACCAAAACAACTTCATTTGCACTATGCCCGTTTCTGATTGATACCATGTGAAATTGTCCTTGTGTAATTCAGAAGTATGAAAAACTCATCTGGTTTTATTATAAAGTTTAAACTCGGCCCTTGTACATTTAAAACTCATGTTCACATTATTCTTCTTTAGGTCTAACACCTAGGGGAAATGATACCTCCTGACATCTGTAATGCTAATTAGGGATGTTCAAAATGAAAATGATCCAGCAAAAGCTGTTTCAAAATCTAAACACAAAGTACTTATTGTTTAAGCCCGAGGAATGTCAAGGTAGGAGGGAGGAATTGTATACAAAAATAAAATTTACACCAAATGTTGAGTATTGCCATGCTGGTGCCTCTCTTTTTACAGACAACTTTAACCTATTTTCACACACTGACATTTCCAACATCAGCAACACTTGCAGTATTTTCATGGGTGGTCTTTTTCGTGTTCTCATTAACTGGAGATCAGCAAGAACTCAGTGGTGGAGAGTATAATTGAGATGAGTCCTCGAATAAGGGAGAAGTGATTGAGCAGTAGAGAAGAGAGAATGAACAAAAGAGACCTAGTTTTCAAATAAAACAAGGAATGTGAAATTTTAAGGTTTCCTGGAGTCTCACGTTGCTGGAGTTGGAGTTTCTTGTACTCCCACACCTCTTCCAGAAGCATCTTGTGTGCCACTTCCCTATACCTTGGCACTTCAAGAACTCCCTGAAGGTCTAATAGGTTCCCACAGGCCAGAAAATGTGTTCATCTTAAATTCCTTCTTCGCTCAAGTTCTCTGTGCTTCCTTCCATGGTCCCTCCCATGAAAGGCAGTAGGTCCCTCACACTTCTACAGCCCTCAGCATTCTCTGCCTGTCAGTGGGTAAATGTGTTTTGGGAAGACTTTCAGATGTGAAACAGGAAAACTGAGATGTGTGAACATGTTAACAGTTGCTGTAAATTTGTTTTGCCTTGAGAAAATACGAAGGCTTGGAAGCTGGTACCAATACTAACTGCATAATGGAGCTCCATTATTTCCTTGCTTGCCTCTCTTGGTTTTCATCAGAATTATTTGGGTTAATCCCACTGACATTCAGATTATTCTCTGGGATTTTGGAATTGGTTCCACTTAGTGAAACACAGAAGTGTTAAGAAATGGAGCTAGGGCCTTATTGCCTTCAGCTAGTGATTATAGGACTAACAAATATCTCACGAAGACTGATAAAGACCATGGCTCCCACAAAGGCTCTTAATACAATCCTCTACATCTTGAGATTGCAGAATCTATCTTCTAACTCTCATTTTAAAACTAAAGAATTTGTGTTTGTACCCATCCTGGGTTTCTCAGGATGTTTTTCTGGTGGCTGACAGTTCAGTGGTACTTCTTCAGTGGTGGTTCCAGGCTGGGTCCCATTCCAGCTAGGCAGTCCAAAGGACCCTCCAGGACTCTTGAAGTATTTTGAAGAGACTCATTCTCTTCCAGAAAGTGCCTGTGTGGCCCACCACTCTCTTCAGGTTCTACTTCTACCAGCACAAAATGGTTGTCCTGCACTTTGTACCCAGGTTTCTCCTCTTCTTATAAGTGATTGGGCAAGATATTAATCAAAAAGCTGGGCCTCTGGAGCCGAGGGTTGCCTTGGTAGAAGTCTGTCCCTGGTTTTGCTTCAAATGCCCTCAAATTACGCAGAGGGTTTTGGGGGAAAATTATCCTGATTTCACAACTCACAAAGGGTGTGACATTTCACTTCTTCACAGTCACATTGTGAGGCGAATTGAGTAACTCTTACCCAGTACTTTGGGCATGACAGTGGAAAGTATTCCTATAAATGTTTCCATGATATTTTTCCTTAACTAAACATTTCACCTCTCATACTAAGAAATTCCCTCAGCATTAATCAATAGAAAGAGCCTGAATGTAACTTTGGTCATGAGTAGAGGAATACTGTAAAAAGAAAGATCTTCCAACCATGTTTTGTCACTTCACAGTCTGTTAGGGCAAGGCAGAGGTGAGTGCTAAATGCCCCAGCAGCTCACAAGCAGGTTTATACACGATTTTCTACCTCCAACTACGACAACCATATAATTTTGACTTCCCATGGGTAAGAGGATGACACTTTAGCGGGTGTTTCCCCTTCTCAGTTTGCATTTTTCACTGTGGGGAAGCTGAGTTATAAATGCAGAGGGATGAACACTAGATGGGGACAGATGCTCCTGCCATTGGGTGTAGGTTTCCTGTGGCGAGCTGACATTTCCTATCAAACAAAGAGCCAAGGCTAATGAGGTGCTGACTGTTCGAAGCAGCAGGAGGATTTAAGCATTAGAGAGGTTTTACTCCCCCCACGTCATCTCAGACCTCAGCAAGCAGCTTTTTAAGGGCTAAATTTGAGCTTTGCTGTCATGTGAATGTCGTATTAGTTCATAGCAGAGATGCAGGGTATATGGGACATTGCATAAGTCATGAGGCTTCAAAAGGGTGAATCCAAGGGAAGGGTAGCTTCCATTAATCTCTTCCTACTTTGCCTATGCCTATGATCAAAGGTCTTTGCTAGAACCAGAACTGTATTTGACTTTTGTGACCTACCTTCACTTTTTCATAATATATCCTGAAGACGGACACTCACTGCAACACTGGAAACAAACCATATAAAACAGGTGAGTGAAAGGTTTGGAGCTGGGAGGAGACAAATATTTGGAAGTTTAGAGTTTTTTCAGAGTGTATCAAACTATTCTCGTACCTGAAGCATTCAGCAATCTTGTGATAAAACCCCCATGTATAAAAAAGGCATTAGAGATGGAGATATGTTAATAATTTTGGATTAGAGATGTCCTTGTAGTCCAGATAAACATCCATGAACTCTCTGTTTTGAAATTCAGATCTGGCTTTGAATACAATAGTTAGTGCATGATCAAACAAACAAAAGCCCTAAACCCCTCCAAAAAGCAAAGAAACAAACCCCCACAACTTTACTCCTAGAAAGTAACAACAAAGCACTTTTAGTCTCAAAGCAACATTGGAAAATTCAGTTCCCAGAGGAGTCTCAAAGGCTATGCTTGTGTGTTTGTAAAACAAAACCCTCACCTCTGATTTTAATAATTTAAAAAGCTGTGGAAGAGAAATAGCAGTGCACAAGAACTGGCCTGTGGGAGGCAGCAGAGCCTGGGGAGGGAGAGCGGGGACTTTGCAGGAGGTGAGCCCCAAGCTGAGAGAGTTTGAGTCACTCACCATCACCTGTCCGCAGTTCTTCACCCTGAGGTCACTGGGAAGTACCCCGGACACCTACACGAGATAAAGGGAGATAACATTGCTGGGCAAGGATGTCGAGTGAATAAGTGCACTCTGCCAGCTGACACCCTCTCTCTCACCCAGCAGGGTCTGTGTGCTTGTATCTGAGACTCAGCTCTGAGCTCTGCTCTGGCCTTGATCAACAGTGTAACTTTGAGGAAATCTTTTCATCAAGGTGGGCCTTCACTTGTCCAGAACAAGGGGAAGAAAAAATCAGTTCTGCATGAAGAAAAGTGAATTAAAAGTAGTATGGGGATTTTTCCTGAGGAAAATGAAATGTGATAGACAATGATGTACCTCATGATGACAGATAAGAAAAGGTCATACAACAGAGGGGAAGAATTCAAAAAGTTGAAGCTTTCTTTTCTAAATTATTTATTTTTCCAGTTACATGTTATTTGATTTCTTTTAAAATTTTTTTTAGGAGAGAGGCAATGGCATAAGTATGTATTTATGTAACTGTACCTGAGCCACAAGATTTGGAAGACTATGTTACAAACAGGTATAGATACAATAATCACCAGCAAAAAAGAAAATGGGGTAGTGGGGGACAGCTGAACACATGATTAAATCAGTATGTTTCATGGAAACAAGACCAATGAAGAAAACCACAGCCTGGTGAAAAAACGTATTAGCCAGATATGTTTGGGTTAAAGTCCATTCTTTTCTGACTTGAAAGCGTTTGGGATGCAAAACTAATCTGAGGTCTAATTCAAAGAAAATCAAAGACTGGAACAACTCGGTTTTGTCAGAAATGTGGGGAAGATTTGTTATCTTTCTACCGCAGAATGGAAAGCAGTATCTGCTATATAATTAGACATGGTACTTCTGAACAACTCTGCATGGTTTTGACACCTTACCTCCCCCATTCCTTGGCTTTACAAGCAAAGAAAACATGGGGAAGCTGTCAAGAAAACACATTTATTCTTTGGAGGGAGCACTCCAGTCCACATAAACAACTTCATTGCAGCTCTGAATTTCATTCACGCACTGAGTAAATTACTTCTCTAACACTTTTACAGTGAGGTAGGTTGGTCTGACAAAGAAGCAAAATAAGGGAGCTCCGCTGAATGTAGATGTAAACATAAAATCAGTCTCTGAGGAAAAATCCTTTGCCATTAATTAGCACCAGCAGAAAAAAGGTAAATGGAGAACTGGCATTCTCAAAAGCTGATATGATCACCTTATTTTGGCTCCTTAGGCACTGAGAAAGATGGGATTTCTTCTGAGAAAAGGCTCCAAGAGAAAGCAGAGAAACATTGTTTTTGCAATTGTTGTATAACTTTAGATAAGGTGCACCAAGAGCTGGGGCCTGCACTTCTGATTTCAGAAAGGTCAGGTTCACTTACGGACAGTTTTCTGCTAGTCTAATACTTAACTCCAAAGAATATAATGTTTGCTATGAATATAACTTCAAAATTGGGGATTTATTTCTTAAATAAAGCATCCTATCTTTTTTCTTAAAAATTTATTGATTTTTTTAATGTAATAATTCTCTTCCTTGGAAAATTGTATAAACCCAGCTGCACTGGCTTTAGCTCAAAGGATTAATTAGTTCCAATAGAGGCAGTTGAAAGTTTTCCTAAGTTTGTCTTAGATAAGTATTCAGAAGACTGATGCTTATTCAAAAGTTGTCCAAACTATGTGAACCTGTTTGGCACAGAAATACGGAAAGATTAAACCTGAGAGCCTTTTACTACATGCTGGAATGACTGCCCTTCTTGTAGTGAGAGATGCCTGATTGCTGCAAACACAGACTTGGAGAATATTTGTTCACATTCCAGCGTTCAATTTGTCTCTAATTCTCTCCCTTGACCATATTCACACAGAGAATCCTTATTTTTAATGTCGCTATTTTAAAAAAATCAGTTCTTCACTTACGTCTATAACTGGAAAAGGGTATTAAGCACAAATAATTAAATTTTTTTAGAAATTTTCAGCAGTTCAGTCAGAGACCAAAATGCAGAGAACAGATTCCTCCCTCCCCCCCGCCCCCGAACAATGAATGTCGAACAGGCAAAATTAGTATTAATGAAAATCCAAATAATACAGGCAAATCTACCAGCATTTGGTATGCAGAAAGAAAGCTTGATACAACAGATTTTTGGTCCAAAAGTTTTAAATATGTCAGATAACTTTTCTTATGTTTTTGCCATTTTTGGTAATTGAGACCCACTTCAGTGCTTCTCAGCTGAGAGTCCAAAGTGTTACTGATGATGGAAGTTTAAATAGTGACTGCCATTAACCGTAGTTTCCTGAGCTTTTAGATCATGTTGTAGAACCCCATTCTTTGCTCTTCCACTTTATTTTGGGCTTTTAAAGTAAACTCATATTTTGAAAACTGATTATCTCTGCCAGTTTTACTGTATGCCAGGAAGGGCATTCTCTGATATCACCATATCAAATCCTTAGAGAAACAGAAGGGAAAAAGTGTTGATCCACAGCTTCTCAGCTTTAATTGCAGAAGCATAGAAAGACAGGGACCAAATGTAAAGTTTCTTTACACTTCAAAAGCAAAATAAGCCAATGACTGTGAAAATATTCAGATTTCCATGAATTAGACATATTGGAAATTTGGACCACTTCATGGGCCACTTGTTGGAGTCTTGAGGAAGCCTCAAGCAGTATTGCTGCTGTTTAGGAAAGAAAGTAGTGTTAGGGAAATACCACCTCTCAAAAGACCAACCCCTCCACGAGCCAAGGTCATGGTGTTGTCAAGAAGGATACAGTGCCTAAGGATCCTGCCACCATGACACTCTGCTTGTTCAGAGAAGGACTAAGGACACCACTGCCTCCCTGAGTCCCACTGTCTTTCAGGACCATTCTGGGGTGATCCATACACTCCTCTGCCTGGGATAGTGGCTAAAAGTGCAAGTAGGACAGAAAAAAGAAAAATAAAGGGCTGTGTAAGCAACAATTAACACTTATTCTTAAGTAAGTTTGTTTTTGCTTGCAACTCACCCCCTCTTTAAGGTGCAATTAGACACTGCAGTTATTTGGCAGAGAAGAGGGGGAGCATGGTTTGTAAATCAGAGAACCTGTTTCCTCTCTCAAGCCGTGCGTCATTGCCTTGGGGGACTGTTACCATAAGCAAGCTCCGAGCGAGTCAGTCCTGCTGTCTCGCCACAAAAGCTTTTTAATACAAACACTGGAGCTGAACGCTGCTCCTGAGCACGGCAGATGTCTGCAATCAGCTATTGACTGACTACCGTGTTTGTCTCATGGGCTGGCCAGTGCTTCTGGTCAACAATAGATACCTAGTCTATGAAGTAATGCTGCTGAGAAGGAGCATATAGACATGGAGATTGGTACTGTCTCACAGGAGTTTACTAATCCTTTTGCAGTACAGTCAGAGACAGCAGACGTGAAATCAACAGTAGTGGAAAGCTCTGAAATATTTGGTTATGATTAATCTTTCATGAAGGTAAAGTATCTTCCTGTAGCTCCTTTGCTTCTGTGTAGTTTTGATATAACCTTCACAGACATGTTATAGTGTTCCCTAACACCCTGATAGGCTATTTCCAGCTCTAATAGCTTTAAGCAAAATACCAGGCACCTTATCCAGTTTCCACTCAAACTTCCTTTGGAGCCAGGAGGAGTTTGTCTGAATGAGAACAAAGAATCTGAGTATCTTGCTGTACTTATCCCAGGGCTGTCACCACTGACACCTGTGAGTGACTGTAGTGTCAGGGATGGCAGACAGCTGAGGTTCAAAACCCTTCTCCACTTCCAACTCAACTGTTTTTCCCATTAGCCCCTGCTCTCACTAACCTACTGAGCTCTGTTTTGCAAAGACTTTGTCCAAACAGTGGCAGAGCAAACAAGTGTCTCTCTGGGGGCAGGTGCAGTGATTTTGCAGCACCCATCTTACATCAACAGTCCTCAGGCAGACGTCACTTACTTCTTGTGCACCATCTCTCATTAGTACCAAGCCAGATTTCTCTGTATTCTCTGGGTCTGACACGTGTTTTGTAGCTCCTGAAGGTCTCAGCTGAGGTCCAGGTCCTGCTGTGATGTAGCAAGGCACGTGGCCTCAGTCTCTACACTGCAGAGATTAATTTGTGATTACTATCCATGCTTCCACTAACAGTATTTTTTTCAGTGACTAACTGAATACCTTAGTGCCTTTGCTTTGTGTTGGAGTAGTTCAAGTGGTATAAACCTTTGCCTGATGGAAACTATCACCACTCCACTAAGGGTATACTTCTATAACTTTTTATAGAGAATGAAAGCCTTGTAACTAAGGTGTACTTCCATGAAAAGGTTAGTGTTTCAGTTTGTGAAGACATTAAAACTCTCTGACTTACTCCAGTTCCATCTTACTTCTAAGAATAAGTTACTCAGCAGCAACTGAAGTAGTGTCACAGAATTCAGCTAATCAGGAGGATGTTTTTGAATAGCAAATGCTGAAAGCAATGTATTTCAAGGAAATATATTCTGTAACCTGTGAATGTGTCTAGTAATTTCAGCAGGGGGCTTGCTGATGAAATGGAAGCCTCCCTTAGGCAACTTGTGAGCAGGCAATAGTGTTAGCAACAAACAGATCAGTAATTTGCCCAGCCACTGCAGAAAATTACTAAAGACAGGAAATGGACTGTACTATGCTTTCAGCTGGTAATAATAGTCTAACTCAGTCATTGGACAATTGTACTAGCACTACACTTTTTTAGACAAATATTAGGCAATTATACCACTATACCACTATTAAACTTTAAATAGAACAGAGTGTGTTCTTCTGGTTCCAACTTACTACTGAGGCAAGCATAATCCTGAATTTCTTGTGCATCCAGCAGACCATGGAAGCAGAAACAGTGCAGACCCTCTTGCTCCAAACACAGGCTGTCCCTTAAATATGCTTACTGATGCATATCCACAGGTCACAGTTGACTACAGTATTTGCATCCAATCTCAGTAATCCCACAAAGATAGTGAGTGTTGATAGGAGGCTGTAAGGTTATTAATACAACTGCACTTATGAAGATCTTGTAGCTCTGCTTTATGACAGTTTGTTTTTCAAAAAGTTGGCAAAATGTGGAATCATTCATTAGAAAAACTAATGCTGATATTAGGAAAAAAAGTAGAGGATACTTGTTTGACCCAGGTTTCCCAGTTACCACATTGCTCCTTTACAATCAACCTTACCTTCCTAAAATCTACTCCTTTTTATATTTCACTTGTCACCTTTTGATTAATGTAGAACTGGACAGCTATCACCACAGTGCTGTGCAGACATTTTGTTTGTTTCATTGATTATGCAGAAACAAGAAGCCCTTTCCTACAAGAAACACCAGAGAAAAAGATTGAATTAGTGAATTGCCTCACAGGTTAAACAATGAAATATGTATCCAGCTGCTCCTTCTGGGTCTTCCCATTTACACAGCATGTTACCAGAATAAAATGGAGGAAGAAAACAATAAAAGTGATCAAATGTATATAGAGCAGAGAAACAAAATTAGGGGTAAAATTAAGACAGAAGAAAATTGAGAACAGAGGGAAAGGAAGTGTGTTTTCAAGCAAAATGCTTTTATGAAAGAAGCTTTTGGACAGCAAGCAAACACTTGTTTAGCCTTCTTTGCCCATCTCCACAATGAAATTTTCCTTCCTCTGGGATCCATCTGCAAGTTAGGAGGAACGTCTGAGTTAGGATAACTTTTCAAGTCAGGAGAGGTAACAGTCTGCTCTCAGCATGCTGCATCCTTTTTCTGCCTTTTGCCTCATTAGCAACCCAATCTGTCAGTGCGCACCACTTAGGAGACCTTTTAACTTACCGTATCCACTGCCTTTCACGCAGATGTTTTGCATGCTGAAACCATGCCAGAGAGATTTCTGAGAAATCTCCATCTGTTGTATGACATCCTGGATGCCATGAAGCAGCTAAATCCCTTATCCAGTCTGACTTGCCAGTGAGATGACTCTGCAGACAAGATGTGAAACTGTGTGGGCTGGATTTCTTCTGCAGGCACACTTCCACTGAATGCAGTTGCTTTTAGATGAACACAGGTCTATGAGATGACAGACAGCCTGTTCCTCCTTGAATCCTTGTTTTTTCAGTGTTGATGATCTGACTTCACAGTGGGCAGTCTGGTAGCAGATGGCTTTTTGCCCTCAGGGAAACGTTTTACAAGATGAACTGGAAGAGTTAAAAAGGATGAGCCAGATTTCCCTTAATAGAAACCATTATTTTTCTTCAGAAGAGAACTGTTTCTCAGTACTTGCTTGCCCATCAGGCTGGTAAAAGAGGACTCTGAGCCAGATCAAGGACTTTGGAGGCTACTATTAAAAATCAGTAGTTACATAATCTCCTGACTTTGAAAACAGTGAGATACAATTGCCCCATACCTTTGAAAGGTGGTAACAAGCAGCTATTAGCAAGAATGTATCAGCTGATTTGCTCTCTGAAAAATCCCAGCACTGACATAATTTAAAACAGTTTTTTGCTTGCTTAACTACAGGTAGACAGGTTTGAAAATGTTGTCCTGAAAATAGTCAAGTTATGCATATTAAAGACTGTATAAAATACAAAAAACCAGTCAAAATGTCCTGCCATTGTGCAGATGATTTCCAGGAAATCCAAGCCAAAAAAAAAAAAAAAAAAAAAAAAAAAAAAAAAAAAAAAAAAACAAACCTAACAAAAAAGCTCTTGTATCATATATTTTAATATGTCTTATTCTTTCCTTCTCCATCTGGGTGGTTGTCTCACACAAATGCCAAGAAGTGAATTACAGTATGTACTGTACCTGTAGCTTATGTGTCTATTATATGTGCAGATTTTTTCCGGGAGTAGATAATTTTGGGCAGGAATTGGTTGCCAACTAAGAAAGGAGAGAAGGAAAAACAAAATAATGTCCCTTAGAGTGGGTGGTACTAGCAAGAAGAACATTATTGGTCTGTGCAGGCAGCAGGATCTGGATTTGATGGTGTCACTGACATCTTCTCTGAACATGGCAATGGAGAACTATTACAGGAACCACAAGTCCAGCATGCACTTAGGGTTAGGTAAAGGGGTTGAGTAATCCTTCAATGGTTGTTGTTATATAACTTTTAAAACTGTGCCCAGGGAACAGAGATGTAACTTAATACTACAGCAGCAGTTCTTAACACTGTGACTGCCAAGGGTCAGTTGCTATTCCCATTAAAAACCTTATTTTTGCAGCTAATTTAGAACCCAGACACTTTAATTCCCAGCGGGCTAAAGCTTGGCATAGACACATTTTTTTTTCCACTTTAAAAGCTTAAATTAATTAGATAACAATAAAAGCATGATATAATTCTAACTATTGCTATCATTAATTTAGATGAAGGTCATTCAAAACAGTGAAAAGAGCTTGATGGTTTTAGGCTCGTATTTTCCTGACTTCACATGGGTTCAATTTATATCTCATATATCATTAAGTCAGTCACCGTAGTGGAAGCCCCTTCTTTTGCAGTCCATCTACTGCTCTGCTTAATATACATTTAATTTACATTCCATTAATTTATATTTAATCTGAAATTTTAGTTCTGGTTCTCAACACCTGATGATGGAAAATCTGAAAGAAGCACGATTTTACTTTGCTTCGTAAGACCAATTCCTTTTTTTCTTGTTTCTTCAGCATATTTTCCACTCAGGTTATTTGGTTGGCAGTGTTAACGATTACTTTGCAGCAAGATCTTTCACTTGTAACTGTCATCTACCTAGAGATTTTTGCTATAGTGCCACTCAGGTGTAAAAATTCTAAAATACCTGGAAAGGCTTCATTTGAGGCCCAACTCAATTTCTGCTTATAATGCATTCTTCTTATAAATTACTTTTTATTTTATAATTTACATATATGTAAATTGCCATGTCATTGGCATCTACTCAACAGTAAAAACATGAACATGGCAATCTTGTGTACAGCAGCATGCAACAAAAGATTTGTTTGATTAAGATGACATAGCTGGATATATTAGACAATGACTAAACTCAGACAGATTACGCCTGGCCTGTGGTGCTGAGTTGAGCTGCATGGTGGCAGGGGAAATCAGTGGCATGGGGCTCCATAGCTGATCCCTTAGGGAAGGTTGCAATATCTTGTGGGCACACAACACAAATGTCATGGTGACAGATCTATCACAGATAGATAACACCTTGGGAAACAGAAGCCGAATTTTCAACCCATCCCTACCCCCACTGCACCATTTCAGAAGCTCAGGTGTAGTCAAGGTATAGGCTAAAGGGTGCTTTGTGCTACACTTCAAAATAGCCATGAACCTGGGTAAAGACAAACAAGAACAAAGACATTGCTCATTAATCCTACTTTTTTTTTTTTTTTTTGCTAAGCTATGGAACAGCATGGAAAACACTTGTAAAACATGGAAATGCAGAAATTCATCAGTCTAACAAGAAGAAATTGGACTTTTTTCCCCTTTCTCAGACAGCCTCATTAGGTTTAGTAATAGATGAGTTTGTAAAATAGAGTTTAAAATTGTACATACAATGTTTCAGCTGAGCTGGGATGGCTAATTCTGTGTTCAGTTTTAGCTCTTGTCCTTGAGAATTCTTAAAAACAAAATAAGCTTTGTGAACATGACTACTGAGCGTTGCAGGGGGAGATTATGTGTTGCTGGAGGGTTATCCAAAATCAGATTATGGATGTTTCATATTTATATGTGTCGAATAAATTTATAACCATTATCTTAACCAAAAAACATGTAAAGGATTACATTATGTAAATGTATTTCTGTAATAGTGTTGTATTATATCCTTCTACGCCTTTGAAAGATGTTTTATTAATCAGTTAATTCTTATTGTAATTGTTTAACTGATGTGTATGTTTACACCTAATATTTTCTGAATTTACAAAACAGGCATTCATAACATAAATAACAGACTTTGAGTTCTAGGTGGCAAACGGCATGGGAAGGTGAAATGAAGAAAATTAGTCAAAAGCTGTTGTAATCATTTGGCCCCAGGAGACATTTAATTTGTTTTTTGTTCCTGTTTCAATGTATTATAACATTATTGGAGTTGACTTCATAGATCAAGTGTCACTAAGAAAGTCAAGTGTCACTAAGAAACTGAACATTTTATTTAGCATGGTAGGTTTCAAACCTGCCAGAGAGTCAATATTTATCAGGCACACTACATTTAATGTTTTTGTTTTCCAAATAGCCTAATCCATGCTCCAAAACTGAGAACACAGTCACTGGTCTGCTCAGTCTACCTTTATCTGTAACTGTGTGCAGGGGTTTGAGCTGCTGACTGCCAAAAGCAAGTCACAATTAGAGTCTTGTTGACTTACTATTAAATGTTGTTGATTCCAGTTACTGAGCTACCCATGGCCAAATTCAAGTTTGGTGGTGGTTTTCGTGCTTTTTTATAACTTTCACTATTGGAAATTGAGAATTTTCATGTGTTGTTAAATGTACATTGTTGACAAAAGTGATCTGAGGCTATTCCATCTGTTTCATGGCCTTAATCAGGCACACTCTATTTCTTTGCTCAGCCACAGATATAGTAATGGCATTTTCTTTAATATCTTGGATAATTTTGAAATTATCTATTTCTTTAGGAGCAGCAAAAATCTTTTTTAGAAAGATCAAGAATCTAAATTCATCAACATCCTTAATTGCCTTCCTTTTGGTTTTCATTAGCTGTTCAATTTCCTGGATTTAAGCTGCATTTAAAATGCCAGAAAAAGGCCAAGATAGAACCTAGTTCTGAGATTTCCAGGTGACCATATGGAAGAACTAGAAATCTCCCAGAAGTGCCTGTCCATTGCCCAACCAATTTTGCAGACTACCTCTTGCCAATACTTACCCAAACTCAGCTGAAATTCCATCTGAAGTCTTTGAAGTCCTTCTGGAAAAGTAATTAAAAAGAGTTACTTGTTAATCACTTATTAACTCAAAACTACGTAACTTTATATTGTCACTTGTTGGAACTCTCAATAAAGCTGTTTCTATTTTCCTTGGCATAAGTGTTTTGACATTTGAAATTCTTAGAACCCAACATCAATATCTAAATATGAATTACTGCTTTTTTTTTCTCCTGGTAAAACAGTCATGTATTTTTTCCATAATTGATTTTACTGTGTTTAGACTTAAAATATTTTGGGTTCAGCCACCTTATTTCAGAGCTATCTTTGATTTTGCAGTAGCAGAACAGCAAGGACTTTTAAGAGATGGACCCAGCACAGAAGCAGAAGATGTAAAGCCTGTATAGAATTGCTCTGATCCAACTCCTGATGACAAGTTACCCCAAGAGAAACAGCCATTTTTATGAAGAGCATAACCTTTGAGAGCCCTTTTTTTTTGGCCTTGTTTTAATAGATGTTATCTGATATCACTCAGATATAGAGGCAAGGGCAGGAAAAGAGGGTACAAGGATGAGTCATCAGGTAAATATTCCAGCCTTCCTGCCGACCAGAATAATTCCTCTGAGGTCAGCCACAGAAATCTCCATCGATATCAACAGCCCACGAGAGAGACAAGAGTATGTAGAATAGACCTGTAAATTGCAAATTGTTCCTCTTGAGAGGTGTCAATACCTTCCCACACAAAGCACCTCAGTGGTTCTGGGAAAGACAGAAATGTGGAAAGGAGTCCACAGCTGGTGACGACAGTTGTTCGAGCCAACATCTTTCGTATGAAACAGGGAAAAGAGCAAGAATACTGAGCAGATGTGGTGGTTGCTTCCAAAAATATGAGAAGTTGTAGAGAAAGCATGCAGACTCTTATCTTTTTCATAATACAAGAAATAAGGTGCGCCGATGAAATCAAAAGGCAGCAGATGTGAAACAAATGTAAATGTTCTCAGAGATCCTGATTAACTTGAGGAACTCAATGACACTAGACATCACTGAGGTCAACAGCTTAAACCCAGGCAAGTAAGGACAAAAAAGTGAAAACCCTGGCAGCTACTCTCATGTCTAGCTCTAGGGATTCCCCATTCTGCAGAGTGCATCCCTTTCACTTGGTATTTGAGAGCAAACTGGTTAAGAAGTTTCTCTCAATATAAGTAAAGCAAGGTAACATTCGCAGAACGGAATCTTCAACTAGGATTAAAAACTCACTTTAATTTTTTTTATCAAAAATGCAAAACTGTCTGCAACAACTGTTTTCAGCACTTTGCTATCAAAGATTCATTGGAAATAGCTGTAATAAATTTGATTCTGATTTCCTAGGGTAGCCCTTATCTTAATGCTGTTGTATTTCAAGTAGAGGAGAAATGCTTCTGTTGTCCCTTACATTAGTCTAGATTAACAGGCTTGCTAACTGCACAGATATTTGCTAAAATTTTAAGAAAAACAAGAGCTGGAATCTATATATAATGTTCCAGCTGTCTGCAGATGGAGGGAAAAAGCAAAAATTTAAATGAGCTCACCAAAAATAATGAAGTCTGGCTGAAAACCAGCTGGGCTAGAAGAGAATTTAAAATCTGGAGTTACTTTGAGTACTGAATCTGATTCCAGTAAAGCTTTAGTATGATTCCAGCAAAAAAACCAATTCCCCTGCTGTTGTTTTTCCTGGGGACTACTTTTTAAAACCAGTTGTACCCTTGCCATCCCTTCCAGAAAACGGTTTGAAATGGATATCAATAAGGAGAAGATTTTGACCACCATTTTCCCTTTTGAATGTCCTGAAAACTGATGCAGATACTTCTGTCAAATAAATCCCTTAGCTAACACTGAAGAACAGATTGGACTCAAGGAAGTCCCATTAATATGATAAAGAACTAATTTTTAATGTCCACAGTACATGAAAGTGCAATGAAATACCCTCCAATAACTGCAAATCATTATATTGTTCAGTAGAAATGACAGGATGATATGAAATCTTCCCAAAAATCGTGAAGAAAACAGCAAGCATAAAAGTGCTTTAAACAGAAAATCAGGAAAAGATGAAGGGAAATGTGTTCATTTTAATAGTGTGATCTCGTAGCCAAAGGAGCAGTGTAATGAAGCTTTCAGTAATAACAATCAACAACATGTTTGTGAAAAATAATTTGACATTTTGTAGGTCAAATGACAAAGCCAACAAAAGTACAGGAAAAGAAATGCCCAACCTTTGACAGTAGAAGAATGTTGTTATAGTTTATAAAGCAAGGATAAATAAGGAATGGAATAAATTAAACACACTGGAAGGGAAGAAAATCCTATATAGGAAATGGCTTTGAAATATGGAAATAGTGTGACTGTCACCAAGTCAAAGAAACTGTGATTTGGAGTTGTTGCACAGCCAGTGCAACAGTGCTAGCTGTCCTTCAGAAAGCACACTTAGATATGATATAAAGAATTAATCTTACTCCAAACGAAATGAATGCCCCATACAACATAAAATACTGCAAAAAAGAAGCCCTTTTGATAAATCACCATTACATGTTGTTTGTAGATTAGACCTTATGTTCACACGAAGGAAAAACATTGCCCAGAACTATTCCTAAATTGCTACCATTACATCAGCCCCCAGTTATAAAAATAATAGAAAACCTTTTGCAGATAAAGTCGTTCTTAATTCAGCAGAAGGAAATGGATTGCACAAAAACATTATTGCAACAAACAGGCTTTTATTGCCCCCACAAGGTCTCGGGATATTAGCAGGGACTTAGTGAACACAATCACAGAACAAAAATGCAAGAAATACATTTGCCAGGAAGCATCCCATTGACTTTGCTACCAAATTTGGAGATGACCTTGGAGCAAGAGCTGGAAAATTGAAAATAAATAAATAAAAAGGAAACATCATTATTGAAAGTAAAAAATATGAGAACACTCAGCTTATTAGAGACATTGAAAAAGCTCAGAGCATCACAAAATGGTCACAAAGCCTGCAAATGAGAAGGTTGCTTTTCACAAATATATTTCAACATTTTAAAGAAAAAGATACTATTTTAGAGAAAGAAACAGTGATGAAACAAAAAACAAATGATTATTTGAACACATTAAAGAGAGATTTACAACTTGATTTTTGGGACATTTTTCACAGAAAAATGAAACCCCCAGCTTCTTTGAAAATTATCTACAAAGATTGTGTTGTTATCTTTGAGAAAGATGGGAAAGGCCAAAGGAATTGGAAAGTTTTTAAGCTATGCTGATGGACATTGTGGGCTATGGGTTACACAGTCTGGAATGAAAACAGACCAACAATGGGCTATTTTCAAGAAACCTAGTTTTCACATCCACTTTTTATTTCTTTGTTTCATAAAATTCATGGCATTTTAAACATTATTTGCATTTTTCCTTTAATACATTTAATAAGTTTTAGAACATTAAACCATTGACTGGAAAGGTAGTTTTCATTTTTTTAATATTTTTTTCCTGGAAAAAAAATGCAAAAGAATTTTAGAAGCTATGTAGACAAATATTTCAATGTTACAGGAAAGTAAAATGGGTCATTTAAGCAGTAGGAAATTGGAGACAACTTTAAAACTCCTAGGCAGAAAAACAAGAGGTGCATTCTGTTCCCAAAGTATTACTTTGTTCCCAAAGTTCAATAAGTCAAATCATCATTCCATGATTACTTCTTCTCCCACCTCTTTTCTGCATTCTCAATATGGATTATATTGTCTGAGACAGGATTTGATCCTTATGAATTTATATGACATGTCACAGAAAACCTCCAAAATAAAGTGTAATCTAAAAGCAGCAGATCAATAAAGAGGCATAAAAACACCTTTTAATATATTTACGTATGCTAAATGTCAGGTGTTCAATGACAAACATTGAAATAATATATTTCCTTTGGCTAGTATTGCACTGCAGTTGTCCTCATAACAAATTTCTGAAATCCCTGTGGAATATGTAGAAAACAGCCAGTAAGGAACTCAGTGTAAACACTCATTCATTTGTGAAAAGCAGATGTGTTTCTCACAACTGGCATTACAGAAGAATAACACCACACACCAAGCCATGGAGAGGAAATTCTTCAGGATTTATCAAGGCAGTGGGAAGAAATAGCTTTTAGAGCAGAATGAGCTTCCGCATAGCAAGAGGCAAGAAGCTGGCTAGTGCTGTCTTCATTGACAGTGACAGAATGGAAAATAGCCAAAAGCTATTGAAAATACTTATGTTAATACACAGGAAACCTTGAGGTTTTTTTGTAGTCTAATACTTGTCTGAAGAATAATTCCATTTGTTTTGTCATTTAGGCTTCTCTGCCAAATTTTTATGAAACCAGTCCAGAAAAGACAGGCTCATATGTAGTACTTCTATCTGTATTTCTTGAACATGAAAGATCAAAAAAGAGCGAGGTTCTGTCATCATTAAAGGTTCTTTTATTTATAGAATAATTTCTTTGTTCCACAGGTACTGCTCAATGTGGCCATGGCCCATTATCAGAGAAAAAAGGTAAATAAGAAAGAGAAAAAAACCCGACTGCTACTGAAAGAAAATAATAATTTTTGCCCTCTCAGTAGGTGATTTTCTCTGAGGTCAGCCAGGTATGTGGGACTTTTTGTTTTTCCCACAGTATTGTGATTTGTTTCCTGTTGATAGGAAAGGTTAACTTTTGTGGTAGGAACATAATTTGTTTTGGAAATTGTGATATAACTAGTGCCCTAAAGCTTTTTTTGTTTGTTTTTTTTGAATTGGTGAAAATTTGGAATAGCCCAGAAATAAGAGGCTGAAAAAAAATTACACAGAAATACACAATTCCTATAATTTGGAATTCTCACCTCATCCTTTGTTAATTTTGTGCTGTGGTTATGCCATTTGCAGTAACCTGAGATATGTCAAGAGCCAACAGTACTTTTTCAAGAGCAAATAATACTTTTAAAATCCTGCACAGAGTCTTAGTATAGTAATCTTGATGGTAGAGAGGCTCTAAAATGTTTACCATGTCTATAAACTAAAAACATATTTAAAATACAAGTACTACAGATACCAGTAAGTAATCAGGTACGAATAAAAGGAACAAAATACTAGCAATGGCTATATCAGGACTTAATAATTTCTAGTGTAGAAAGACAATGCTAATGCAGAGCCAGCCAGCTGCTGTGTGTCCTGACCAGCAACATTTTTAAGAAAAGCTGCAGTCTCATCTTAAAACCTTTAGTGAGAATGTGTCAAGAAAATTTCTCAGGTGTTCCAGCCACACAATACTCTGAAAAGATCATTTCTGACAGTCTGGAAACACAAACAGGAAAGTATTTATGAGATAATGGGATAGCTGCTGGGCTTTGTGGTTTGTTTGGGTTTTTTTAGTTCTCTTTACTGTACATGCCCAGTTTGCACTGTGCAAAGCCAGCAGCAGATGGTAGAGGAGCTCCTGTACTCCACAGAAACAAAAAAGGAAAGACACCAGGTGCTAAAATGGGCATAATGGAAATTAGACACATTCACATTATTTCTCTAGCAAATGTGGCATTTTCACCAGAGCAAACAGATCAGTTGCAAAAACAAGGCCACTCTATAGGTTGCTGCCCTTGGTGCTCATGTATTTTCTTCCACACATTATGCTGGTCATTACTTTCATTCCACATAGTCATAATTTTCATTGCACACTGTTTTTTTAGGGTGGCTAGGCAAGGTCTTATTTGGAACATATTATCATACATTTTAGACTAATATGTCTGACATATTTTCAGTTAGACATTGGAAGACATCAGTAAATATCAGTACTTTGGAAGGCGCGTTTTCACAGTGAAAATAAAAGATATCCCATGCGCTGGAAAAGCAAGTTCAAAATTCTGCCTTGCACTTTCTACACTTCCTTGAAACCCCCCCTCAGATGTTTTTACCATTCCCTGAGCTTCCTTGTGGGCTCTTTTTCTCTCTTTGTCCGTCTGATAAGCAAGGTAGCTTTTCTCTTGAAGTTCCAACAGTTAGCTTATGTTTTGGCACAACTCCTGCCACTGATTTCACTCCACAGCTGCACTCTGGTTGCAGATATAATGGGCATGCCTCAAGTGACTTTAAACTTGCAATGGTCCCTAAAACACCTGGGGCTTAATCAGTTTCCTGTTTGGAACCCTCAAGAGTCCAGAGCTCATTAATTAATCACCTCAAGATGTCAATTGCTCTGATCCTCTGCCTGGGACTAGACAAACCCTGTGTGTTGAGCTCTCCTAAAACAGAAAGACAATTTTCTGTGCAAGGCAAGCTCACACAAAAGCCTAGGAACATAGCACCACAACCGCTGATTTCTCCTGTTTCTTCTGTGTTATTTGGCTAGACAAGTCTCAAAATCCAGCTATCTATATGAGGCGGTTTTTTTGATTGTGGGTTTGTTCCTTGGTTTTTGTTTTGGTTTGGATTTTTTTCTTTTTTCCTTTTTTTTTTTTTTCTTTGTGGTGTACTGTAGTCTACAGAGAAAATTTAATAGAATGCTTTTAGGTTTGGGGGTTTCTTTTATATTAACGAAAACAAAACACTGGAGCAGGCCTTCCTCACTCAAAGGTTTTTTTGTACTCAAGTGCCAAGGTGAACATGTCTGAGATCAGATTATTTTATTGTTGTTGTTGCTGTTGTCATTAGTTGACTATTACTTCATTTTGTCTATCACCCCTGACCAATTTGCTCGTGTCTCAGCTGTGCTCAGCAGTCAGATGCTCGCTGTTAGCAGAGTCTTCTCAGCCAAACACAATCAGAGGTGTGCAGGGTCATGTGTAATAAGCTTGTCCTGGTTGAGTTCTCATTACCCAGAAAAGGAGTTCAGGATAACTGACCCCCTTAGTCAACCCAACAAGAACTGCCTACATATTTCTGCTTCAGCTCACAATCTTAATTTCAGCGGGTTAAATATATTGTGCTCAGAGTCTTTGCCAAGGACACATTAAGTTGCTCTCCAAGGTTTCAAGCTACTGTTGTATTAGATTGTTCAAATCTATATAATATTCGTATTACCAGATAAATCTGGGGTTTATATATATTTAATACAAATAGAACAAAGAAAAAGAATGGAAATACACTTAGGGAGAATTTAGAGCCATTATACTGCAGATAAATTTGAGCCCAATTTCTCCAAAGAAAACTGTTGAGAAGCAAACAATGTTCTCCCTCTATGAATCCTTGGATGTATCCCTGCACAGTCTGGCTATATGGTGCAGAATGCAATGTATATTTAAAGCCTAACACAAAATCCTATTCTTTTCTATGAAACAGCTAATTTTTTTGCAGAAACCTAAACACGTTAGCGGAAAATATGCACAATTAAGGCACTTATTGATAGCCATGGGTATGCAGTATGCATACACAAAATACTATGCATATATTCTGAGAGCAACAGATTACACTCTCTGCTTTAAAGTAATCCCTCCGGCACTTTTGAGATGCCAGAATATTACAAAGTATTGCTGTTTTCTGGTGAGCAAGGGACAGTAGTAAGCAAGATGCAATGCCCTTCTCCTAACTGTTGATCCCATTTATTTTGTGCACAAGGTAGAAGGAAACCTGTTTTCAGAAAATGATAACAGCTTTGAAATAGAGTTCAGCTGCAAGTAGTGCTTGCTGGCTGAAAAGAGTTTTCAGTCCATTTGGTACAACGATAATAGTCAAGGTTAGGGAATCATTTTTCTCCCTCCTAAATATGTCGTAGCACCAGCGTGATTTTAACAAGACAGCTCTTCGTTTTTATTTCTTTCACTCATTCCTTGGGTTTGTTGCCAAGAGCAACACAAAGAATGCACCAGGGTGTCATAATAATCCTCCATTAAATCCCTAGTATTTGAATTTTAATGCTATAATTCAACAGCTGACAAAAGCCCATTGAGCAGGTCTAAGGAGAGGAAAAGAGCTGGTCCCATTTTCTCAGGGGGTGATGCTATAGCAACATGGAATGAATTTGGGGTCAGGGAACAAGCTGTCTCCAAGCTTTGTTTGCATTTCCTGGCTAAAAGTAGAATCTGGTGTTATAAATTTTACCAAAATAAATGGTTATTTGGAGTTGCATGAAGATCATTCACTCTGTAAAAATGTGTGCCTTGTAAAAAAAAGAGCAGAGACAACAAAACCTGCAGCCAGCAAGACAACAAACTAACAAACTATTTTGGAAAGTGACAGTGTAAGAACTATTTCACAGTCCTTCTTCCTTCTCCAGTTTCCCTACCTTCCAGTGCAAACCCTGCACCAGAACTTGAAATGATGCAACACACTAAGTCCATTCTAAAGGAATAACACAAAGACAGCAAAGTCAATAACGGTGGAACAGAGAACTCTTACAATCATCAAAGACCTCAGAAAAGTCTGGTATGTCATTTGTTATGCTTAGCTGTCCCCACACTGAAGGTTTTTGTGCTCTGGGGAATGTTGTTCAGGGGAGACAAATGAATACACCTGGAAGACAATTGTCCATTGTGCCAAACACTGCTCATTGGGTGCAGCGCAGCCCCCGGCCGCAGCCCTCCCTTCCCAGAGCACTCCTCTTCCCTCAGGGCCGGAATCATCATGCAGCTATTCTCAGAGATGAGTTTAGTGGGGATTAGAGCTCAGGGTGTCTGTAGGTAATAGAGTATATTGTCAATTTCTGTGTCTTCCACTGTACTGTCAGGCGTATTTTAAAGAAGAGGGCTGATTTATTCTTCTTTGCGTGTATAATAATCAGAGATTCATTAGATAATAGTGATATAATGAGGTATAAAAGATTAGAAACTGTACAATATGCAATTCTCTCTGTGGACATACAGACTTTATCATTGAAGAAAAATGTCAATGTTTTATTGCATTTGAGATCACGGAAACTTTTCCTCTATTTTTCCACTTCGAAATCCATTGCTGATCACCTGTAGCCAGCCAGCTCCCCAGCTCCTCTACTGCTGGAGACTGCAGCAGGGATGTCCCAGTTCTGGCAGGTCTGTTGGGGCTGTGAGATCAGGGACACATCAGCACAGGGAGTATGGCTGCTAACACTGATGTAAGGTGGGTGCAGTGTGTTTGCTGGGTGGAGTGATGGAGGCAGGATGGATGAAGGAAGAACCGCTGTGACTGTAGGGTGGAGAAGTGAGACATGGTTTTGAGGCCTTTGAGAAGTATTTGTATAGGACAGAGCAGGATGAGTAGGAACTGGCAGAGCAGCAGTCCCTCTTGCAGCTGGTATGTTTAATGGCTGCTTGGTCCTGCAGGTGTTGTAGGTGGGTACAAGGCTCCTGAAGCAGAGGTTGTCTTGAACTGCAGTGCCTGGACCTCTTACTGATGGGGTGGCATTTTCTGTCTTTCACACAGATCCCTCTGGCAAGGGTTTGGTGCACAGCAAGAGGTTTAGGAAGCCTTCCTGCTTCCACCACCCTGCTCCAGAGCTCAGTAGCAAAAACTTTCTGCAAGAAAAACACAGCTATGGAGTGTCAGCTTTCTACAAGGAAAACACAGCTATGGAGTGTCTTCCTCTGCAAGTCTCAGTCTTTCCTCCCCTGTGGCTCTGGATGGGTGAAGTCACTGGGGACTCAGTAAACCACTCCTCTCTTCAGCGTACCTCTGTGACAGAACAGAAGCTCCCTGATTTTGTTTGTCAACAAATGCATTATACCAAATTATTTTTTTCCAAACCTGCATTTCAAACTTATCCGGGCCAAACTTGCATTAGAGCTGCTACATGAAATGTATGTGATTGTTGCTAGACTGTCCACATGCTGCTTTTTGGAAGTGGTACATCCATTTCTGATCTGCATAGTGCATGCACCCATTTCTGTCTGCTATTATACCAATATCATTAAGCTGCTTATTCGCAATCCTTTAAAAACAGAGCACCTCGTGCCTACATTTTCTTTCCCATGTTTGTGAATTGCTTTCTAGTTCAGTTTTGCTTTATCTAAGATGAACAGATTTTATGAAAATTCCATTCTTTCACCCTATAGAGAGCCATTTTTCAATAGAAAAGCTGTAAGCACTGGAGCCCCACTCCAAAAGAGTTCAGCTCACTTGACTTCAGGGTCTTTAGAGGAGGAATGATTCCTGTCAGCCTGCTAGATCTAAAAGGGAAGCAGTTCATGTGCAAACAGCTTTCCATCATTATCCTGGGAAGAATCCCACTGGGAGAATAAAGAGTAGCCATAGGAGAAAATTTCTGCAGTAATGGCATGTCATTCCCTTGACCCTCTGCTGAAGTGTTCATTTTTGTTATAGATCAGGCAAGAAATATGACATTTTATTGTGTGAGATTTCCAGGCAAACATTCCTCAATGGGGTGCAGTTCTCATTGGGTAATAATCTACAGGACCATTCTAGAGAAAACAAGAAACTTCATTGTCATAACTTTAAGCCTGGCAAGCTATAAATTGTGAAGATCCTTTGTTAGATATTTTTTTTATTTAGTGTCCTTTGTGTGACTGAACTGATTTACATACAGAGCTTATTTGATTTATATATTAACCACACTGACTCTGATTATTCCAAGAAATGAAGAACAGAGGCAGAGTTTGAAAGGTTTGCCAAGGTTTTGGAACACCTTTTCAGTTCTGGAATTGGGGATTCTGTGGATGAAATTAAAATCTGGCAGCTTGAACCAGGGATCTCCTGACTGTTGCTGTAAATACCCTTCCATGGCATAAATGTGGCCACAATATTACTGAGTTGATGCCTACTCTGGCAGCAAAGTTTATAGGCATGCATGAATGGCACTGCTTGGGATTTGCAATTCTTCACCGAATAGAATTTCACTATGTAAGTGCAGATGCTGCTCTACTGGTCTTGGTGCACTTCAAGTTGCTTGGAGGAGTGATGTGCTCAGGCCTCCAGCAAGCCAAGCACACACATGCACAGATTTACTGACAGTGACAGTAATCAACCCTTAGAAGTTGCTTGAAGACTTCTCGAGTTTACAACAGGGTTATTGGCAATAGGTCTTAGAACCAGCAAAATAAATGGCTCAGTATAAATGAAATATGCTGGAGAAGGGGAGCTGAAACTGAATCAGAATGGGCCAAGATGAATGAACACTGAAAACAGCATTTGTGATGCTGGGTATGTCTGTGCTGTTTTGCACACTCTGCTGTGGGGTTCTTATGGATAGACATGCATCAGCCTCAGTCTAAAGGCACCCAAATTAGGCAATACAAGATCAGGCTGATACTGAGCCATAGATGTCAATCTGAGCTCTGAAATAGCTAAACACTGCAGTGGCTGTATTTCAACTACATCCACTTCCAATACGTGTAAGGTACAAATAGTCTTTCTGAAGGTAAGTCTGCTCATTACTGTCTGTGGAAGCCCCTTTCCATCCCTTGTTACCTTGGTGAAACCCTGTGTATCAATCTTAGTTCTATTTCAGATCTGCTTAATTTTGTTTGATGCTCATGGGACTCTTTTATATTTTTTGAAAGGCAACAAGTGATACTCCAGGCAGATTTGGCTAGCCAGTCTTTGACTACCCCTATGATGTGCTAGCCCTATCTCTTCCCAAAGACATTCCTGTCAACATACCTGATTTCTGTTTTTGAGTATCTTTAGGATAAAACAAGCCTTAGGAAAGACAATGGATGGTATACATACCAATAATCTGGTGACCAGAATTAAGTCAGCATTGAAGTTCATAGTCAAGGGCTCTCAGAATCCACTGTAGTGGCTCCCTTCCATGGTCCACTACACAAAGTTATCAGAGAAAGAAATCCTTTTGCTAGCAAATGACAACCAGAATCAAATCTGTGATCACAAGTACATCCTTGGGCTTTCTTCTCTTTATATTCTATTTCCATGACAAGCTGACATACTTCTTTGGACAGAGAAGAGGGAAAATCAAGCTGGGAAGCAGAAAGAGATGTCCTGACACTGAAGGTGCTGCTGAAGCATGCAGATGTTCCCAAAGAAAGACTATTCCCTTATAAATTAGTGTGAAAGTCTCTGTGCCTTGACACTGACCAGATTCCCATGAAGAAATCTCACCTAATCTAAATAAAGTACAGCAGAAGGAAGAATAACTCCTTTTGGAATTAGTGAAAGCAAAGGAATCAGCAAGATTAAAGGCAGTACATTTTGCTCGGTGCATATAATCAATAAACCTGTGGTGTTTACTTGCTCAGGAATTCTGACCTACTCTTTAGCAAGTGGAGTAGATGAGGAAAGTCCATAGTGAGACTGATTCAGAGTGTTTTAAAAATGCCAGAAATGAAAAAAGAGTAAATTCATAGTCTCTCTAGCTTGTATGACAGAAGAGAGGAGAGGAGAAATTATAAAATATGTGAAAAATGTGCACATTACTGCAGAGAGGAAGGGGATATTCCACTCTCCAAGTCATTGCATAGCGAAAAAAAATCTTTGACTTCAAATGCATCACGGCGGTTCATGTTGAAGATACACTGAATATTCTTTCAGAAAGGGTAATGAGGGACTGAGACAGATTATCTGAGACATATTAGGAATCTCCTTTAGTGGAGGTCTTAAACACCTGAGCACTTGCCAGGTTGGACCTAGGCATACCAGATCCTCCCCTGAGGCATGGGCTGGAACAGATGAGCGCTCTTCCTGTGCTTTTGTGGTGCTGTGGGATTTTTTTAACCTCCTCACTGAATGGGTGTTTATATGGTCTGCGTTGCTTAATGGCAGACAGTTAGCTTAGAATACCTCATGACTTTATTCAAACAGCAGAGCCTTTCCCCAATAATGTTCTCACCAGAACTACTCTTCCATCTTAATTCAATTCCTCCTGGTTAAGGAGGAACTCTGTTACTGTAATTTCAGTATCTTGGTGGTTACATATATTTTTTTATTTCAGTAATGAATTTGGGACCTCCCTGGAACCTGTAGATGTGAAACACAATCCTGATCTATATTCCTAATCCATCACAGACCATTTTTCAGGGGAAATACGTACATATTTTTCCCAACTAGAGATGAATGATGGCAACGGATACCGCAATAAGGTACAAGATATCTCAAAGAGAACAAGAAACATATTATTTCCTTTTTTCACAGCTTGTTTGGAATTTGTTGGTGGCAACTGTGGCCAGTTAAACAGCAGTCTCCTGATGTTACTTATCTGTCAAAGGAAAGGAAAGTTATACCCCATGATGAAAACAACAGATGTGAGTTGTACCCTGGAAACTGAACCTCAGGTCAAACAAGTACTTCTTGAGAGTCAATAGTACAAAAATTAAATTAAGAACAACTTAAAGGACATTTCTGGTTTTAAAAAGTTGATTTTTTTTTTTTACCCTCTTCTCAGAACCAATAAATTTCTTTGCCGATAGTAAGTTTCTGTGAGGAAGACAGGAAGCTATTGATGTATTGAAATATTTAAACGTTTTGCTCTGTGTTTGGGTGAGCGCATGCATCCATGTGAACCAAAGCTGGTTTGGTGCTCTCTCTGTGTGCTGAGAAGTGCAAGCATGGACTCAAGTCATGCCTAACAGTGGCTACCTACGTGTGGGTACAGTAAGTGCTCCCGTGCTTCCGTCCGGGAAATCCTGGACTGGAACATGCGTCCGCACGCACTGCACAGATGGCTAACATATGTGATCAGGAATGTTTTCGGGTGCATCCGACTAGATGCAAAGATTAACTCCTGTGAGTACGTGCAGTGAGCCAGGGGTGTCTGGAGAGTCAGCTTGCACCAGTGCTCCGGGCAGTGGTCCAAGATGTCTGGATACACAGCAGCCCCTCGATAGCTACTGCTCTTGTCTGGTCTGGCAGCAGGACACCCCCTCCACCCTCTGGGAAAACCACCACGTCCTTATCTACCAACTGAATTACATTTTGGGCTGGGTTAAAAGAGGGGACATGTCACAGGAAGCAAGATAAGTAGATGCCCTAAACACAGAAAAAACACCCAAAAAGCCCCTGTGTTCACATCACTGCACAAATGTCCAGATGTAATGGGTCAAGCTGAGATGGAGTTCATTTTTCCCATCGCAGCAAAAGAAAAATGTGAAAAGAAGGAGGAAGGGTGGGCATTCGTTGTTTATAACCTTGGCCTTCTGGAGCAACGGCTGTGGGTGCTGGAGCTCTGCTTCCCCGAAAGTAGCCAGATATTGGTTGTCAATGGGAACCAGAGAAGAAAATCTTCAGTTTTTTCCTTTGCTTATGCATGCACAACATTTCATTTTTGCTTTCGTAAACCGTCTTAACTCAAACTATGAGCTGTTTTCCATTTTCTTTTCTCTCCCCTGTCCAGCTGAGAAGGGGGTGTGAGAGTGTGGCTTGGTGGGCACCTGGCATCCAGCAAAGGTCAACCTGCCACAACAGATAAATCATGTATTCTTAGGTTTTCTTTGGATTATCATTTTAGATATAAATTAACTGTTTCTTAAAGAAAACTGCTCCGAATATATGTTCTCATCTTTAGTGTTTTGGCAACTATGTCTCTGTAACTCTAGATGTTAAATTGGCATGGAATAATATAGCATAGTCAGGTTAAAAAGACCACCTTTACCTTCTTAATTTGTAAGAACAGTTCCCATTCTCCCCATCTTGTCCAGATGCAAAAATAGAACTGGGGTCTTGCCCTTCATATGCAGCTCATCTGCATTTGTAGAAGTACTGCAGGAGCAAAATCAACAGCCTACTTAAATTCAATAGTAAAGGTAGTTTTGTTTGCTTTATATTGAGAAAGTCATTGTGAAACTACGAACAAGCGAGTGAACCTGCCAGAAATCTAGGACAGTCTGTTGCTGTGATGTTTGGAGTCTTTAAAGCCAAGTAATATATTTTCCCTCAGTTTGGTCAGTCCAAACGTCAGATTTTAGGAAGTCTTCATATTTTTTTTTTTCTGCTGCTGTCCAAGAATGCATGTTTATCCTTATACAGGGACAGTTGGACCAATAATCTCCTGAAATAAAATTATGAAAGAAATATTCATTCCATGTCAGATTCCAAGGTTTAAAGTTTCTGTGGGATTTTTAAATTTTGTTTTATTTTTTTTATAAATTATTTTCACACACATGAAAATCAGCCTCACACAAGAGCTGTACTCCACAGCTGGATCTGCTTCCAAGTCTCAGTCTGAAGGTGGGGTATGGACTTTGGATATTTTTAGCCACAAAATATGTGAACTACAAAAGTATGTAAACTACACATATATTTGCCTGTTCTTTCAAAGGAATTCTCTTCATTGCAGTAAAAAAAATACTGCCCACAGAAAGTTGGCAGAGTAGTAGTCCATGTCCCAGCAGATGCCTATGGAATGTTTCTGACTGCTCTGCATACTAAAATGTGTGGCTTTATAAATAGTGTTAAAATATTCAACTCTAGTTAAAAAAAAAAAAAAGTTTAAAAAACATTCCTTTATTCCCCCCCCGCACAAGGCACATGTAGTATGGACAATAAATAATGCACTAATAAACCAGCCATTCCCTAACTGTTTTTCTCATCTACTGCTTTAAAAATGCAACAAGAATGGTCTCAGTTAGGTCAAACAGAACCACTTGCTAATTAAAGCAGTATTTGAGAGTGTGGTTGATGTAATATGGTAATTCATCACCAATCTCATATCTAATTATGAGCATAAGTCTAGATTTAGGAAAGCACTTAGATGAATATATAAACAAGTTTGTCTTCCAGACTGGGTATAAATACAATGTTGTATTTTAGCTAAGTACCTGTTTTTCCTTATTAGCTAATTTTAACTGCCACTTTGCTTAATATATAAGCTCTTTGAATAATTCTTGAAAGCATATCTAATTCTCTTAGATGTGTAAAACTCAAGGACAATTCAGGTGGCTTGACTATAGCCCAAAATGATCAATTTTGAGAGGTACATTAATCAAATGCAATTTTAAGGTACGTTTAAAGATAATAATGTTTTTATTTTTCTTTCCTAAGAAAAAGTTATTGTTTTATTAAAATGATTACACATACAGCTAATAGAGTTTTTCATTACTTTCGTATCTTTCAATTGATGATCTAAAGTTATGTTTTAAAGGTGTTGAAATAAAGCAAATATTCCTCTGAAATGAATAGCTTCTTGCCCTAAATTCTCAATTTTCTTAACAAGATGTACATTAAATTACCCTTTTCTTTGAAGATTTGTAGAAATTTGATCTACATTTTCCTCAAAATAGTTCTTTGAAAGCATTTTACCTTTGCCCTAACTGCACGAACTTGCTTAACATCACACCCCTTGATAGTCCAGGTCTGAAATCCAGCTAGTTCCTGAATCAGGTGGTTTGCTGCTGTGGTGGGGTGTTTCTGTGCCTCGGTGGAATGTCTGCCTGTCACACGCAGGGGTCAGCTGGGAATGCTCATCCTCCAAGGCCTTTGCAGCTCATCTTTTCCTCCCCGCCGGCCACCACTTGTGTGTCACCATCGGTACAGATTTACCTCTTGACTCTGAGCCAACAGGTCTGCTTCAAAAAATGTCTCCCTTTTTCCTTCTCCACCTTCTTTCTGCTTAGCATTTCTTTTTTTTTTTTTTCCCCCTAACTTTGCATCTTGAATGACTTAAGGTCAACTTAGGTCTAGTCTCACCGAAACCAATCTTTTTTGTCTTACCTCCAAAACCCCTTCTGCTCACACTTTTTGTGCCTGCCAAGAACACCCTTGTCCTTGTAATACAAACAATCTTTGATTCTTCTTTTGATTTCTCACCTCGGAGTCTAACTATAAACAGTCAGACACACATAAATTATTTTTTCCATCTTTGCAAAGTGTACAAATATCATTTATTGAAATTAAAAATTTTACATAGCTCTGTCCTGCTTATATTTTGAAAGTGTTCCCTTTAGTCTTGTGATTAATTTATTAGCTCACTTTTAAGTAAAATTATTGATTAAGTTATCTTTTTATGTCACCTTTTAAAAGATTTTACTACACCAGCAGTTGTAATAATGATATCAATTATAATGCCATCATTATATAGCAATTCCAAACCCTTCTTCATAATTCCTTTTCTTCCTCACACATTTCCCATTATTATTATTATTATTACCATCATCATCCTCCTCCTCATCATCATCATCCTCTTTCACATAGTGAAAGTATTTGGAAATAAAAATTGTTGAAGGTTACAGTCATGTACACCACCTTTTTTGGTTTTTCAGCAAAGTTCTGGCAATATGTGCACATGTGAAAATACAAAAAATATATTAAACTCTTTGGTAGCCAAGTTTCAGTGGTTAGCATCTTTCATTGGAGCTGTCTCCATGCCAAGACGATCTGTGCTCGATATGGGAACAGTTTTATTGACTTCATAATGCTTCTTTGTTTTGGAGGGAAAATAAACACCTTTTTGAAACAGCTTTAAAACATGTTGCAAGGACTCATGAAAGAAATAGAATTTTTTTATTGTCAGATTGAAAAGGTCAAAAGGTGAAACTGCAATTGTGTTAGACTCTGATTGATAGACTTTGCTGTAGAATATCTGCCTGTGTGATTCCCAGGGCTGTTCAGCTGAGAAAGTGTTGTATGATCAAACCTGCTCTCAGTGGCTTGGGTAACAACAAGGGGAGTCGGGGGATGGACAGTAGCTCACTGCAATTTTATTTTTCATAATTCACTAGGGATTTTGGGGTTTTTTTTTTAAGTCCCCATTTCCTGAGAGGAAAAATCCACAACTTAACGTGGACCTAACCTTTCTTGAAATTAAAGCAAACTAAGTTTCATGTTACTTTTTGAGTACACTTTTTCTATCTAAGGATATCAAAACAAAGTCAAGAGGAAATATTGCTACTATTCCTATAATTGAAGTTGCTCTGGACTGAGTATGAGGTTCACATTATTAAAGCTTCAGCATTCACTCTTCTGCAGTCCTAGTCCCACACATAAAAGAAATTTTAACTAAGAAGTTAAGAGGTTTCTGATATAAAATCAGGTACAAACCTTATCAATGCTTCTGCCAAAAGCAGAGCTTTCATCAGGTCTCCCTTTTGTGATTTTTTGCCTGGTGTTTAGCTCACCACAGTCACCCCGCAGTGAGCACTCATCTGTCTTCCACCTGCATGTCTTCTCTCTTTACAGGTCTACTGAATTTGATTGAAATTGGCTGATGGATTCAAATGTGCATATACTGAAATATCTGACAGACAGATACACACAACAAGATCTCCAAATCATTAGCGTTTCAGGCAGGAAACCAGACTAAGAGATTATGAAATAAAATATATTTGATCCACTCTGCCCCAAAAATTGCAGCATAAACTGAACAATCTTCTGCAAGAAGTTTTTCTTCTGAAAAAACCTCTGGTAAGTCTCGGATGCTCAATATAGGTTCTGGCACTGCTCATGATTTGATGTTAATATCCCTTATATCCAGTTGTGATGGTTATCAATAAACAGTGTAGAATAACCCCAGGCAGATAAAATATGGTCTTCGACAAATTACTCTAGACAATTACCAAATAAATTTGTACATCATGATTGTCCCATGAATATTTTTGCCGTCATTTGGTGTCAAATATCTACATAAATCAACATAAACAGAGTGGTATAAATACAGTCATGTTTAGAGAGCAATAGCTGTTATCTAATTTCTACTTTGTATCTTGAGCAACAGATAAAGGGAATTCATTTTCTCTCTGAAAATGCTCAACCAGTTTAAATTCTGAGAAATACTTCAACACTGGAAAATCATTAAGTGCTATGAGCTGCATTTCTGTTTGAGTTGCATTTCTCTTCCAGCTGTTGCTCTGCCTCCATTCTCATCTTCTTTAGGCCTGTGCCTGTTGTACAGGTATGAAAAAGTGCTATGCAGTTTAACCATAAGACTCTTGAAAAACAAGTCTGTAGGAAATTAAGTTTGTTTGCCTCTGAAAGATTCTCCTGTTTTTCTCCACTATATAAATACTGAATAAAAAAATGAAAGTCTTGAAACACAGGCCCTGTCATAAAATTTTAACCAGACAGGCAAAAGCTTGGTTTAATAGTAGATCTCTTCAAAGAAATTTCAGATTTGGTTTGTCCAGGTGGTATAAACTGTAGAAAATAAAAATTTGCCTTTCCATAGTTTACTGGGTTGCAAATATAATTTCATGTTTTATGTTACTAATTAAATATGTAAACTATCAAGGTCAAAGTTAAACATGAAGCTTTGGTGTTTTGATGGCTTGGTTTATGGGTCTGTTACTAGTTCTACTTGAGCATCATCATTTCCCTGATCTGTGAGTTTGCACTAATTGCTTATTGCAAAAATAGTGACTGTATTTACTTTACATGTAGCCAGTTGTATTGGTTTGAAAACAAACCAGTGGGAGATCGTAAATCAGAATAAAATTCAATAGGAAAAAAAAAAAGAAAATTAAAAATAAGTGAAATAATACAAGGAAAAAGCACTGACAAAGTCAGATACAACCTGACACCCTGTTGGGGTGGTGGTAGCAGTCCAAACGTAGTAGCTCAGTTGAAGTGGTGATTCAGCAGTCTGGTCTCCAGCTGAAAGTCCAGTGGTAGCTCTTGTCCTCTGGGAAGCCAGTAGACAGGGCTCCCGTGGTGTTTGCAATCTCACCTTATATCCAGGATGGAATGCTTGTCTCCTCCCTCTGGGCGGAGCATCCCACAATGGGATGATGCAGTGTTGCCAGTCATGTGGTAAGGCCTTGATTGGCCATTAACACAATATTGTCCGGAATGGGTTATGTATGAGTCATGTGGCAAAACCCATTAACAGAGGATAGTCCAGAGGGTGGAGGCAAGCAACACCACCCACCTGGTGTCAACAGTTCATGTAGATGGTAATAGAATAAACTGCAACCCAGGACACCAGTGCATTATGACCTCCTCACCGACTCCTGAATTTTGTTGTCCCTAAAGGCAGGGGGAGAAAGAAGCACCATAGACTCTCAGTTCATTCAGTCTGTTAATATTGGTACTCTATAAGCTGTATTTTGCTATTTCTCTGCTTCCTATTATCTATGCAGATAACTTAATTGTATGGTGGTTGCAATCTGTGTATGTATCTGAAATAACATGGATTGCAGATCAACAGAAGACAATTTGTAAAGCCATCTAATTGATGCTGAGAATCTGACATCCAAAATCACACTCATGTCAGGGGTTTTCAGGTTTAGGACTCTCTATTGCCTGGCACCAAGTCCGACTTTTTCTGGAGAGTGCTAGTTGTGCTCCCATTTTTCAGCTGTAAGAAAAAAACAAGTTCATTAAGCCTAAACCAGTTCCATGATGCAAACCAAAGCACAGGAAGGAAGTAGGAACTGTCGTATTCACTTCCAAAGTACAGTCCTGGTTCAGTTGAACTCTAAAGTGGATACATGTTGTCTCAGAAAAAAAGGTCTGCCAAGACCAGTATCCTTTTCAGCAGAAGGTAGTAGCTTAAGGGAAGGATGTAAGGAACAGGATGAGTATGTGGTGATTCTTAACAAATATTGATGTCCACAGACAACACAGATTCACTGAAACGGTAAATCCTGAGTCAAGATTATGGAGAGGCCTCTCTGTGAGGGTTCACAGGTCCCAAGACTGCTTTCCCACTATTTTTCTTGTAACTGTTATTAAATTCATCCTAATGGCAGCTCTGATAATATGTAAACATTACAAAAGTGCCCATTTGTAGAGCTTTAGAGCTTTCACTTTCACTTCTTTTCTTTTACATCAGTGTCTTCAGGCATTTCCAATGGTGCAGCCAAAGCGTCTTACACTGGATCTCTAGAAGAAAGCAGACCCAGGATGTATTGTTCATGCAGCTCCACTGTGCCAACAGAACAATATTTGGACCGGAATGTGCTGGAATGATGACTGTGGTCTCCAAGTCAGGCATGCCTCATCTCTTCCAAACAACATTCTTGTACAGATTAGAGGATAATCTGACAGGCAGGCCCAGCCAATTAAAACAGTAATTGAAATAGCTGAGAGTGTTTTATTTGGCAGAAACTGATTGTTCTGCTTAATTTTTTAATGAACAAACAATCAGGGTCAATCAAAATAGTTTGATTAATATAAGAAGTCATTTTTCGGTTAAGATAGTTTCCTGTCTTGTGTTTCTAAAATAAAAAACAGAAAAGACGGACAGAAAGAAAAGACTCCTTTGGGCCCTTGGTGGGACATTATAAACAGTCAATGAATAAAACCCTGAAATGATGGTGAAACCACGAACAGCAAAACAGTTCCTCTTTTGGCTAGAGGTAGGCAAAGGTATTTCAGTTGCAAGGAAGGGGGAAACCTCAGGAAGCCCAGACTCATTAAAGGATTGAGGTTCATTTTCCTGAGTCTCAGAAACATTTAGGAAAACAACATTAAACAAAAAGCAAACTAAAACTTCCCCTGAAAGTTCTATAACCTTATTGAGTCTCCTGCAAAAAGCCAGGGCTTTCTTTCGTTCCACTTGCTTTTGACCAACCCTGTACTATAAAGAAAAAAAACAAGTAAAAAGAACCTAGTCCGAAAGCAAAATTTCGGTGAGGAAAGTAAATGTATTTTAAACAACCAGCAGACATCACTAATTGACAGCTGCCTAGTGATTTATAGGAGACAGCCTGTTAGCACTGGGACAGGGCCAAGCAGTACCCACATCACTGAGAGCATCTTAGCTGGCACTTGGGCATGGGGAGCTCAGACTCTCCTTCCTACTGTCACCAGTTTAGGAAAGCATTGGTATTCACCAAAGTACTTAGGCCACATGCTTAATTTTAAGCATGTGCTTTCCTCAAAAGAGATGCGTGTGAACATGTGCTAGAGATTTAAACATGTCCGGGAGTTATTTATGGAATTGCTCTTTCCAGGAATGGCATACATCTGAAGGCAATATGGGAAGTATTGACTGCCAAGAAGACTGTGTCTTTTTTGTGGGTGAGCTGTGGATTTGAGTTCTCAGACCAGCTAATTTGGCACCTTGCAGAAGGAATTTAAGGATGTCAACTGTTTGCTGGAGATAACATGTGTGAGTAACAATACATGGTGTTCAGTCAAGGGTTGGAATGATGCATTCAGTAATTCTGACATAGAATACAAACATTGATCCGTGTAGCTTAGTCTGAAGTGAGGGTGGCTGAGGGAACCACAGTGTGTGTTGAATTCAGTAATTAAGTACCTTCAAACATTTTCATCTTTGTTAAGCATGTGTTAGGTTTACCAGTACTACATGAATGCAGGGGTAAGTTGGGTTAGTCAGGGATGTCACTCCCAAATAGTGGAAATGCCTTTCTGTGCCTTACATTAATTAATAAAATTTAATACACATTAAAGCCTGTCTCCTGGGAACTTATATTCCATGTTGTGAAAAGCCTTGTAAACTTTTTCCATTGGTCCTGTCTGATTTCCTGATAGCAAGAATAAAATATGCATTGAAATCCAAGTAGCAAGGCTCCTTTTCTTTTACAGTCCCATTGTTATAACGCAGTTTTTGCAATTTAGCTGTAAAAAGGATTAATCATAGGAGTACTGAAAATATGCTGATGAACTGATTTTGTCAGTGAGCTAGAGTGGCTGGTCTGGACCATGTTACCTGCAATGAAATGGGGGTCACATGTCTGGCCAGCTACGAACCCTCCTCTCTTCTTCCTCACTAGTCATACTGTAGAATTTGTGGAAAATATTGTGGGAAATACCACAGCTGCACGGACTGCCCATTCCACAGGGACAGTGTATTCAACATGGGCAAGTCCCTCCAGTTAAGGATTTCATTCAAATTAGGTCCAAGATTCTGGTGAGATCCTCTTTAGAATAATTTGAGGAGATTTGATTTTGATTTTTGCTTGCAGAAACTCCTGCTCCTGCCACTTCTTCATCATTTGTTGAGTCAAGAGTTCTCACAGCTGTAATGCTCTAGGGCCATGTAGCCATCTGCTCTAGGATTTTCCCTCCATACCTGTCTCTTTCTGCCCCTTTGCTTCAGCTTATTCCAAAGCCTATTGTTATCTTTTCAAGATATCTTTTTTTTTTTTTTTTACCAAAGGTCAAAAGTTCAATCACTGACAAATTACAGTGTATTGCAGAAAAGTTTTAAGAGCAGTGCAACCAAATATCTTGACACCTTTATTTCCATCTGTTCCCTGTGTAATAGATGCAGCCAGGAATATTAATATTCTAGTTGCTACTTAAAGACCACAATTCCATGCTCTGACTGAATTAACACTGATGTTTTAGATGTGAGAACCATATTCTGTTTATATAAACAACAAGATCATTGCACAGTCATTTTGTTGATATCTTATTAGGATACTTAGACTCTTTCTCCATGCTCAGGATGGCTTAATAGGATTATCTTATTGTGAAATAAAGATTTATCCTCAAGTTCAAGAGGTGTTTATTAAAGACTCATGTACTACACCACAAAATGACCTTTACCTCAGGATGTGTGTGCCTGTGTCAGATATAGTTTGTACTGAAAATACAATCAGATTTGCCTCCATTTGAAAAAAGAGGCTTTTCTGCAGACAACCAAACAAACAGCTTTCCTAGTTAGCTGTTCTTCTTAGATTATACTTGAGAGAGCTGCATCATGTTTCAGATTTTTGTAGTAATATGATAAATACATTTCATAACATAATAAAATAGAAGTAATTTTATTCTTTTAAACCAGAATTGTTGCATACCATAGCATTTGAATCTGGCAGGTGGAAAAGAAACCACATTAATAAATTGTACTATGAAAGAATACTTTGTGATTTTCTAATGCCTTTCTTTTGAGGATCCCAACACACTTTATAAACTTGCATTACATTTCATAGCATGTTTGTGGGTATCTGAAGCCTTTTTAATTCACATAAAAAATGAGAAAGAGAGAGAGAGATGATTAGATAGATAGATAGATAGATAAACCAGCCTAGCTAGGGATATACATCTTCTGCAATCTGTGAATGTGTCACTATTCAGTCTGAAAAAAATCCAAAATCCCTGTCCCTGTTTGTCTGCTCTAAACAAAATTTAGGTTTTATTTTCCTTATTGAGCAATCACAAGCAACACAGGAAAACAGACTGATCGAACTTAGATCATGCTGAAAAGGAGACAAGAAAGTTCTACATTTTATCACCATGATCATGTGCAGTATTTTAAGACTATGAAGACAAATGAATTGCTAATAATACTCAGTAGCACACGGCAACATCATTGCGTTGACAATTTTTAAACCAAAACTTTGTGATAGGTTTCCAGTCTCCGAATCAAAAACTACGTGCATAAATAGATTTTCTGCTGGTTGTCAAAATGCTTGTTGTTAAGAGTAACAGTTGATCCAGAGCAATAAAATGGGACTGGGAACTCATATTCTTTAGGTTTCCTCTGGTGTCTGTAAACTACTTTTGTAAATATAACGATTTTTCTGCTCTCCCCCCATGTGTTTTTTGCAGATAATAATCAAAGAGACAGCAAACCAATTAAAAAGTCTTTCCAGCCTACTGTGTTTCCTGTTGCCCAATATCCTTCTTAAGGCTAGTAGTTAATTAACCATGAACTGATGCTGCACTATTTTTCTTTTTGGTAACATCTGATAAGATCTGAACAGCCTTCCCAGCAACTTAAACTTTTGCTGTCAGGAAACTGAATGAGAGCTAAAAACTCCAAACATTGTTATATGTTTAAATTCTACAAACACAAAAGGATACTTCAGTAGGTTTTGTAAAAATTTCATTAAAGCCAGTCATACATTTTTGTAATGAAAGCAGTTGATCTGGCTGCTGAGCAAATTACAGCTGTCCGGGTGACTACTGGATGCTAGGGAATTAGACAGAAATAATGTCCAGCTACTTCCAAGTATATTGCTCACCACTTTAATCAGGGACCTTACAATGTCTCTCCACTGCTGCGTATATTTGAATTTTTAAACCATATTTGCAGAAGTATGACAGTATGTCTAACAGAAAACAGACTATGTACCCCCTGCTAAAGCATCACACACTCTCTTTTAGCAGACAACACAACAGAGATAACTGAGATTTCTACATGGTATCATTGACAATTATGATGCTAGATTATAAACCCAGCTTCAATTTCACATATAGAAAGTTCTAGAATAGGAAGCCAAAGCATCAGATCAAGGTCTGCAACAAGTTAGGTAGCTTCTCCCAAATTTATTTAATGGAAATTTGCAGACAGCATGATTCACAGTTATACTGCATCCTCGAGACTGCAGCCTGCACAGCTTGCCGTCACAGAGAAGCTGTCTTCCATGTAATTACAGCCAACAGGAGAATTATTATTCTCCAGTTTACTTGCTTTATGTGTGTGTGTGGCATTGCCCATCTTCTTAAGTCATCATGTCCCATCATGAAGAGACCATCTGTGTTTAGTTACACAGTGTATTTCATGGGAGCTATTTCTGTCACCCTACACAAAGAAGGTGCCATGGCTTTGGTTCCCAGAGTTCATCTGTCTCCCCCACGAGCAAGAAATAACTTCACTTGTAACTTGCATTTTAAAAGCAGGTGCAGAGTAGTAAAGGAAACAAACTGAAGAAAGGGAAAAAATGGAAGGAAAAATGTTGGTCTAGGGAGTGGGGGCCAGAAGCAAGGAGACAGCAGGGAAGGTACAGAGGTTGTCTTTGTCTGATAAAAGTTGTAAAGGTCAGCTTATTCCAGTTTTTGTACCCACTGTTGCCAAACTGTGGAATAAGTGTATAAAACCTTCAAAACTTCTTCATTCAACTAAACAAATACCAGATGAGAGGATCTCTTGTGTTTGGTTTTCAGCTGCTGCCTGGTGTCCCCATATTATCTTATGGTACTATATGGTATCCAGATACTCAACATATTACTCAAGTAGACCCCCAGCCTCATGTGGCATTATCTCACACAGCATCAATCAGACAGATGGTTTCACCCAACTGGATTACTTTTAAAAATATTCATCACTATAGATATTTTTTGAACACAGAGAAGTCATAATTCAATGATTCAATCTATTTTCCAGTGACTTGGCAAGTCCACATTAAGATGCATCATTTGATGGCAAGCTCTACTTATGTCTACATGTATCAAGACAAAATCGGGTGAGCCATATGTATAACTGGACTAATGGGTTGGTTTATTCCACAGCTCCCCACCACTCTGCTCCTCCATCAACTGAATTTGGAACCTGGCCTGTGACCCTCATCTGGAGTGCAAACCTCAATTTCCTCTCTATGGGGAGTGTAGGGCTTGCAGTAGGGGACAATATGCTTCCCATCCTCATATTGACATGAAAACATGATTGGAGCTCACCAGATACTGGTCTTGTTTTCAGGAATCACCATTTCTGATGCAGTCTGAGGAAATGTGTGTGGGATAAGGACTCTGAAAAGCTGTGCTTTAGTAATACCTGTAAACATTAATGAGTTTCACGGATGCAGTCCTATCAATTGCTCCACTGTGTTATCCACTTTTTGCTCCTAAAGAATATCAATATGTCCCATTCACTAATATTTTAAGATTGTCCTGAATTGTCGTTTATCCTTAAATGTTGAGAAAAAAAATCACTGAACTCTTTGTTCTTCCAGCTTTATTTCCTCTGCATTTCCTTCAAAGATGGATTTCCCTCTTCTCCTTAGGGGAAATCCCTGAACTACATCTCTCTCCATTCATATACTGTAGAAGTATAACTGTATGTCTAAAATTCCATAGGTTTCTGAGTAAAAAATTTCCATACTGGAGTTTAGTGGATGCATGTCTTCTGAAGTAAATTAACCATTTATTCCTTTTAAGAGGGATCTGAGCTGATGAGTCTTCTGAAGTTCACTAAATTAATGCAGTGTTCAGCAGACCGTGGTCATTCAATACTCACAATATCCCATGTGTGTTGTAAATCTGATTATTTGTTTCCACCTATGCCTGCTGACTCTTACTCTTACACTGTGCACCTCCAGCTTTGCTCCATCTTCTCTCCAACCACCCTTTAAGTCATTGTAGACATCAGTCTGACACTTCTGAACCCTTTCTCTTTTCGGCTGAGCAAATGCATCTCCTTCAGCATCTCTTTGTGCATTATGTGGTCCAGGCCACTGACCAGCTTGGTGAACCTATGCTGGACTCTCCAGCATGCTCGTGTCTTGTACTGAGGAGCCCAAAACTGGACTCTGCACTCCAGGTGTAGTCACACAAGTGCCATGGAGAAGCAAATAATCACTTCTCTTATCTTGCTGCTCTGACCTTAACCAGCCAGCAAGAGACCAGGTTCTGCTGATCCCTCACCGTTTCTTTTCACGTGACCTCTTCCTGTGCTGGTGTTAGTATGTGGGTACGTGTGAACCAGAAAATAAACCCCTTGGTTTATTTTCTGTACACATCATTAATAGACATCAAGTGGTTTTCACTCCTTTAATTGCTGACTGGTACCCCTTTCTTCAGTGGATCAGATTGTCTGAAAAACACAGTATGAAGTGTGACAGAGCATGAAACGCAAAGAGTACAGATGTGCAACATGATGATTCATGATGAAACAAAGTGAGAAGTATCAACATTTATTCCCACTAGACTAATTCCCTTTTATAAAAGTATAACTGTTTTGGGAACATTTAGCTGCAAAGAGGAATAGGGGCTGGTCCAGACTTCTCACCTCAGAAAGAAAGGAGAATTTTGTCTCTGACTTCAACAGTAGTAAATCCACAGATCCTTTGCCAAACCATACAGTGAATAGGGAGTAGAATGTGTCACAGCCACTGCTGTGTAATGCACAGCTGCCATTAACACCCCTTAGTGTAATAGTCATAGACCATCCTCTGCATGGATTAAAAAGTCCTTTTGCAACTTCAAGACAAAAAAGGGAAAAAATACTATATACTTTTCTTGTCCTAGGGGGCGAATGAATACAGGTAAGAAATGAGGTAGGCTTTAAGACCAAACAAAACCTGCCAGTTTTTTGGAACAACCTAAGAGTTTCAGCTGCTCCCCAAACTCTGGAATCTGTCTTGGAGAAAGGAATTTGCGGAGCCTGAAAGAAGAGGAGATGCCACACTGCCTGCCCCTAGCAAGAAGTGCTGGAGGGGCTCCACAAAATAACTTTTATGTCAGGGAATAATTGTTTTGTACTGAGACAGAAATTGTCTCATTTAAATAACATTTTTCCTACATTACTTTCTCAAGGCCCAAGGGCTGCTCTTCCAAAAAATGAGATTTTTGGCAGCCCCAGAGCTTTTCTCATATTTCTGTCTGTCCTACTCATACTATAAACAGTATTCTTACAAAATAATTTCTAGACTACAGTTTCTTCATCAGTCCACCGGAGAAGAAAGGAAAAAAAAATCTATGTTTTATGTAACTTAGCAGCTGCAGACTGTTACTCAGTTGTGCTGTACAAGTCTACCACTTGCTAGTCAGATAATCCAGTTCTGTGGAATGGGATTATACGGATATCAGACTAGATGTTTGAATAGCCACTTTTGGCATTAAAAGCTATAAAAACCACTATTATTTCAGTATCATAAACAATGCTATTAAGTACAAACTCAAAGTGTCTGTATGCACCCCTAAAGTTTTTATATTGTATTGGAGTCACTCATCTTACTGAATATGCTTTATAGTTTGGGGACAAATTCAGGCTTCCTAGAGGCTGGAAGACACTGTGGATGATAATCAACACATACTAACAAGAATCCATGAGCAACAAAACTAGATTTGATGGAACTGTGGGGGGAAAAAAATCTTTATAATTCTGCATTCAACTTCAAAAGCAAATATCAGTTTCTGTTCTCTACTATATTCCATTTGCATCTCACAGACAATCAATCTAGCTTTGAAGGAAAAAAAAGGGAAAGGACCATTATATACAAATATCCGCAGACAGACCATTTCAGGGTGTTACATCTACTTCAGAATGAGAAATGTAAGTTGATTTTTTCCATCAACTATGTGGGGATCATCTCACACGATAAATAATATTGAAAAAAAAAATTGGTTAGATCAACAATATTCCTTTTACTTTTATATCTGTACATTTGTGAGTAGCTGAAATACAATCCTTGACCTGCCTAAACTAACAGGGATTTTGGTTAAATCTGTGAGGTTTTTTGCAACAATGATTTTACGAATTAATTTAAAACATGTGAATATTTTTGCCCTGCACAGATTTCCAGGGGTATCTTGGATATATACTGAATGTAGGGAATGTAAATTGCCCCTCCTTCTGGCCAGGAATGGTGACTGACGATTTAGCAGTCCTGAGATGCTCTAAAACATCTCGAGGAGCAGTAACCCGCCAGGAGACTTCGAAACTTAGAACACAGTCTGTCCACCTCCTGTCTTGAGCCACAGCTCCAGCAGAACCATGAATCAGAGACACCCAATGCCCTAAGCACCATAGCACCTCCTCAGGCAATTCTTATTAAAAAAAAAAAAA
>VZRO01004639.1:276636-289518 GCA_013397915.1 Daphoenositta chrysoptera
AAGTAGAAAGAGGTCTGCCAAGGTACTTTGAACTTTCTGGGAAGAAAGAAAAGTGATAGTGCAAACTGAAACAATTAGAGGAGCTGTGAATGGCTCCATCAAATAGACAGCTAGAGGAATAGAGTCTTTTCCCACAGGTAGTTTAAATAATATTTTCATATTTTTTATGTTCTATAAACAATTTCAAATGCAGTGGACTTAGTGGGGATGAAGGAAAATATAAGAAGTGAGCAGGGTGGGAGTGCAGGATGAGGGAGGATATGAAAGACAAGCTGTCTGAAATATGAAGATCATAAGTACTGGCATGTCTGGTTATTTGAGTGTCCCTAGCAGTCAAATAATGAGCCTTCTTCATGTTTTGCCTTTCTGGACTTGGCTTGCTTTGACAAATTTGTAGGCATTAGGGTCTGTCTGGAGTTAGTTCCAAGATCTCTTTTTTTTCCCTTAACATTTTGCAGCTGAGGCAGCCTTGTGAAAAAGACGCTTTGAAGAGAAACATTACCAAATATGTATTTTCTCCTGCCCGTATCTTCTGTTTCCACAGGAAAAGGACGCAGGCACAGGCAGCCCAATGGAAACACAGGAACATCCTCCGTCACTGGGGGAGGAAGGCAAGCCCTGCCGGCAGCCCTGCTCAGAGAGGAAGCAGCTGAAAGAAAACCTCTTAAACATCAGTAAAAGGGACGCTGAGAACTTGACTTTTCTGCCAGGTCTGTAAAGGTTTTAGTCAGCGCTTCCACCACCTCCAGCCGCCCTTGGCAACTCCTGGCTGACCACCTTAGAAGATTGTTTTGCTTTCCTCAGCTGCTCTTTGCAAAGCGCAGACAGCAGGGTCTGTCTATTTTTGTCGGGGACACCACTCACTCAGGCAGGATAACTGAACTCTGTGCTATGAAATGCTTCCTGCCAGAACCTCAGCTGCAAAAGCAGCTACATAACCTGCTCACTTCTCTGTGTTTCCAAAGATTTTAGGTAATCACAGAATGGGAGTGGAAGAAGAGAGCTGCTTGTTCGTTTCTACTGCTACTTCTTTTCTGATACAAAATGTTAATAATAACAGCTGCATGTAAGAGCCCTGAGGAGGGTCGGCATTGTGCTAGGATTGTATAAACCAAAACCAGTTCTTACCCCAGATGGTTTGCTGTCCTGTTCATTGATACCCCTCCTAATTTTATCTCAATAATTTTTTTCCTCAAAAAGTCTTAGCCTCTGGAGTCACAATAACTCAAAAGTCCTGATTTACATGTACTGAAACTCCTCTCCCTTTTCCCCAAAATGTTACTGTGAGCTTTAACACAAGTGAAATCAAACTACTTAAGTAATCATTGTTATCCCTTCACCATTCTTCCCTGCTACTCTCCAATCACTTTTTTTCTGTAACCTATTATAGTCATACCAGATTTCAGACCATATAGGCTACAGTTCATCCAGACACACATAAAGGATGGTTTCTTCTCTGGTCCCTTTTCTGACTGAACAGGCAACTGCTTCCAGACAAAATCTCCTTAGGCTTACCTCTGCCTCCTTCTTCTGATAGGAACTAATTCTGCTTCCTTGCTTCTAACCAGCTTTCACAGAACTTGAATATTTAAACTTTGTGACAAGTCAGGTTGAAATTAGTGAATGCATTCAAAAGATGCCAGACTTGATCAAATAGATAGGCCAGGTCAAAATCATGATATGCTTTTTTCCTTAGGAAAACAAACAAAAATATTTCTGGACTGTTCTTGCAGATAAGGAGAAAATATTCAAGCTCTAGCTACTCCATTTCAGACTAGGAATAAACCCGAATTATTAGGGTAGCAAAGTTTCCCTAAGCATTCCTACTTCAAATTCCATTTTGAACAGAAATTTTTGTTCAGCTTTGTGTACTGCCTTCTTGTGCCATTGTATTGAAATAGAATTCAGATCAAGTGAGACTTGTGAAATCTTGTTTTCCACAAAGAGCTGGAGTGACATTATACTTTGACAAGCCAAAAAGTTGAGTCAAGATGGAGCATGGAATGGGCAGATGGCAACTTTATTTTGTAGCTAACAGATGAAGCTGTAGATAGGACTGGGACCGACAAAGAGCAAAGAATTCGGAATATAGTTATATCTAACAATAACCTTGGCCCAGGGCAATAGGCACTCTCTGTGTAAATTTTCAGGCAGTAGCAGTATGTGGCTAAGGTTTATGATGTGTCTCATTTGGTGATGGCAGACTAGCAAAGAGATAAACCACAGGTGACCTACTGGTAAGCCATTAGATCTGAGGTTATGATTTGTACGAAACCTAAGATTAGATGTAAGGCAGTTTTTAAATTGTAGGGAGTTATCACATGATAGTTTTGGTTTGTTTTAGTAAATGCCTGCTGCCCATGACTATCTTAGGTTAGGTAAGAACTAGAAAGAAGCAAAGAGCTGAGAGTCAGTTTTAAGCTAGTGAAGTAGGTGGGCCAGATCCTAAACTGTGTCGGACTGGGTTTAGGATTTGGGCTACTGGATTACCTTGGGATGGGACAGAGGGTGAATCCAATGCACAGTGTACAGCCCAGGTTTGGTGAATTAAGGAGCTCTGTGTTATAGCTGTGGTTGAGTCAAATCAGTGCTGTGGGTGGAACAAGGAAGCAACACCTCTTTGGCACAAGAGGAGAGGCCATTAGGAAGTCTTGCACTAATAAGAAGTTTGGAGACAGCAGATTGTACCTGATTTTTCTCAAATCTGTCTGGCAGGGTTGAAAGTGCAGCTTGTGACTGGACTCAGCCAAACATTAGCTTTTGGGCCAAGGGGTGACCACAGCCTAGCAAACATTAGGTGAGACTGCATTGCCACAGGTACACAGGCTACTGTGGAGGATGCTAGGCAAGGCAATGGCCAGAGCTGGCAGGCAGTGCTGTCAGAGGGCAGCTCAGGGATGGTGGAGCTGCAGGTCAGCAAACAGCTTAGTGCCAGAGACACCATCAAAGGTGACTTGTGCAGGCCAGGGAGAGCCCCAAAGTGAGGAGATCCTGGAGCCTGACTGGGACCTGGCATGGCAGACACTTTGCACAAGGTATAAGGCTGCAGTAGAAGGCCACAGCAAAAAATATGAGGCTCAGGCCCAAGAGGTGGTTTTGTTTAAACTGCGGGTACTGGGTAGATTACAACTATATTGATATGTGACTTTCTTTTTTTTTCCTAAAATACTGTTAGAGACAGTAGGTGTCTGTGAGCAACGGGTATATTGGGAGTCAGTCAGCCTCTCAGTGATAGTGCTCAGGCAGTTTGGATCTAGGCTTAAGACTAAATCCAGCAAATCAAATGTGAACTGCACCCCTCAAAAGATTCAGCTTTATCTTTTATGTTGTTGTTTACCAGTCCTCAATGCAATACCTGTTTATACCAATACCTGAAACTACTTATCTTCCTGAACTCATTCAAATTTGTTCAGAGGAAATAATCAGGATTTTATTCAGCGTTATCTTTTGGCTTCAATTCTATTCACAAGTGCCTGCCTATATCAAGAGTACTGAAAAGCTACTGTTCAGTGTGTATCAGTACTAGGTGCCATCTGAAGCTAAGTCTCAAGCACTTTGTTGGTAAGGTCATCACACCAAACACTGCCATGGGTAAGTTTCATGCCAGACAGCTTGACCAGTATCATTAAAATAAAGATAGAAGTTATATTTCTCCACAGAACACCTGCAGTTACTTTATTAAATTCCTGTAGCCGCACGTTATTCTTCAGCATAAAAGAGAAAACACAGTCTCGGTTGCACCAGCCCACGTGAGGTGCAGAGGTGTCTCACTGAGACTCTCAGGGACTGCCCTGAGGAGAGAGATCATGTCTATACCTCAGGAAACACTGAGGCTGCTGCATGGCTTCTCCTGAGCAACACCTCGTGAAATGTCACAAGCTTCTGCAGGCTTTCATTTACAGTAATAAATAAAACTACTAAAATAGCAGAAAATAAAATTGGTAATGGAAAGGAAAGAAATGTGCCTCTTCAACAAAAAACCTTACAGACAAAAAAGAGGAGAGAGACATTTGCATTTTCAGGTTTAATATTTCCTCTGGCCTTTCAGCTGAAGCACATGGGGGAAATGACTTGTTGGGTTTGTGCTAACTTTAATCAGCAAATAACTCTTCATAATTTCCAACCAATATCCTTTCCCTTTGGAGTAACAATCAAATGGAGTAACCTCAATGCATGATATTCCCTGTTTACTTCCTGAGGAGACGAATAACAACTCCCTCCTGTTATGACTGCGCACAGATCCAACCCCTCCTGCAAGTCCCCTGTGTCAGTCACCCCCCTCTTCCCACAAAGCCCTTGTGCCTACTTGGGTAATTACAACCATTCTGAATTTTTGATCTCTTGGATTTTTTAGGGTTTTTTTGTTTCTTTCCTGCTCCCATTCCTCTCCCCAGCCTTATAATTCTCTGCAGGCTCTGAACAATGGATTAGCTGTTCCCTCCAGTAAAGTTTTCCAGAAACAGTTTTTAGAGTTTTGCCATATGTTTATCTTTCTTAATACTCTAGTGAGTAGCCCCCTCATGACTCATGGGCAAACAAAGGTCTTGAATGATTTGTTTATTCTTCTCAGCTAGATGGCATTGCCTGGGGCTCGCCATTCAGGCAGCAGAGGAGATCTGAGGAGGTGCATACTGTTGCATGTATTTCATTACAAGCAACATCATATTTGCCCTGGCCCAGACTGCTATGAATCACAATGAAGGCTGGAAAATCCAGCTGCCCTCAGGTAGTCCCACTCTGATATTGTCCCATGTGCCAGAGTGCTTCTACACGTACACCCATTCCCATCTGGACCCACTGGTGGGAGAAGCAGAGGAGGAGTGGAGAGGAAGTCACCTAAATAACCCAGATTCTGACCTTTTCCCTCCAGGCTGTCTCCCATTTCTGATACAATCACTGAATAACCCTTGCCCGTCAGTGGTAAGGTGTATTTTGCCTCACAAAGAGCTAAGTCAAGGACAGTGCCAGAGCCCAAGAATTTAGTATTAGATAAATAAACAAGTTTACCTCTCCTGACAAAGACAAAAACTCAACAGCCAGTCACACAGTTAAATGCCCAGCAAAAACAAATGTGCCCAGAAGACCTGAGCTGTGGGGCTAAACAATATTCTTCAGAGTGCTGAATATAAGACTAGCTGTCATGGCCAAAGCTGGGTGTGCAAATCCATGCAAAACATTCAGATATAAAACCTTAAATCACTTCAGAGACTGAAGAAGAAATGATAAGGTTACTCAGTTGCCCATCCCCTCAAGGGAAAGGATCAAGGTGAAAGAGGCTAAATGGATCCAAGTAGGTACCTAAGCAACCAGCTTTCTTGCCCTTTTAAACACTCCATGCTATCTAAGGGGACTGTGCTGGTTTTTCAGCTGTGATTAGGAACATCTGCAAGCTCTCACTTTTACAGAGAAGGTGTTGAAGGTTGGGCACAGGATGCTATTTAATATTTGCTATTACTATGGTCCTCTTTTAGGGCTCAGAAGCTTGAGACCTGTCCATTCACTAACCCATACATACAGTTGGGGCACACCATGGCATTGATTAGAGTCATTGGTTAAAATGGAAAAGTGACAGGCATTGTGTGATATTTTGACAAGCTCCTCATGAATAGTTCTGGGAATGTATGCTGGATGAGACAGTGAGGCTTCTGGGATGCAACTATTGTTTTACACAAAGAGATGTAAAGTAAAACTGTTAGAGGAAAATATCTGAAGTCTAGACCTATGTAGCAGTGTTCCCAAAGTGTCTATGGTCCTCTTTTAGAGAGGGCTGAACAGCAAAACTTGGAACTCAACACAAGGATGACCAAGTGGCATGAGATCTCAGAAGCACGGTGAAGAGGTAAAAAATTATCAGATCACCAAAGGAAGAAGATTAATCAAAACTACCGCATTCTGAAAAAGAAAAGAAGTCTTTGTGACTGACCTGAACCTCAACGTCTAAAATGGCAAGTTGGTACCAAGGCGTCCTATCTGGTATCCATCCCTTGTTTCAGAATAACACAGGCCTCCTAAAAATATGAGTTGTGACACATCTCAGGTACCACAGAGCACTAAAATGTCACAAGTGACTTGATCAGGCACTTGAGTGGGTCCCAAACTGCCTGTCACCCATGTGAGCACTTAAAAGTCAAGCTAGGTAAACAAGGATGCCTGACCTTTCTGAAACACAGTGAAATAATGGAAGTTCAGTCCCTAAGGGAGGACTACATTTCTGTACTTCAGAAGGTCACAAACTTGCAAATGCTGACTCAACAAGGTGGGCTACCCCTGGAAGATCAGCAGATTAATGGTTTGGGGACCCAGGAAACCAGTGAACTCCAGCAGGCTGCTGTAGTCAGCACCATTCCCTTACAGACAGGGACCTTCTGTTCAAAAGACTCTGCTGATCACAGCTGTGCAAACAGCAGGAGAAGGAAAGCCTTTTCGGAAGGGAGGATTTATGTCTTTCATAGGTCAAGCTTCATCTGAAGTCGAGGGGAAGACCAGGACAGGTAGTGAAGCATGAATATAATATATACACTTCAAGGTAGTATTTAGCTTATGAGATCTTTTGAAAAGATTAAGAAGGGATTGATAGTATCTTGAGCTTTCAGCATACCTTGGAAATATTGCCGGGTTTCCAAGTTTTCAACATGGACAGTAAATGAAAGGTGAACTCCTTTTCTTAAAGGGTAGAAAAGGGAGGTGAAGGAAGATGTTGGCAATGTTGGCAAGTATTTTGTTGCTTTCTCTGAGCAACCCTAATCGTCACAAGTCAAAATATTTTGCAACAGGAAGGAAAGGATAACTTGTACACTGAGGTCTTTTATAAGAAAGGAAGTTCAGTCAGAGTGTGTGTTTCCTAAGTATCAGAGAAACAAATACATTCAGCATCAAAAAATGGAAAAACAGGACAAGTTTTCCAAGCACAGCTCACCTCTTCTCACAAGGCAGGTAGAAGTCCAACAGGAAAAGGACGAGACACAAGTTCAGATGCTGGAGACCTAACAGAGTATCTAGCTGTGTAGAGTCATGTTAAATTCCATCAATACTCCATAACTAATGCATAAGGGCTGAGCCTTTCAGTTGACAAGTTTTTGAGCATGTATTTATATCTTTTTATTTATATATTTATCTTCTACAACATACAGCCATCATATACTGCATTTTTTCATCTTACATGCATTGGCATTGGCTGTACTCTATTGGGAGCACACTAACTGGTGCACTGAAAAGGGAACAGGTCTCTGCCTATGTATTTGTAGGCTGCATTTTACTTCTGGAGCAAAGGGTTTGCAAAAAAAAACCAAAAACCAAGCATAATTTTTTACCTGTTTTGGACATCCGTAATGTACAGAAAAGAAATTTTTTTTTGACATAAAAAATATGTAATAAAATTTTAAGGCTACAAAATCAAGTGCTCTGTCTGAATCTTCTATAATAGGTATGATATTATACATTTCAATTTAGAGACAAAGAATCTACTGCAGTGTGATTCCTCTGGTTTTTCTTTCAGCAGTGCTACATGAAAGGGAGTAAAAATATTACTTTAAATCCTATCACTCTATCAATATTGATATCACCGCAAATCAAGGTGCATGAGATGTTTTTTTGCTTCATAGGTATTGGGCTATTTGTGTAGGCCATAAGAATCAGTGAGGACCCTGTTCTACATTTAGTAAATACATTGCAATTTACTGTTTTGTGGAAGTATTCTCCATTTCTGTGAATTTTTTGCAGGGGACTGTTTTTGTAAACCTCATCATTTCATATGACATTTTAAGTACACATCATAAGAGATGATGGCTTCAGCTACATATCTAGAAACATTAAGTAATTCATGCCTACCTCCATATATTTCCTGGAGTTTTCAGGCAGGATGGTTCAATAGAAAAAAAATTGGAGCCTGCATAACTACCATGTCTACCCACAAATGGACGCAATCATAATTATTCATTTGCTTCTTATTTTATTGGTAAGAATAACCTTTGCCTTGACATCATACAAGTAGAAAGAAAGGTTTTGTGAAGGTAATGTGGAGGTTTGTCTGTGCTGATTTTCTGGTTATTCCATTACCAGCCATCAAATCCTGACACTCCTTAACTCACAGGGTTTTGTTCATGAAAGTTCTTTAACTTCAGAAGTAAATTGTTAGCAAGCTATACAGGATTCATTATTCTTTCAGTGCCTGGTTCTGTTTCTGTTGAAGCAGGTGTAACTCTGACCATAAGTTTCTATCAGCTCCTTTATGTAAATCAGCTTACTTTATGAGACAAACTGATAACCATAGGACCAATGAATCATCAGCATAGTTCTCTTCATGTGCATCAGAAATACTGAGAAGCACTGCAAGGGATAAATGTAATTTCAGCTCCTTACACAGCCTATTCTTGTCTTTTGCTGAATGCCAGTTTTGACTTGCTATCTTCCTCTCATACCTGGATGTTTAGGCACCTTGACTAGCTTAAGAGGATGAGCTGTCAGTTGCTTATTATGTTTAGAAAGTGTTCCTTGAATTGTAGCTTACATCTGTCATGATGTTAAAACAACATCATGATCAACTGAATTAATGTCCTAGCATCAGGTTATAAAGTGTCACACAAAGATTTCTCCATCAGAAAGAAAGGTAGAGATTGTCCAAAACTGCTTTTCAAAAAAGAGATCTTGCTCTTACTCAGGGTCTGCTGTACTGCTCAGTACCAGATTATACATATGATGTGTATTAATCATACTCTATTCCTATTGTGCTACACTACAACAATCCAGTCTATAGTATTGTATTATATGATACACATAAAGCATTATGTATATGTTGTGTATTATAATTAATTATATACAATATATTAATATATCCTAATACTCCTCTGTTAATGTGATTGTCGCTACATTAATTACATACACCAGTATATTATTATAGAGATTATATACGAATTTAGATATACCCACACATTCTTGTGTGGATACACATATATGCGTATCTATACATCCACCTGTGTATACATGCACACAAACACACGAATACCCAGGCTGTAGAAATATTGACAGTATTTACAGCAGTGGAATGGTGGTAGAGAATAACAACCTAGACGTGTCCACATAGCTCCAGGCTCCTCCTCCTCACAGCTGCTGCCATAAAATTATCTCTGTCCTGGCTGAAAACCAGGACATAAGTGATAGTCTGTTCTAGTTCTGGATTATTCCCCACGGCATCAGGCCGAGGTGTAACACATTTTAGGGTCTGTCCAAGCTTAAATCTCAGTGTAGAAGCAGCTAACTCCTGGTTTGCCAGTGAAGGCCAAGGGCCACGAGCAGTCCCGGAGGGTGGGTGAAAGATGTGCAGTGATTAAATAGAAGAGGGAAGGAGGCTGGTGATGTGCTGGCACCTTCCCCTCATGTTATAATGAAGACTGTCCAGTGCTGGGGACTGGGAGTCTAGAGTCCTGCTCTGGTATTTTGGGACAGACTGCTCCCCCAACCCAGGGTCCTGGGGGTCAGTGCATCGCCTTCCCATCCCTCTGGCCTTCTCCCTTGCTGAAGCTTCCTTCAAGGCCTTGGAATCCCCTTACTTTCTCTGGGACTTTGGCCTCACTCATGACCCTAGGGCATCATGCTATCTGACTTTTTTTCCATGTATTTTCTATCACAGACAGAGATGTGATGTTCTCAGTCAGCAAAAGGTTACGCCGATGTTATGATGGCAGTAGAGTGAATTCCTTCCTGGCTTTTGGCCTGATATACCAACTAAATAATACGTGTCTTCCGCTTGCTGTCTTTCAAGCTGCCTCCTGAAGGCTAGTGGCTGATTGGCATCTGAGCTCTTTTTCTCTGTCACCACAGGAACTGTGCCTCCCTTTCCTAGTCTTGTACCTTTTAAGGAGATAAATTTTGAATTGTCCCTTTCCTTGAATTTTCGTCTGACAAATACCAGAGAGATACTTTCCTGCAGCGTGAACAGAATATTTTCTAAAAGCCATGTTTAATTCCTCAATTGGTGCAGATTTGTATAGTGTGGAAAACCCCACCATCTCTTACTTTTTTACCAAGTCTCCTGTACATAAACTGTGAAGGAAAGTGATATCTAGGAAAGGGGAGGGGATTGTTATTTTCTGCAGGAAAAAGACTCTCTAAGTATTTTTCAGCATGTTTCTTAATAAGTGTGTATTATGCAATGAACTAGGCCTCCAGTAATAATTTTTAAGGCAGCTGTAAGGCTTCACAGAATCATAAAATCATGGACTGATTAAATGATCTAAGACAATACACTAATTTTTCCATTCCTCTCCTGGTAAATGATTGTTCTCTGAGCAATGTTTTTCCAGTGCTTTTTCTCAGTTTTGTTTAAAGGAATTAGACAATAGGGACTCTTATTGTTTTCTCAGTAGGTTATTCCAGAGCCAGAAATTTCCCCATAGATATAATCAGCAAATGTTTCATGCTATTATTGTATTTTCTTGCAGCTCATGTTGTTATTTTCACTCATGCTCAAATCATATCTTTCTGTTGCTTACTCTCTGAGAAGCCTTACAGGTAGTTTCTGTACTGTATATATATTCTCCCAAATATGTGCTGGTCTTAAATGAGACCTATATCCTTTCCCTTCCTATTGTTTCCTTGGATTTATTAAATTGGTTCCAAAATAGTGCTTTACAAATTCAGATCCCTCAAAATAAATTTTTCCTTGTTTTAATTTTTTTTTCTACTGGGAATTGTTTTCTCCTTTAACTTCCTTCCAATTTTCTGGTTTTTCCCTGCATTTCTATAAATTGAATGTGATATCGTAGGCTTAAATGATGTATATTTTTGTTTGGGAATGGATGTTAATGTGCCAGCTCCTCACAGTGAAGTGGATGTTCTCAGGTACTTTGAGCTAAGAATACACAGAATGAAACTTCCTTATCTCACAGATAAGCACCATTACTTTTTAAAGGGCTCCAGCACACAGTCATTCACATTTATAACTTGTGCAAAGTCACAGGCAAAATATAGAAAACTTGTTTATATTCATGCCAAAACTTAGACAACTTCTGCCTCTTGTCAACAGGTGTAGTGTTTAGTATGACCCACAATCCACAAAAGCCTTGCAGCTGATATGGTTTGGTTTGCAATACAAAACAAATGCCTTTCTATTTACTTAATTTGACTGTGAGAAAACAAGCCTGTGAAAAACACATTCTTACAGAAGTAAAATGTGGCTATAAAAAGTATTCCTCTATTCTTAAATCTAAGTTAGTGACTCAGTAGTGTTTCATTCCCATGCTAATGTGATGAATGTTTTAAAAAACCCAAGTTAATTACTGCTAAAACTTCATTGATTCAGAATGCACTGCAGATTTTTTCAGACCACTGTCAGAAATGTTGTCTGACTGCAGCACTTAGAAGTGCTGGATGTTGCAAGTACCTAATGAGTACGGTATGCTAAAAGTACCTCAGTTCCATTACACTTGAAGTACTTGAAGTAATTTCCATTTGGCTGGCGCTCAAGCATTTGCTGTTGTCCCTCTCTGAACTGCAGCTAAACAAAAAAGTAAGAAAGACTCTTTTCAACATCGCATTCCACATTTCTCAGCTCAGATTTTCTCTTTCAAGATCCATATAATTCATTAGCCTGGAAGGTAAAATGGAAGGAAAAAAAAAGATGATGTAGCCTGCGTTGTAGAGCAGGTCAGGGTAGTAGTTACAGCCAGAGCACAAAGGAAATTGAGTGACTCTCTTATGCAAGTGCAGGGAGGAAGAAACGAGGTGCCTTTACAGCATGTATATCTTAACATTGGCACTACATGTGGCCATCAAATCATAAAAGCACTGGTACAATATGTTATACCTTCTATACAAGTGGAGAGAAGAGCCTATAGAAAAAAAAGATATGACCATGCTAGAGTTGCATGATTATGGCTTTGTGACACATCACGCCTTCTACCTACTTAGAGTCCATAGCTAGTACACTGGTTTTGGCTGGGGTAGAGTTCATTTTCTTCACAGTAGTTCATATGGGGCCATATTTTGTATTTCTGCTGAAAATTGTGTTGATAGTACAGAAATGTTTTTGTTATTGCCAAGCAGCACTTGCGCAGCTTCAAGGTCTTTTCTACTTCTTATACTACCCCACCAGCAAGGAGTCTGGGGATGCACAAGAAGTTGAAAGGGAACAGGGCTGAGACAGCTGGCCCAAACTGACCACAGGGATATTCCAGTCCGTACAGTCTCACGCTCAGCAAATAAACTGGGGAAAGGAGAATGAAGGGACAGGATGTTGAGAGTGATGATATTTGTCATCCTAAGTCACTGTTCTGCATGATGGAGCCCTGCTCTCCTGGAGATGGCTGAACACCTGCCTGCCCATGGGAAGAGGTGAATGAATGTCTTGCTTTGCTTTGCTTATGTGCACAGCTTTTGTTTTACCTGTTAAACTGTCTTTATCTCAACCCACAAGTTTTCTCACTTAAACTATTCTCTCCCTCATCCCACCAGGAGTGGGTTCCAGAAGGTGATTTCTATGATCCTCCCTACAGCTATCAAATAGGACATGACTTGATCTTTGAAGAGTTATCCATATCCTTCTGTTTGTGTGTATGAGAAGGTATTTGCAGCATCTTTCTTCCTGCATTTGTCAGCACAGATCCTTAGGCCAACAGACACCTCACAGAGAAGGGGAGCTGTGACAGAGAGTTAATAGGAGTAGGCAGTGGGCAGTCAGAACAGCTGTGTACTCCTGTTCCTTTCCACACTGAAGAAGTGCAGCTTTAAATATAAGTAAATGGATATAGCTGAATTTAACTAGAGAAACTTTACCATGTGTAATGGGCTGGGTTTTAATGAACCAGTTGAGACACCAGTTGTAGCTGGGATTCAGTTCACCAATTTGTTTTTGTGAGATATAAATGTATAAATTAGGAGAAAAACATG
>VZRO01004639.1:290298-375833 GCA_013397915.1 Daphoenositta chrysoptera
CAGAAGCGCTTATTGGATTAGAAAGCTGCCAATTAATTTTCAGCTCCAATCCACGACACCATGCTTATATGGTTTCTTGGTAAACCACTTGACTAAGTAATAGAGCTTACTGAAATTACTGCTGCATGAATCAACTGTTTCAAATGTTTCTAAATGCCTGTTTAAAAGACTCTTGTGCCTTCATGGGCAAGTACTACTGTCTTCAAAAGACAATATTTAATTGTCTGAGTCAGGCAGAAGGAGAGGGTTTTCTTATTGTTAATTTGAGAGGGCAGACGCTTCTACATCTTGCAAAAGCCTGGTATTTCGATTTGAGCTGTGCAACAGGATGTCAGACATACTGTGAATGATAATTATGTGAGTGTTACAAATTCATCAGGATTTTGTAAACTCTCGCATCTGTCAGCCAGTTGTTACATGTATAGGTGTAAATTTTAATTATGCCTACCTAGAAATAAAATATCTCCACTTGCCAGCAGGGTTTACCACAATCTTGCATGAATAGCATGCAGAGGTGAAGTGTGCATACTATAAGGCTTTCAGGAGACTTTCCTTCATGTGAATTCCCTGAGGAGAACAGGAAGATAAAACTGGATTATTTGGTGCTAGACACACCATCAATGTGCTCCCCACGTACAGGGTTACAACACTAACCTGGTTTGTTTGTGTTGGGCCAGATATCACACCAGAAATTTATGATTTACAAATACTTCAATTTTTTCCCACTAAGTCCATATATTGTAATAGCATTAATAGTGAAAGGTATCTGTCAGGTACATGGTCATAATGCTGTTTTCCACTTTTAGGAATTAGTTGCTTTCTACAAAGAATTGGGAAAGAGGAACAAATTCCCCCAGAAGGATCTAATCCTGTAAGCATGAAGTCAGTAATCATTTATGCTTAGATTAGATTCTAGCATCCAAACTACAGGGCTACCAAAACCCCAGGGTACTTCATGTGTCAGATGAATCATGCCTCCACTTATCATTCAGGGATGGAAAGAGCAAGTAATGACTTCATTCAAGCAGTAAATCCAAAACAAGTGCTCCAAGCCTTTGAACCCTGAGCAACGCCAGTGAGGCCCAGACAGTATATCTGGCCTTCAGAGTTTGGGCATGTGTGTGTGTGTGCAGTCATCCTCTTCTACTTCACATAGCAGGATTATATTTTTGTCTTGTATGCAAATCCAGAGCCAGGTGACCTGAGGGGAACTGTAGACCGAGTAATTTACACAGTATCCACATTTTGCTTGCTGAGCTGTAATGGTTTTAAAACCCTCTAGTAAAGAGTACACTGAGTTCTTTGCTGTCTGAATGTGCTGGAAAACATCCTGCATGTGTTGTTTTACCAGGTTTTGGTGATGTGAGCTTCATGCCGTCCTCCTGCAGGTGAATAACATGTAAAGCTTTTTTTAGAAGAGTCCAAGCATGAGGTGGTAATCACAGACTTAAAATCCTAAGACAGGAAGGGATGCAGAGCAGTCACTGCTGGGAAGTTAAGAGGCAAATCTGGTGTAATTTCATTACCCAAACAGATACAAAAATATTTTCTCTGGAGATGTCACCTGTGATGTTATACATGGTTGGTAGTCATAAATGCTTTGATACTCCACGAAAAATTGTATCATTCCACAGAGATGTAAATTGTTACTATCTCTAGATCTTTAAAGTATATACAAACAGGGGAAATGAGAACAGGACCTAATTTGCTTTGGGATCCCCCAAAAGGAATAGGAGTATTACCATTACTACAGTGAGGCAAAGTTGTCCGAATATTAAATCTTTTTTACCACTGTGGGTTTTTCCTTTTTATCTCTCTTAGCAGCTAGTAACCCTGTGATCAAAACACATTGTGTTCTGTAACTGAACCTCAGTTGCAACTAGGTACCTATTTTAATATGTTAGAAGATTGGTGAAGGCTTTTATTTGGAAAGTTTTCTCTTTCATTAAACTTGCATGTGAAGACCTGATTCAGCAGAGTTTAGCCCCATGGTTTTAAAAGTGACCAAACTCACAAATAACCACTGTGGTATTGGGAACTGCAGAACAATTGTCAAGAGTGGTCCTCTTTAATACACAAAGCTCTTCATTGCCTGTACATAGAGGCCTCCCAAATTCTTTAAAAATACTTTCTGAAAGGGATTGTCTATAAAAACCTCTGTGATCAGGAAGCAGAATGAGGTCAGAGGAAAAGCTGTGACGAAAGTAAGCTCAGTGGGTGTATTATTACCCAATCCAGACAACATGCTGGTGCTACAAAATAAATACCACCTTCAGGTAAGAAATCCTTCTCCAAATGTCTTTGGTCAACACCTGAGCTCAATTCAAACTTTCCTGGAGGTCCAAGAGAAACATTGCATTCTTCTTAGGTGTTTTCCTGTTTGTCTGCCTCTGTCCTTCTGAGTTGCAGCCTGAACTGAGTTACCCGGCCTTAGAATTCATAGAGGAAATGGCAGAACGTCAGAATGACAACATCACTGTTTCAGGGTACACCTTAATTTACAAACCTCAGAGGGTCCAACGGCAACTTTACGTAGCCTGCTCCTTTAAACAGGGTCAAGATTGATCCTAATGGACAGGTTCCCATGAAACCAAGGAAACTGGCATTAAGAGTGAAGCTAGGCAGACATGATGAGAGGGTTTGAGCTGCTGCTAGGCTGAAGCAGAGGCTCCTTGCTGGTGCTGAGGCTGCTTGCAGCTGAAACTGACACACGGAGGAGTTTGATCCTTTCCCTCTGGACTTTGCTTTGCTCACAGGTTTCCTCTCATGTTATTTTCCCAGCCTACACTCTCAGCTACTCTCCCCGTGGTACAAAGTGCAACCAGATTTAGGCCAATTTCAGACTACAAAGGCTTTAGCTTCTCCAGAGTTTCAGCCATGATTGAGGACTGAAGAGGTTGAGCACTCATTTCATCTATGGAGGAGAGTCACAAGCCACTCAAATCCCTGGCATTTATGTCCACTGCTCCACTGACAGGTATGAGTCTAAACAAATGACCTGGAGCCAGGTATTAGAGACCATCCATCTCACCTGACTGCTCAGGGTGGCTTTCCTGTTGTGTTCCTTCTTCTGATAAGCCCTTGCCATGAGAATAGTCTGTGGTCAGACACCCCACTCAGCTGCTTTACATAGGCAGGCTCGGGCCACCTCAGGTATGAAAGCTTAATTGTCCCAAAGACTTGCCCTGGCACAATCTGGAAGTGACACCCAGTTCCAGTACAGTCTCAGGTGTCCTGTTAAAGCCTCAGAAGTCATTTGGACTGTCTAATTCATGTCCCACTGGGATTTCAGTGGTTCCTGGGTTTAGTCATCCACCTATTTGCTATAGAGAGGCCTAAGGAAAATGGGATTCACAAGAAGTCCTCAGCACTCCCCCAGACCTGCTTCTATTCAAAGAAATGTCAGCAACATTCTAAAAAGTGCAGGGTATTTCCAAAGGTCCTTCTTCAATCCCACTTTTGTAACGGTGGGATAAGGTATTTTTCTTTCTAAAACTTGAACTTTCCCACACTGTTTTGTCAAAGGTGAACAATATTAAGAGGGTTTCTTACCTCAAACATTTAGGACATTTTTGATCAAGTTACTTAAAGGAAGTTAGTTATATAGGTTTTCCCTCACTGAGAAAAAAGAAAAATACCCTAAATATTGCACCTAATGATACCCTGAAAAACCTGCAAAGAATAAAAATCAGGTTTACAAGCAATTCTAAACAAGTGTCACTTCAATATATTTTTATCCCTTTAATAAGCTCATTTTTCAGTGACTTTTCTTATCTGATATTCCTGAAGGGTCCTTGGCATTCCTTGCATTTTTTCTCTTTTGCTTTCAGCTGCTTCATAGTGCCCTTTCTACTTCAATCTTTCATTGAGATGCTGAGTTGAGTGACATACTTTAATTAGGTGACATTTGTTGCTAAGGAGACATGCTTATTTAGACTAAATAAGAGGAGGTTACTTTAAAATCCAAATGCACTATAAATGGTAGCTTTATGTGTGGAAGGGGACAGGAGTTTTATAGGCGAGGTCATTAGCATACTCCTGTTATTTTGGAAAGAAACTTACAACAACATTCATTTTTTTGCTGTTCAACATAGCTCCAGCCTTGCCAGTCTGCCGTGCTAATGAAATATTTTTCACAATTAAGCAGTTAAAGTTGGTAGTGCCTGGCCAGTGCTTTGACTTAAATCCTCTTGGACTCAATGTTGCATTGGTATATGAAGACATATGCTTCTAGCATGCTTATTCTGGCTTTTTTGTAGTCCTAATTCTAATAATGACCATAACTAGAATAAGTAAATAGTACAATTTCAGAGCTGTGATAAGGTGATAAGGTCTGAATTCCCCCTCTGGTAAAAGGTGTAACAGATGGAGGACATACAATATTAATTAAGGGAACATGTGTACAGAAGTTGGTCACTGAAGTAAGATTAAACCATCAAAGTAGGTTTCACATGTCAACACAAAGTCCACGGGGATATTCATGTGTTTCAATTTGAACCATTAAGAACCTCCTTGAATTTAAAAAAAAAAAAAAATTGTAAAACATTTTCAAAGTCAACATAATCAAAGTCAACATAGGGGTCAAAGACTCATATAACACATATTAATACAAGTATATAAAAAACTGTAGTCAATCAATATGTAGCTGCACAGTTATAGAGACCTTCTGCAGAGATTAATGGATTACATATCAAATTCCAGAGAGTTCTGAACCATCCCACAGCTATTCTTCCTGAAGTGGAAACTTATGCATTTTATAATAGTGCCTCTGGTTTAAATTGTTCTTCAATTTCTGTGTGTGAAAGTCCTTGAATCCTTGAAGACCTTTCCATAAAAAAAAGAAGGTTAAAAAATTTGTTTTGAGATGAGTGAAAATTAAATTAAATTTTCACTAAGATATGAGAAAAATAACTTGGTATCTCACTTAAGTAAGCATTATCAGAACAGGAAATAAACTTCTTTTTGTTGTAGTAGTAGCAAAGATAATGGAGATCATTACAGCCATTTTATGCTGAACGATTTTGTCTTTGACCTTGCCTTTTTCCTGGATAGCATACTTTGGACAAAGTATGACAGTCTGGACAAAACTGATCGCAACCAAACAGGAGGAAGAATGAAACTTTTCCAGTCTGAGTCACAAGTGCCTTAAGGAGCTGGTGGGGCCATTGAACTAGTCCAGCCAAGCATTTTGGGTTAGATGCACACTCAAAATAGCAGAATCCATGCAACACTTTTACAATTTTTTCCTTGCTACCATGGCGACTACACGTTTAATTATTTGTTAATTATTCCATACAAAATATATAAAATCTCAGTTCAAGACCACCCTTGAGCATCTTGATGGCAGTCAGAATATACTTAATAACAGAGTTAAATTTTTAAGTGCTTTGCTGATCTAGGTAAGAATATAGTGTCACATACGTTTTTCCACCTGACACTAGCATGAATAAACCCAGCAATGAGGATTACTTGTGAGCAGGGATCTGAAGATCAGACATTTAACCTTTAGAATATGCTCAGTTTCATGGAATCAGTCCTTATAGGAAAAAGTAAGTCTAAAATAGCAATCATGTTTTATAATCTTCTTAAGGCTGGTGTTTAATGTTTTGATTCTTTTTACAAAATCATGCACCGGTAGACTTACACATTCTCCCTGGGTGAATCTGAGTCTTTAATTGTCTGCCTTGTGATCAGCCACAGACATCAGCCTGCTCTGGTGAACTCTGCAGCCTGTAGAAATGAGGTCTAGCATCTTATCCACTGAGATGATGCCTTCTATCTGAAGACATTTCTAGGGGAATTTATTTCCCACACAAGCACAGATTTTTTCTATGCAGGTGGACAGCCATGAAAATCCCAGAGGTTTTGGTCTGAGTAAGCCAAAAATGCCAGCCAATACAAAGCAAGGATGACAAACACTTTCTATTACTGATTAAACACACACTTACAGATCTGTTTCTACCTGTCCAGTTTGCAGAGCTTCTGGATGGATGCCCTCCTTCAGCAGCATGTGGATGAGCTGTGGGTGGCAGGGGGGCAGCTGGAGCCCAGGGTTGGTACTTGGGCCAGTTCTGTCACTATTGGTGCCCATTACTGCATTATTTCAGCAAAACAGGATATTTTCCAAGAGAAAAATGGGGCGTCCCTCCCTTTAGCTAAGTTTCACAACAGCCAGGACTATTAATCATGAAATCTCGGAAATGGGAGTGGAGATTTCTCCAAGAAGATGAAGGAAATTATCCTGGTTTCCCACATCCTGACAAATATTTGAGGGAACTGCTCACTCAGAAAATGACAGGGTAAAGAGTGCATCTACTCTTAATGGTAAATTATATTAATTGTTTTGTAGCAAATTTGAAATGTCATTGAACTCTAGTAGAATGAGCAAAAGTATTTTACCTTAAAGGATGAAGGCATCTAGATAAAAATGGTTACCTATGTCTTGCAGATTCCCCTCAGACATTGTGGTGTGTACCCTTTTGTTTGAAAAATTTGCAGAAATTGTTACACTGTTAGCCCAAACCCAATGTAAATGAAGTCAATTGGATAAAATAAAAATAGAAAACAATACAGAACAATATAGAACTCAAAAAAAAAAAAAGACATTATATAACTAGGTCCTTGCTGAGACAAAAATAACTTGTGTTTGCACAGCACCAAAGAAAATGAACTCTAACTGATAGTGGATGCTTCAAATACATCAATAAAGCATTTATGCACATGTTAATGCTCTCCTGAGTAAGAGATCTTTACCAGCAGGTCTTAGTGCTGTTGCCTTCACTATACTTTCTTAAGGTGTATTAGAGCAAAGTTAAATGTGCTTGGCTTTTTCCAAGACGATGAGACAGGGAAAATAAAACAGCCACCATTCCTGAGCCTTCTCTCACTTCTATTTTTCTTTCCCTAAAAAAGAAGGCTTCAGACTACATATCTGTATATCTAACTTACCATTTCTTTTAATACACATAATTATATCTCCAAATTTAATTTGATAACACAGTTACATGCCTCTCCATATCTTTAGTCTAATTGAATTTAAAACTACCATACTCAATTTTGAATAAAACTCAGGATTTGACCCCACCCTTCTTCCCACATCCAAACCCACCATCCCAGAGAGAGGTTAAAATGATAACATAGCAATTTCCCAATACGGCCTTAGGGTCAACAGATTCAAGTTTCTTCTAGGATCAATACAAATCTTATTGTAAGAGACTCTGATTGAAACTGCACTCTTCTGTTTGAAATTCTGAGTTGTGCTTTCCAGTCCCTGAGCAGAGTTTAGCGTTGTGGTTACAGGCAAATGGGGAGATTTCAGACAGCCAGGGCTACTCTAATTCTCTTGGTAAGGAACACAAGTACGTTCAGAGCCCTCACTCCCAGATGTGTTGACTCTATTGACTTCACTTAGACAATTCCTGGTCTACGCTGGCCTTGGCAAGGTCATTACTGAACTCAGGAATCTACAGAGGCAGAAATTTGGTCAAGGTCTTTTCCAGAACCACAGTAAAAGTTGGCATTTATTATACAGGTGTGTCTCAGCTAGGTATCTGTGCCTAGAGTGCACCACACAAAACACTTACTCTAGGGCCTGACTTTCCTTCTGTCCCTCTCTATACACACAGCTGTGTAAAGGCAATTCTACCAAATATGTGGGTGGAGAGTAATTCACAACTGCTTCTAATACTTCCCTGTGTTATTCACCTCTCTACCATTAGCATTGGTACAAGGAGATGGCTACTATTTGCTCCTGTAGAGGCTTTTGTTTTTAATTTGCTTTTAACTGCTAACTTTAGGACCAAAAGCTTTTGAAAGTCCAGCTGTGAGTGGAATTCAGGTGCTGAATCAGACAACCATATGTGAAGACGGGAATAAGTATTGGTATGCCTAAAAATTTTGCTTGGGTGTCAGAATGGGCAGGACTTTTCTGAAGAGAGCAGTTGAGGGTTTAGGACAGCTAGATTGCTTCCAGCCTGTCACTGACTGCCTTCCTGAGAGTGCCAATAGCTCTCTGCTGAACGCAGTGCAGAAAAGCCACGTAAATACACAGCTCATCTTTCAGTTCTTCTCTTGGACCCAGGCTGGAGATTTATTTTTCTGCAATGCTGACATTCCTTTTTTCTTTCTTATGATAAAGTCAGTAGAGAATTGACACCCACTCTGAATCCTAACATGGTAAACCTGGAAGTCGTGACACAGAAATGAGCAGCAGGACTTATTTTCCCATTGAGAAAGAGAAAGATAGATTGTCAGAGAAAGTGCTGTGACTGTGATAAGATCGAAACGGTGTCCACAGTTGGTCCTTACCTTCATAAAAAACAGTCTCTGGATAATACTTGGCTGGGAAAAGACATTAACTGCTGGTAATGGCATGGTTCTGCTTGGCCACAGCTCTGGTAGAGCTCCCCAAGGCTCCGGTTTAGTGTAAGCTGTGGTGCCTCACCCCTGTGAGAGCATTTACAGTCAATGGCTCTGAACACCCCATGTCTCTTCTGTGAGGTGAAGAGAACACCAAGGGTATGGAACACATGCTTAGGACTGCTTTGGGGGTTATTTTGCTTGGATAGGATAAAAGCACAAGAAGAAAGCTTCCCAGGGATCACTGCCCTTTGCTCAGGTGGTGTGTTTAGTTACGTGCTGTCATGCATTTTCAAGTCGTCCTGGAAGGGTCTGGCCAGCTACAACACAATGATACTTTTGGAGGGTATTTCTTTGCATATTACTGTTGTTTAGAATATGTGGCTACATTAACATTTCTCTATAAAATTTTGAATAAATGATGTGTTATTCTAACTAAAGGCCATGTCTTGTAATGATGGTACCTGTCAGATGAAACACAGAGAGTTTCAAAAGAGTGCCACGAATTAAAGCTGTAAGTTCATTTCTCTCATTCTGTGCAAGTAGTCTGGTTTTGAAGGGTATTTTTAGGAATAAAAAGGTAAACTCTTATGGGGATTTTTAGTATCAAAATAATAGAAACATGGTCCTGGAAATCTTGTTTTAGCTATTAACAAACCCTAGCATAAACTGAAACTTATTTACCTCTTCTCCTAACATAAAAATTTCCAGTGTGTTTATATTTGTTTCCTCACACGCCAGAAGTCCCTTCCAACCTGAATTACCCTATGACCCCATGAACTTGATGCCTAACTCACACACAGGTATACAGCAAAGCAGATTGTCCCTCTCCCTGAAAAAAGGGACATACAAAAATCATGCCTAATGCAGTACTCTATTGACACAAAAAGCAGCAAAAATAAACATTTTCTATTGAAAAGCTGTCCCAGCACACAGCAGGTCCCTTCTGTGGTGATGCTGACCTAGGCACTCCCCGCGTGGGAGGGTGCTTGTCCTCGACCCTGGGTGACAACTGCCATGCAATCCACAGGGAACCTGGATGTTTAAAAGCGAGGTATTACAATACTCACTGTTGTAGTCTCCAAATAATTTTTTTTTAATATATTTTTGCTTCAGTTTGTTTGCTTTAAATGAAGGCTGAGATCCTGAAAATAAACTGTGGCCTGTTTTATGTCTTTCCAGAAGTGGGTCTCTTAGGTAGAGGAAAACACCGTCCTATTGGAAAAGGAAATTCTAAATGTTATTACAAAATCTGGCCACTGGATCCATAAAGCAAAGGATACAATAGAAGAATGTCAGAGGTACAAATTCTGTAGTTAACTACAGCTCTTCAAACTGTACAACTCTGGTTTCCCTGCCCTGTTCTTGAATTTTAAAGATTAATAAACATTAAAAACATCTAGTAAAATAATCAAGCCATGGGATAGAAGCCTGACAGACAAAGGTAGCCAGATCTAGTTCCCACCCTTGTCAAAAACAATAGGAAATCCATTTCAGACATGAAAATAAACTTCTACAGAATAAGTCTGATTCAAGGCCAGAATGAAATATGGTCTCTTCACAAAGATTTCTGTTTGTCAAGTACCTTTTCAAGCAAGGTCTTCTAAGCAACTAAAAAAGGAACTAAAAGTGCTGAAATACAGTATAATCCATCTGGGATAGGAAAATATTTTTCTTCATCCTAATATCTGAAAACGGAGTAGAGTTGCATTACCTTTGCTTGTTTGATGGCCGCTTTCTTTTTTTTAGCCTGTATTCTCATGCCAAACCAAAGTTCTAGTTTGACAATATGAAAGGTCTCTGATAATACTGCTTTCCATGGAGTGACAACCACATTTTAGAGGTTTCAATGCTTTCATAAACAAGGGTAAATGTGAGGAAAGGAGGAGCTGCTCCAATTTTACACTTCTTTTGTACTGCTTAGGATATCCTTAAAGAGCCTCTGTCATTTCTGCAGATGATCTATTTTGCCTGTGTTCGGGCTTGCCAGGAGGCAGAAGGTAACCATTCTACTGATCCTGGACACAAAAGGATAATTTGTCCATTTTCATCAGTAAAATATGGGTTGTAGTACGAAAGTCTGAGGAAAATCATCAAGATTTGAAGGCTATATTAATTCCTCAGTGAGACACTGTCTCACAATCAAACATGAAGACACAGTCTAAACAGATATTTCTTACATAATTGATCTATGTAGACTTCTTTGACTACCACACTATTTACTTAAAAATGCTTTGATTAGTGCACAACTCTTTTCTCACATGATTCCTGGCATTCTCTTTCATAATACTGCAATTTCTTCTATACAGAAATGGGAAAGATCTTGTCAGAGAGAGAGGGTTAACTTATTAAAAAAAAAAAAAAAAAAGGCTTTCTGGAAAAATTAATGTAATCTTTGACACTTAACAAAAAAGCCAAAATCTGATTAGATTGTACCATGATGGAAAAATTCCACGGTCATCAGTTTGTTGAAAAATACACTGAAATGCTGCCTATTTTGCTTGGCATTTATGTTAAGATTTTTTTAAAATATGCCAAAATTAAGATTAAGAGTGATTCTCCAGAGATTTAGTGCAGTCTGGAAATGCATCCAAAACAGGGAGTGCTTTGTCTGCACCCTGCAGGTTAGTACAGATAATTACTTTCTGAAATCAGATTTCACTGTGCAGTGAAAGCACAGCCTTCCTTTGGAAAGACCCTGCAAACAGAATTACATGTCATACATGACCAATGTTCATTTTCTTACTCAGTGAAGCGAAATTCAATCTATGTTATGTCCAAAGACTATCATATTTCTGAGTTACACTTATCTCGTCATTAGTTCCTATTCCATCAACACTGGCATGTGCGCTGGCTTCAAAAGTCATGAGGTGACCGACTATAAGGTGAAATAGTTACTAAAGGTATCTCTACATTAGAAAGTTATAGCCTGGCTAAATTTCACTAAATTACAGAAATTTAAGTACACCAGAAAGCGGTGTGGAGAAAAAACAGCAATTCTCTCCCAAGTGGACTTTGCCATTTCCATATCTGAGTACAGTCTGGTTAGAAAGTCTTGTGGCACTGAATAATCAGCAGAAGACCCACCAAAGCACAAGAAGCCAAGCAGGCACGGGAGCAGGAAAGAGGCCTGCAGGCAGCCTGCTTGGCTTCTGCCAGGAGCTTTTCCAAAGGGCCAACCTCTTTTCCGTTCTGACTGGTCTGCAGATATCAGAGCAACCGATGTTGCAACTGAGTACCTCTCTGCCTAGCTCTAATCATGACAGAAATTAGTCTCTCTGGACTAAGAAAAATATGAATTAATTTTAAACGCAGGATGCTGGTCTGAGCAGTCACCTTGGCTACACTTTCAAAGACATGGCTTAATTCAGACAAACACGATACATATGCCTATGTCCCATTTCCTTCAACAGTCAAACACGTATTTTAGACTGGGGACACTCTTTTTACTGAGTAGCAGGAAGATATGACAGCAATCCTTGTGTTAGGTTTCCCAGACAGCTCCATCACACCTTTAGAAAACTGGAAAGGAAATATTCTGAGCCGAAACTGCTATCATCAGTTCTATCAGCCTGCGGCACAGCAAAAACAAATGTTGAGAGAAGACTACCAAGTCCCTCATTTGATCCAAGGTCAGAATTTGAGCTGGATTTGCAGACCCCCATGTGTAACTCCATCCGCTGACTCTTTGGATTGTTCTGGCCCTCAAGACCTGCATTAGTAATAGTGAATTAAATGAAAAATTAAATGCTTCTTTCTTCAAATGAAAAAACAAATGTGTCTTATAAAATATTGCTGCAGTGAGTTACTACAGAACAACAGAAAAACTGAGAGTTACCACCAAGATTTTCTAGACTGGGAGTACCAATTACTGGAGTTGATCTCAAGTTTTCACTAGAAAGAAGTAGTGCTGTTACCTAAATTAGAGGTCTTCACCTGGGCCATCAAAGTCAACTCAGGGGAAATTTATTTGGCATACGACTTCACTGTGCACTGCTTTCAAACTCTCCAGACTTTTTTTGTTTTCACTAAAGTCTACATTGTATTTAATCTTGCACAACGTATTTCAAGTTTCTGTAGGTGGGGATGAGATGCACAGTATTTGTTATTGCCCAACAGATACAAGCAGTGGTAGGGTGTGATTTAGGGATGTAATAGTTGTGAATATTTTCTCTTGCACTGGAAATGGCTTTTTTCTTTTTTTTACATGCACTTGGAAACTTGAATAAAGCTCGACTTTAGAAGGATCTTTCTGTAGTGGTCACAATTAGAGGGTAGTACTCCTACAGAAAGAACAACATTGTCCCTACCAATGATGTCTCAGGGGTGGAATGCCAGATGGTTGCAGATTGTCCAGTTTCACAATTTGTAAGAAGGCTGCATTATATTTTCATTTAAGTATATGTTTTCCAAACTGTGGTGCCATCAGTTATCTGCTACAGCCTGGCCCGCTTCATTAATGTGAGTGTGGAAAAGAAAATTCTACCCTGTTGATGAATTACACAAGGAAAATGGTATTCTGTTGTGGGCCACCTCAGAGGATTTTTTTTAAATCCCACCCATGAAGTGCTTGTATGAACTGGTAGCAGTCAGTACCCACAGAGTTAAGGCCCTCCTTAAGCCCTGTTCAAAATACCTAAATTAATGGATTCAGCATGGGGAAAGGAATATCCAGAGTCAGGAAGGATTGTGAGGTTTATGTCTTTTGAATATTTTTATTCTGGATAATTTGTTCACAATTGCAGCATCTCCAGGCCAAATTATCTGGTTTGCTTCATTCATCTTGCATTATACAAAGTGAACATACCACTGCCAGGCAGAGGGATTCACTGCTGTGGAACTCCCACAAGCCAGATTCAACAGAAGAAGAGGATTATTTTATAGGAAGTAGGAGAAGTGCTTCTCACAGCCAAAGAAACCCCAATTTTTCCAGTCACAGTTGCATGGAGCACTTGTTTGGCAAGACGGTTCCTTGGCATTAAGCCTTGCTCACTTCCACAGAAAAAGGATGCAAAGAGCTGCTCTTCCATCAGATGAATGTGCTGCCATGTCACCTTACATATCCATTTCTTTCCTCTGCATTTATGCATATAGGGTTACCCTTCTCCCTATACAGAAAGTTAGTACAATGATCATTTTCCTAATCCACCTCTTAGACTACTGGAACTTCTTTCTTGAAATTAAACTATTTTTCTTCACTCTTTCACACCAGAGGAAAACTTCAGGCTCCTCACTATTTAGTTCCTATATCCCCTCCTATTTCACCTATATTGATAGTTGAATCAATCTCTTACAGTCATTTAACTCCGCATATTTCCAATTTCAGATACGGTCTCAAAAACAAAGAGATTTTACTGGTCTTCTTCGAATCCCTACTGAAATCTCTCTTTTGACATGATGCCTGAGAAAATTTTGACAAAAGTTAGGCTCCTGTAGGGTTGACACTGCCAAAACTGCTGAACATACCTGTAAGCAGCCTTACCCAGGCCTATCATCTTCTTTTAAAGAGACCATAAATTTGTGGAACAGTCACCCCCTTCTGACCTTGCCTGACAGTACTATCCACCTTGTGTTGATAGGACTGTGGCTCCTAAGCACAATGCAGACATCAATTCAAGAGGTATTTTTAGTAAAAGTACTAGGCAGGGGGTTTATAGCTCACTTTCCATTACAGCTGGCCCAGGCATTCAGGAAGTTCTTTTTGTCCATCACATGCTTAAATTTCCAGAGCTGTATCACTCATAACTCAGCTTAGTTTTCAGGATAATAATAAACAAATGTAATAAATAAATAAATTAATTAAATAAATGGGGCTGTGGTTTCCTGAAATTTTTCTAGTTGGAATATTTACAGGTGCATGCAGAGACTGGATTTTCCTAGTCAAAGCCCAGGATGAAAACTTCTTACAGTAAAGAGTAAAATTTGACTAAATATGTGGGGAATCACCCTACCAAAGTCTTTAAAAAGGGTGTCAGCCACTGAGGTAGTCAATACACTCTGAAGTGATTCCAGCAGAACTCTGATATCTTTAGAAAACCATTTGTTTTATTCAAATCAGACTTCACAAATCTTTTACATAAGAGAAATTGGCACACCAGACATGACATGAAGAGACATCCAAGAAGACAGCCTGTGTGGAAGAAGTGGTGCCTTGAATTTTCTTCTTCTTAGTGAAACAATATGGACACAGACCTCTCAGAAAGAAAAATGTCGTGTTCATTGAAAATGTGTAAATCTGTGCTGTCTGATCCTAATATTCATTTCCTAATATTGAGTTTTCCCACCTCCTAGAAAAATAATAAAATAACCAATCCATTCCCTGCCAGATTAGAAAACAAGCTCCCTGGACTGTCAGCCTGGCAAATAGGACATTCCTTGTCAATTCTCACACAATGCCATCTGAACAGGATGCTAAAAAGAAACTGTTCTGTATCGAGGTTACCTTTGAGCTGATGACAATTCATTTCTGATGTCATATATATTCAATGTGGGAGATTTAAACTGAAAGTAAAAGAGTAGCTTTACAAAATCAACAAGGCTGGAGAATTGCCATCTTCATACCACTGTGGAGAGGACATATGTAGAACACAGATCCAAGATCTCTCTTTTTCTCATCCAGCTCAAGGCAATGAACAAAGAGTAGTAAACGATGACCAAAGTTATTCACTGCAGTCAAGTTCTTGCCTCTGGAGCTTTGTTTTACCTTCTACCTTACTCTTAAATGTTTGGAAGGAGATGAAAAGTAAACAATACTTCAGTATGCAAGTGATTGAACAATGACATAATTTTTGGGCAGTCACATCATATCCATTTCCTGTCCTATCTTTCAGTCGTCTGGGTCTCTTTGATCACTGACTTTTAAGGGCAGAGCTTGTCTCTCATGGTGTATTTGCACACAGCTTAGCAATGCAGGCTTCACTTTGGCTCAGGGCCTCTAAGTACTACCATCATATAAATAGCCATTCTCAAAGAAACAAAAATCAAACACAAAACCGTGAGGAGATGAAAAGAACACATGGTTTCCTGGTGACTCATTTTGCACAGTCCTGAACACGTAGTTTTATTTTGCTCTCAAAGGCCAAGTCACACACGGTGCCCTTCACAGAGGAGTAAGGATGCCAACACAGAGTAACCTGCAACAGAAGGTTGTCAGGGCAAGCATTTAGGACTGGGCTGCTTTTTCTCTCTTTTTCCTTCCCCAAGTACTGCATCACTAAACAAACATTTCTCCCTGCAAGTTATAAATAGGCACTAGTGCCTTATCATCTTCTTGCTCACTGGGAAAGAATGTGGATCAGCTAAAGAATGAGACACCCAGGAAAGCTGCTGAACAGCAACAACAATTTTTTGTTTAAAAACCCTCTCTCCCAGAGTCAGAGAGATACATTCTTTGGGAATGAGTTTCTTGACCTGGTAAATGACACAATGCTTTATACACAAAAATATTAAGAGAAGATTATGTCACTGGTAAAAATGTGCTGAAATGAGGCCTTTCCCTTTTGCAATCCTTTAAAGGAGCTTCCCAAGCTTACCAAAACTGTGTAATCATGCTGCTGACAGGCAGCCAAGTTCACATAAGAACCAGTCCAAGGGCACCTTCAAAGCCAACACACTGATGGACCTCTGACATGAACTGCGAGGTGTGTCAGACTTCACATTACCAACATGGGATCTCAAAGACCACAAATAATTATCATCCTTCATTCTTGTACCACAAGGTGAATCTCAAAATAGCTATAAATCAGGACTCCAGGAAACGTGGAGATGCTTAAAGAAAGAGAAGCCATCAAGACAAGGCACTGGACGAAGATCAACAAGATATAGGCCAACATCCACATAGGTAGCTAGGTTCCTATCATTCCATCTCTTTCATGGTGAGCATTGGTGCCTAAAAAGGCATTACAGTCTTAAATTCTTTCATAGGTTTTTGCCCTCTGTTTTATTCCCAGGCTTATTCAGCTGACAAAACAATTCACCTCTCAGTGGAGAGTTCACATTTCCTAACTTGCAAAACACGTGCATAGCACGTATGTGTCAAAAGTGCATTTTCACAGATTTAGTGTCATGACAAGAAGGATAACACGTTATCCCCAGGCAAAAAAAAAGTTTTGGTCAAATAATTGAACATTTGTTCTGCTCTTGTTGTAGGAAGTACTTAATGTTTCAGCAGGTACTACCAACGAAGCAAGGCACCAGATTTTCCAGTTCAGCTTCAGCTATAAGTGATAGATAAGCCAGGAAACTTTACTTCAGAGGAGGATAAATTAATTTTAATATTATCTCTTTGGAGACACATTCCTTTATCCCTCTGAACGGTAAGCACCTAACTCAAATTGACCCTGCTTTATTCAGAGTTATTGGGTAGAATCTTTATCATCCGAGGTCTTACAACTAACAAAATCAAAATAAAAACAATAAAATAAATTTTAAAAAACCCAACAAAATACCCAGTCCATTGTATATAAAAAAATGTGGCCAGGATTTTACCTTAAAAGGAAAAAAGACAACTAAAAAATGAAAATAATGATAATCCTCTTCAGTTTTGCAGTTTGCTTCTGCAGAATATTTTTTTTAAATTTTATTACTTATTTTAAGTTTTAGGAATGTCTTACTTAAAGCATGCACAGACCCAAAAGGCAGTGCTATTTTTACAGTGATATTTCTCAGCTTGTTTTGGCAGGGTAAAAACCAATGTATTTGAAAGCCTTGCATCTTCCGAGATTATAAACTTTCAGAACACACAGGTCAGACCTTGTCTTCACGTGAGTTTGGCAGATATCTACTCACAAGACAAAGCTTTCCAGAAGGAAACTTACTACAATAACATATTTGCTATGAATTGAGTACCCGGGACAAAGTAATACTCACCATTGCTCTGGGTTCTGTAAAACAGGCCATTAGTATAGTATTTTCTAGATTATCATTTTCAGTGCTTCCTAAGTTGCTACAGCAATCCATTCCCTTACAGGTTAGAACAAATAATATTGGAGATCTGTTTTCTTCCAGTAATACCACAGAACTCTTTCTGGGTCTCAACAGCAACTGTAAAATCTATTACAGTTTCAAATTCAGTGCAACTGTAGAGGAAAGAATTATTAATCAAAAAAGGATCTCTCAATCACAGATAACTGTCCCACATACAACCAAGATAGATGGCAACAGAAATGTTCTTCACCATATATGCTGAAGCTGCATCTAGCAGCTCTTCTCCTACTTCTAGTAGGAGCCATGGGACTGTGCAGCAGCCTCAGCATGAAGATTAGAAGCACCCATTGGGACATCATTCCCACCTGCATTTGTAATCAGAAGTCACCTAGTCACTCTAGAAGCCACCCAGCCTTCTACCGTGCCTTTCCTTTCACACACTGCTCTGTGGTAGTAGGTAAAACTCTGGGTGCACTTAAGAGTTCAAGAAAATAACAAGGGGTGAAGTAGCTTAGTCAGTGTAGCAGGTAGCAGACCTTTGTTTCTAAGAAGCAGAATTCTAATCCTGATTTTACTGTGAACTGTGCTAGAACAACAAAATTTTTGTTTTGATTTTTTTTAATACTAGAAGAGACATTTTCTAAAATAAACATAGCTGCAGACAGGAATCTGGACAAGGTATGACAGAATTACACAAGCAGACTGACTTACATCAAGCTTACAGAACTGCTCCCAAAATGTGTACACACCCATGCTTGAAAGTGCCGGACATTGATCTCCATTTCAATTTAAACCACAGCCAGGGTCTAAGTTCCCTTTCTTCACATTTTACATTTTCAAAACCAGCTCAGCAAGTTCTCATCCTCCCTTGCACCTGGGGAGCAAAAAGCCAGAAAGGCAAGAGAACCAGCCAAAGGGAACAGGGGTGTTTAGGGTTGCTAGATGACTTTGCTCCAATAGGGGAAAAATAGGTTGACCTTCCTCTAGAAGGTGTTGCCACTCAAATTCCCACTTACAACATATGTGTAGGATGCTAAGCAGAGAGTTACTCCTCTCTGACAGGACAACTTGCTGACATGGACATCCTATCTAGTCCTTCATTAGTGAGGGTCTGACAGAATACTCTTTTTAATATATCTGGATGTCTTCACATGCCCACATAGCAGAGGGTCCTCTGACCAACCACGCCCTTTCCAAGTTCTTAAGCTTGTTATGAATCTCATAATATAATTTTTTGACCCATAATTAGAAGAGAGACTCACACTGTTTCTTTGCTTTTGTTGCTGTTTATTCAATTTCAGAATTTGCTTTTATTAAAACATACAAGGAAATAGGAAATAGCTAGAGATGGGTGCAGCCTTTTGTGTGTCTGCTCCATGGATCTGAAACAGATATAAAACAGATGTAGTTTGGAAGCTGAGCAATTACAGAAGTGCAGGAGTAAATTCAAACCAGCATATTAGCTGCTTGCATTAATCAGCATTAGGTCAGCACAGTATTAATGTAGTCAAAGCTTGTTTTAGGTTTGTATATGTTAGGGGAAAGCTCAGCTGGCTTTCCCCTAATACGTAGTGGAACCCTCTTCAGAGTATTCTCAGTAGAGAGTCTTAATCTGAGTTTACCTGTAGTTTAATGCATCTCCATTTTATCAAATCAGAATATGCTAAAGGGTGTCCATGATATCATTAAACGAAGGTTTGGCTATTGCACTTGCCAGCACCAAAGGCAAAAACTGGGCAATTTGTAATTAATTTAATTAATTACCAATTAGCAGAAATTTTTTATCACCGATCCAGGTATCAGGAAAAAAAACAGATAATAGGAATAATTAAACACTCCAGTAAACATTTTTCCTCTCCTTCCTCAGGCTCACCTTAAGTCAAACACCTATCCTCCTTAATTCTTAGTCTCAATTTGCCTTGCTCTAGCTGCAGGATGCACTCAGTCCATCCCAACTCCCGCAGTGAAGCAGTGGGTGGTCCTGGAGGTTAGACTGTGTTCACAACAGCATCTGCCTGTTGCTCTGTGCTCGTTGGCTTCTTTCTTCTCCCTGGTGCTTCTCACTAGTTTTCTTCAACTGCGCTGATGCTTCGTACTGGTTTTCCTGGATCGCCTCCTCCAATCTCAAAAACAGCCCATTCTGAAATGAAAGAAATCATGAAAGGTGACAGGAGGCCTGAATGGATGAACAAGAATATCCTGATCAACCTCAAATATAAAAAGAATGCATAAAAGAGGTCAAGGCAGGGAGAGGTGACACAGAAGGAACACAAAGACACTGCTCTATTGTTCAGAGATGGGATTTGGAAAGCCAAAGCCCACCTGGAGTTGATTCTTATGAGAGACGTGAAGGCAACAAGAAAAGGCTATAGAAAATGTGGGCCTGCTGCTGAATAGGACAGCTGTCCCTTGCTGAAAGACACAGTAAAGGACATGGTGTTCAGGTCTTCTTCACTTTGGTCTTTCCTGGCAAAAGCAGTCTTCAGGAATCCCAGGCTCCTGAGATCAGTGGGAAAGTCTACCACAAGGAAGACTTAGCCTCGGAGGATGGAGACCAAATCAGGGAACTTCTAAACAAACTGGACAAGCGTAACTCCACAGCACCTAATGGGATACACTCATAAATGCTGAGGGACCTATGCAAAGTCACTGCAAGGGTACTTGCCTTTGACAGATCTTGGTGATCAGGGAACGTTTCTCATGATTGGAAGAAAGGACATTTCAATTCTAGCATCTCTCTATGTGACGTATTCCTCCAGGGGAGTCTTTTCTGTCCTGCGTCTGGAAGAGCTTCCTTTATTGATTTTCTTTTAAAAATAAAAGAAGAAGAAGAAGAAGAAGAAGAAGAAGAAGAAGAAGAAGAAGAAGAAGAAGAAGAAGAAGCTAATGGCTGGAGTCCCAGTGATAAGGCTACAATCAGGACCTGTGCTTCAATATAGTTGTGTGTTGTTGGAAGACTAGGAGTGTTGCCTGCTCTCTGTTGCATAATTGAACTGTATGAACAACAGGCTTGCAGTCTCTACAAAGAATGAGAGTACGAATTGTCTTTTCTTTCACCAGAATAAATCTGGTTTGAAAAGTCAGTAAATTGTACAAGGTAGGTTGCAGCATTTGTCACCTTTCAATCCCTTCTGTAAACCTTATGAAGTTTCCACCTGAATCATAGATGGAGGAAAAGGAATAAGCATTTAATTGGAAATTTATGTAAACTTTTCAGTAAAAACAGGTTAATTGATCATGAAAAGAATACATGGAATTAAAATAGTTAAGAACTGAAGAAAATCACATTTGTTTCACATAAAAGGAAATGAGCAAATGGGGCAGGAAGACACTGCTTAACACTATAAGAATGCTATTATGACTGACTACCCACATTTAGAAGTGATAAACACCAGAGAGTTAGACAAACTGCATATAACTGCAAGTGATAATGTGACACTGAGCAATGCACAATGTTGGCTACGTATCTGGAAAACAATCCTCTTCATCAGAAAATCTGCTCTAGAGCAGCAGACCTAACTCCACCTTCGTTTTCTCTAAGTGTTCCAGTGTCAGGCTAAGGACAGTTTTGGGTACACTACTGAATGTAGTGTACAGAAGGATAATCATATTCTTATTGTTCCCGAGGACTACGAATATCACCTGTTTAATGTCTATGTAGTTGGTCCCTGTCTCCTTGCATACATCTTCCTACACAATTCCATTCAGCAAGCTGTGTCTTAAAACCAGTTAGGTTCCTTGCCCCAGGCTCATCATACTCTGCTAAAACTTTGCAGTACTGCCAGTTCTTTCAGTTTCAAACCCAGGGTGATTCATAATCATATTTTTAAAAAAAATTCTGTGCCACATGGTCTTTAAGCTCAGAGTTCCTTCCCCTGCTTTCCTTCACTCATCGATGTACTTGGGGAGTTCAACCCATGCTTTCTTTCACTGCCCTTCTCAGTACCGACCTTGCAAGACAGAATTCTCATCCCCTGACCATTTCAATCATCCTCTCTGCATGTTTTGTTTCAATTCACTTTGCTGGAGAAAAGGTATTAGAAAATGTATTTAACTAGAGGTTAAATTCCCAGTGATGCTTTGGACTCATCTCCAGACTATGCTGAAAACATCATATCTGATAAATCTTAGGATGACGTGTGACTTGTTCAGGACTGGTCCTGTCTGTGTTTCACAGTCATCCTCTGACAGGATGACATACCTTAATCTGCTGCAGCATACACTCTATCCTGATTTCCAACAAATGAACCCCCAGTTTCCAATGGAAAATTTTACTATATACTTCTAGGTGTGTAACTCCAGCACTTTGATGATTCAAACGCAGGACAGAGATCAAAATCACCTAATAAACAGAGCCCCGCAGCTGCTGTGTTTCTCTCCATCTTGAGAATGGTTAGCTCTTCCCTTTTTATGGACAAAAAGAATGACCCAAACAGAAATACAAAGCGTTGCATGTTTGCATGACCTCACCCTAGTCTTGTCTCTTTGGAAAGTACCCTACACTCGACATGCATTCCAAGTATACTGCTTTGCAAATGTTTTTTTATTCCCTCTTCCCAGAGCTTATTTTAAGCCACTAGTTCCTAAACAAAGGTCACAACCTTACTTTTATGCACAAGCTTGCCAGTATAATTGAAAGTGGGGTCATGACCCCAGAAGTGGGTCTTGACAGACAGATGTTCTGAGATTCAAAACCCCTTCTGACCTCTTTTAACACCATTAAGGTCTCTAGTAGTGTGAACCACATTATGAATGCAATGGGAGAAGATGAACCTCCACTTACTATCACTTGAGCACTTCTGATGAACTCTGAAGCTCTCAGCCTGAGCAGTAGTCACATTGCTGGGCTCAAGACATAACTCTCAAGTGTTTGCCCAATGTGCAATCAATAATACAATTTTATTTGTTTCCATACAGGGTATTTTTAAGCAAGTGCAATGAAAATAATATAGGAAATTTCTTACACCACATGAGTCTATTCTAGGCCTCTCTACTTAAGCTGTGAAATTATTCTGACATGCTGATAAAGTCTTTCCAGGCTTCCATTGGAATCATATATATCATTCCTCTCAGATAAATTGCGCTCAATTATTCCTGTGAGCTGAAATAGTTTGGTTTAATTACAGAACTGTTCATGCCCAGATAGTGCTCTGGAAGGAATTCAAGGGCAAACATAGCCATTTTCCATAGGAAAGGGTCAGAAGAAAAATAGATGCCAACAAAGGCCTGCTGTCACAAACATTAAGTAGGTCTAGGAGTTGCAGAAAATGAAGAAATACCTTATAAGAGTGACTGTGATGTCAATGATGAAATGTGTGCCAGAGCACTCGGGTCCCACAGTTGTCTGGATAGTCAGTCACCCTTCTCACTTGTGTATCCAGGTCTCCTTCCCAGAGCATGAGATTGCCTTTCTCTCACTTCAAAAGATGGTTGGGGAGCAAAGGAAAATATATTCAGATCCTGGAGTTGAGAAGATCCCTGGAGTAAGTTACTTTACACTATGAGGCTATGTCTGTGTTAGTAAATTACACAGTGTCCAGAACAGTCCTAAGCCCTGGAATGCAATTGTCTCTACAGTTCCCTGTTAGAAGGCTTTAGGCTTTAGGTCTCTGACAGCCAGCACCTGCAAATAATTCCTAGATATGATCTGTGGTCTGAACATTCCCAGGATCATTCCCAATGGGGACTTTGCATGCAAATCCTCTATTTTGCCATCTGAAAGAGCTTATTAGATTGGAGATAGACTGTCCAATCCAGTAAGTTGGTTTAAATTGTATATGTAGAGTATTAAAGGTTCCATGACCTTCAGTAAAGTTGTTCATGATGTTACTGTGGTTAAGGTTTTGGGATCTTTTCTGTAGGAGGACAGTGAAGAGGCTTTCTGAAACACTCTGAGCAAGAAGCAAGACTGTGAACTGCTTTCAGTGGACCTGCAGGAGGCAGAAGTATTCACTTTGTTCCTTTTGTTGTTGTGTATCTGCTCATCATCAATCCTGTCTGCTGCAGAGCATGGAGACAGAGCCAGCAGTGGTGCTTGGGGAAGGATATACCAGCCAAAGTCATAAACTCTTGCTGGTGGTGGATCCTCTGTGACAAATGGCACCCACAGTACATCTTAGCCCTTTCTCTATTCTGACAGGCGAAGGCAGTAACCATCATGTCCACTGGTCTCAGCCAGAAGTTTAGCAGACTAATGCTTCAATGGTCTATGCTGTAATAAAAAAGTTTCCATCATTGTGACTAAAGTCTCCACTTTAAGTGTCAGTACTTCCTTTCATTCTATCACTCATTTTATTTCTTTCCTGAAGAATACCTGATGCCCAGTAGATACTTTTTTCTGTCATGATCATACTACCTGGTTTTACTTTTTCTCTGTATGAACCACTGACAGCCTTTCTTTCTTTTAAAGTTGTATTCTTCTCTTTTAGTTTAGATTGATTTTGTCTCAGTGGTCCTTCTGAACTTCAAGTAGTTTCTCCACATATCCTAATTATTGCCCCAAATTTGCCAAAAGGAAACCAACAAGAGGAGTAGTATTTAACATCTTTAAATTATTATGGAAATGTCTACGTTCAGGACTTAACAAAAATAAATCATCCTCTGCTCTGATACCATCAATTCAAGTTGTGGCTCTGAGCCCAAGTGTTTTGCTGATATCCAAACCCCAGAAGACAACAGGCGGGACTGTGCATCAGCAGCCAGGCTGTTGCCATTGCTGTATTTAAACTGCTCGAGACACTGGGCTCTTTTGTTAGCATGTTTTCCACTGTGCTTTAGCACATATGCTCAGCTATAGAACAGCTCTTGAACAATGGGAGCCATGTGTGTTTGTCTCTGAATTTGCTAAAATCTAGATAACAGCACATAGTCTGTGCTGCTCCAGGCTTTTTCAGTCAAAATGACTGGAAAAAACCTTTCTCAGATGACACAAGTTTTCACTACAACTTTTATCCCATTAAAATAAAAAATAAAAAAAGCTGATTATGAATATTCATGCCCACTTGAGTACACAAGTCTGGTGGCTATGGGTACACTTGTAATTGTACAGAGCTCAAACAGTGGGTAACAAAGACAGCACACACCTTTCAGAAGGTCTGAATGACTTTGCAGTGAAATATAGAGACTGGGTCATATGAGGACTAGAACTGTAGGATCCTGCCTAGTACATTTTATAAGCCAGACCAGATTCCTAGGGAGCTCTGCCACCTCTGTGGCAGAACCTTCTCCCAGCCTCTGGTCACACCTGCCTCCCAGAGGCAGCACGGGACCTCAGCTCTGCCGTGGCTTTGCATGTGCACTCACTCCCCAGCCCAGACCTTCGGGATCCAAAACTTTGCACGAGGGTCCCAAATATTAGAGTCACTGTGATGGCAACAGACCAAAAATTCTGCTTTGTAAGAAAGGAAAAGTTTAGTAAAGTTCTTTTTCCCTAGCCAGCCTGGAGACCCCATGAACTCTCCCCACTGCCCACAGAGCTGCCTGCACCACCAGCAAGGAGCAGCCAACCCTGTTCGTCCCTTCCCTTTCAAAAAAGACACAGGCCCTTGAGCCATGCCAGATATGAGACACTGGGCCCTGTAAGAGCTGGAGTATAGGCAGGTCCAGGATGGTTTGCTTCCTTTTAATTACTTACAGTTAGAAATCTGAGAGTATAAACTCTGCAAGGCTAAACAATATCTTCTCCCATGACTTATTAAAGTTGAATGGCATGCAGCCTTGTTCTTTTGCCATGCTGTTTCACAGAGCTCCGTCTCAGACCGGTTGGCGAAAACTCACTTTAAGATGAAAAGCTTTTGGAAAGAGAACAGCACATTCTGAGCACATAAAAAGTGCTCTGAGGCGAGAAAGGCTTTCTCTTGTTTTTAAAGATAAACTCATTAGGGATTGGGCTTGTGTTTTTTGTAAGTAATGTTGCAATGGCAACAAAGCTGGCTCCTTAATCGTTCTAGGTGGAACAGACTCGCCTTCTCACATCTCCTGCATGCTTCTCTCCCCACCCAGATACTCTGTTCCTCTTACCTTCCAATCTACAAAAAAATCTGTAGGCTACGCATCCTCCCTCACTCTGCCCAGGAGAGTTGTGTCTGACTGACTGGCTGATGACTGGGGGCCACTTCTAGTCTCTCTCACTGAGTGTATGGTGGTCTTCTGCTCAAGCAAAGAAGCAAATACAACATACTCTAGAAGCTGTTTGCAGCTGTGTCCTATATCTCTGCAGCTGTGTTTCTCATAATCTCTGCTTCCACTGCTTTCTGGTACTGAAGCATTCTGATCACAAAAAGCAAAACCATTAACGAAAATTCTGACCATATTCTGTAATCTGTCTACTGGATTTCCTTCTTTTCCTGCAGGAGGATAACAATTATTGTCCTTTCCTCCAAGGCCATTTAAAACTCCTCCCTTTTTACATCACAAGTCACAGCTCTAGTGTTTTCCCACTTCAGGTTAATCACTCTCCTTTCCCCAAAACACTTTTTAAACTCCACAATTCCCATCTTCCTCAGACTTCTCAAGTTTGCCATTTGTATCAAACCCTGGGGAAGAACAAGGAGATCATGGCAACTTCACAAGTATGTGTAAAGCAGAATCAAATCATCTTTGGCCCCTTTAGAGAAATAGGTACACGAGACCATTATGTGAAACGTGTTGTCCCTCGAGGTTTTCCTGCTTCGCCGCAGAGGTGCACAGTTTTGAGAGCTTGTCTATTCCAGCACTTCTGGGTAGATCCCAGAATTAACACTGAAGGCTTTTCTCCAGCAGTAGTATTTTTTGTGAATTATTTCACCTTATTCTGCTGTTTCCATTCAGAATGACAAAGGTAACAGTGTTACAGTCTGAATTATATTTGTACCTACTTATTTGCTACTTCTATATTTTCCACTGAACAGAGGACAGGGAGGGGGGGTTTACCCCCTTTTAACAAGTAAATAAAAAAGAAATTACAGAGTAATTTTACTACTTTGTCTTCTTTCTCTCAGACAGAGGACTACTTTCATTTTACAAAAACTCAAGTTGTTTTGGTCATTAAATTCACAAAGTATATGTGGAGCCAATTGCTTTTCCCGACCTCAGTGTCTGAGATGTAGCTTTTCAAAACTCTTCTTCAGCTGCATCATCACAACTTTTACAAGGCTGTGAAAAATAATGACAAAAATATAGAGTATTATTAGGGGAAAATAATGACTGTGGTGTCAAAAGGAATATTAACTTTGGGCCCAAAAGGGACATTGACTGTGACATCATAAGAAAAATATACTTAAACATTGTGTTCCAAGCAGAAAAAATCAAGAAGTCTTGGCTTGAACTGATGGTAAATGCTGCATTGCTGAAGTAATTTGCTTCTGTCCATGCTACTGTCACTTATGTGTATATATATATATGTCTATATAAATGTTCCCATGAGAAAAATTTTTTTTTTTTCTAATGACAAAGTGGTAGCATTGTATTTCACTCTGGATTAAAATATTTTATACTATCCAGATCAAAGTAAAAATTTCAATAACAACTGACAAATTATTTCCTTCAGTTAGGCAGAAAAGAATGAGAAGAAAGAAAAAAAAAAAAAAAAAAAAGAAGAAAAAAGCCGCAGAGACAATTAAAAGTAGAGGAGGAGCAGGAGGCAGCCAAAACAGAGCACAGATTTTATCAGATGGGCATACAGAGAAGCTGGCTGGCATGACAGTGCATCAGGAGCTGGAGAACAAAAATGATGCTGTGAACACTCTGCTTTGCTTTGATGCAGTGACCAGCCTCATACCTAAGATGAGAAAAGGCTCTGTGTACAAGTGCCTCACCATTTTATGAGCACTTGACATACAACATTAATCATTTTTTCTCACTAGAAGCAGCTTGCCAAGTATTGTTCTCTGTTCTGGGACTGCATTCAATGTGCACTGCACCTACCTAACACAGACTGAAAGCTGGCCCAGGGTTTCACTTTGAAGGTATTTTGCAGGAGCTTTCCTGTCATAATGCATTCATTTCTATAGGATTCAAAATCTTTAGCTCTTTAAGAGCTACGTGGGGACACAGGTATGTGGGGGTCACTCCATGCAGTTCAAGTGTCGTGCTTCCAACAGGCTCCATTTACCATCAATCTGAGAAAAGATGGAAACCACCCAGACAACTGCATAAAGCTCTCGTGGTGGGAAATGCCTTCCTGGTTCCTGTGGAGATCAGCGTGTTCTGAAGCATGAGATTTGATTACCTTAGTCCAGATCATAAAATTTTTAATGCTATTAGAAAGCCTTTAGGCTCTTAGGCATTTTCTTGAAATAGAGCTACCATGTCTAGCTTGATGACCCCCTATAGAACAGGCCATGTGCCTGGTATTTCCTTGTACTAATCACCAATCATTAATATCATCACATGGGCCCTGTACATAACCATATGCCCCTTTTCAAGAAGGAAAGGGCCACCTGGTCTTAGATTCCACCAGAAAATAAAAGGTCAGTCTCAAATTCAGGGCTAATAGGACAACTTGCTTACGAGCAAGGTCTATTCCTCCACTTTCTGTGAGCAGCTGTACACACACACACCCCACTGTGAGAGCCCAGACCTTCCCTCCTAGCAGGGACAGCCTCGGAGGAAGCAGGCATCTGTCACCTGTGCGAAGTGGGTCACCAGCTTGACCATTAGCATTTTGCCCAGAGGCTTACCTTGTGCTACACCTGCTGTTTGGCCCAGGGGCTTCGCTAAAAAGACGCCCTGTGAAGTAACCATGGTTTGGAGAACCTCAGGTCTGAGCTATTCTGGGAGGAAAGTAAAGAGAAAGAAAGGCAAAATAAGGTAGTTTATTGTAGGCTAAGCCTGTGATCCTCTGTAGTAAAACTGACAGGAAAAAATGTTGTCATTTGCTTGATCTGCAACAGAACCACAGATGACTCCAAATGGTCAAGGGTAAAGTTATTTTTTTGTCTCTAGCCCCACCTCCTGCAGATCATTCGACTGTGAAGAGTTCTTACCTTCCCCTAGAAGAGACAAAATGCTCTTCTTTAGACCTGTTCATACCCAAAGGTTTGCTGGAAGTAAGAGCCCTGCATCTCACCTGAACAGATATACCTGGTAGCATCACTAGCAAAATCCTCACCGATTTAAATGAAACTAGGATTTCATTCCCTGGCTTTAAAAAAGCTTCAGGCTCTGCAATTTCTCTACAATAATTCTCAGAAAGCTTAGCTCTAGGGTTACCCCCTAAGCACTTTTCTACCGCTATCTTAACAGGTTCTACAGGCAGTATAGTCAGATGGATCATACCAAACCCTGCTGGGGCAACTCACACAGTGGCCCTGAGAGCCTTTCTACCTTCCTGCAGCTCTTTAACAGTACAATAGCGTGCAGAAGGATGTGATCTTCCCCTCCCACAGGGATAAGGGGACATACATGCAAAGATATTTGTATATCTAAAGCCATCAAAAGATATGACAACAAAAATAATTACTTCCATATTGAATGTGTAGGTGTAGATGGCACGGAAGAGCTGAGAGAAGACAAGCAATGAGCTCTACCATACAGACATGGTCTCCTACCTCTCTGTTTAGATATATAGCTGAGTAGGGATTGATAGCCTTATACTTGCCAGAAAGAATATGCCATATCTGTAAAGTTGTGCTGGAAGGTGTCAACATATAAATATATCTGACATAATAAAAGTACAGCCAAATATATATTGCTCTACATAAATATCTCACAATTTCAGAAAAAGTAAAAATAATTGAGATAAAAATTATGGGCGTTGCTGATACACTGCTATCAGACTGAGAGGGAAAAACTCCATCTCACAAAATGACTGGAGTTAGGATAAGGGAAGGATTGTTGTTCTTCTAAGTGTCTCTGTTGGTTTATATCTTTATGTTATCAAATCTTAATTTTATTTTAATTTTGTGTTAAAATAAAGGCAAGAACTCAAAATTAAATTAAGCTAGAATAGCAAGTTTTGCTCAATTTTAAGATGATATTGCCTGTTTTTACAGGAAGAGTGCTTACCTGAAAGCACTTTTCACCCATGACTTGGATAATGCAGAAGATTGAGCTACAAAACTGAGATATGGATTTTTTAATCTCCTTTTGTCTTCAGATTTTAAGAAAATTTTTAGCAAGACTTGTTTTGACACAACCAATTTAAACGTCCGCAGTTGTTTGTGAGTCCTTGAATGAATCTGCACTAGAACATTTTCCCTGACATGACAGCAGACAAATTTTAATCTGGCTCAAGTCTTTAGAGAGGCCACTCTGAACCTTTTAGGCCTCAATCAGTTGTCACTAGTCTCAGTGTAGAGTTATGTCTTTCAGAAAACATGTGTCTATTCACATGCGGTTGTTCTCTGTAAGAACCAAAGCAGTGCGCTTTTTCTTTCTGACAATTTTTTTTTTCTGACAGCATCTTATTTATGCAGTTTCTATATTAAACTGGGGCAATCTGTCAGAAAGTAATATCTGCTAAGAGGAGATCTGGCAAAAGCCAAATTAGAAACATTTCTTATGCCTATGTAATAATCGGTTTTCCACTGAATTAGAGAAGCAAGTACAGGATAAGCAGGGAAATTATAATACTTTAAAATAAGCATCTTAGGAGGATTCTGTGACTTGAATTCCTTGCTATACATATAGAGTGAACCAACTGATTGTTAAAGGCATATTTATTGAGGATTAATCTTCATGTAAAGGATGCATGCTTCCTAAGCCTCAGAAAATCTGTTTTTAATGTTCAACTGGCACAAAACAAACCAAGAATAATGGTTTGTTAAAATCTATACTGCAAGTGTATTGGAGACGTTTGTTTCAAATTCTCACTGCAGTGTTTCTTAACTAATGGAATGAACATTTTATTTCAGAAATATAGAAATAATCACAGGCTCTCACTTTTATTGCTTTTCACTGAAGAAGGCATGATTTGAGTAATTAAGTATGCCATTTTAGATTAATCCCTTCTGTTTCTTAGAAGATGAAAAAGGGTTCCTCCCCACATTTGCATTCATTAAAACCCATAAGTATTGTCTCCTGTTCATGCCAGCATTCTAGTGACTTCTTAAAGTTAACAATAAGGCTTGAGAAGAAAATCATTGATTAAAATAACTCTGTTCTCATAAGCTTTCCTACTGCAGTATCTCACTAAAAGCTTTGCAGGTGACATTAGTGGGTAGGAAACAGGCATCATCACTCTGAAGCTGTCACCCCCGCAAAAGTGTTCATTGTTGCACCCCACTAACAAAACTGAAAATTAATTTTTTTAAGGCAAGCAACTGAAGATTAACTTGTCCTCTTGACATATTAGCTCTCTTTCCAGAGGATATTGCAGAGCTTGGGTCAAGTTGTGGGAAATGTTGTGCCGGTTCTGTTATGCCGCTCACGCTCTGTTGCTGCTGGCCCCTACAGCACTCACCTTGAGCCCCAGATCACAGACAACAGCTCCCACAACAGCAACGCACTTACATCACACAATTGCAAGCAGATCCTTGTGCTAGTTCACTCAAAAAGACCCCTGACCACACTGCTTGGGTATGTTTTGTTATTTGCAAAAGCCCACTGTCTTAACTCTGACTGCAGGCAATCCTTTCCTTTCCTACCTGTATGGGCCCAGGATTGAGACTTTATTTATCACTTTCTTGATAGATTTGGATGAGTACTTGACAAGACGAAAGTAAAATGATTGTTTAAATTAACTGTTTCATATTCTGATGTATTTTAAATTACATCTCATATTAGTAGACTGTAAATCCCACAAAACAAAAAAAACCTGTCAGAAAACTATCACTGGGGAATTCTTGGGGCAATAAATATACTTCCAGAGGCATGTCACATAATGTTAACAGTTACTGTATTAGTGCTAAGTAGTGTGTTGATTCTTTTTTTTTTTTTTTTTTTTAAGATTCTGCAGCTCTCTGCTTCCTGAGAAACAATAAAGCCTTGGATTACTCAACAGGAAACCCTTTTTTTTTTCAGAAGAATTTATTATTTCAACTGTTCTTTTACACTTATTCTTCTGGAAAACCTAGCAGAGAGGAACTGTTTCTCCCAAAAAGGATTCAAGGGTTTGTTCATCTGTTCCTGATGAAGAAATACTCTTCTGCTGTTCCACAGCATTTCTTTCTGTGTTCAGACTGAGCTTCCTCATGATGAGAATAAACAAATATGTAAAAGCAAGTCCTCTTGTCACATATCTTAATGATCTCTTTCAAAAGCCTTAGTTTAAAAAGCAATATGGCCCCCATGACAGCAAATATCCAGTAACTTCACAATCTGAATTTACATTAACTCATGCTAAAGAAGTCCTATGCTTCACATTTGACAGATGTGAAATTGAAGCATAGAATTTGAGGAAAACAAAGTCTGTTGTGGCTCTGTGGCTCAGTGATTTGTCAAAGATAACACAGGAAGTGTGTGACAGAGATTTTAATTTAGGTTTCCTAAATTTGTGGCTATCATCCTGATCATCCTCCTACCTTTTTCCTCTCATCAGTAATATCACCATGCTAATCTTTACCAAGCATCAAACACATATTTTGAGAGGAAGTGGGAGGTAGTTGCTAATGCTAAAAAGAAAGTCTATGTTTTAGAAAGAAAACAAGCCCTGTACTTGCCAGCTGGCATCCACAGCTAGAAAATGAGCTTTGCTTTCTGTTCTGGGTGCAATTATAAGTGCTATTTCTTGTGGACATGTGCAAAATATGCATAGAGAAGAACTGCCACAAGTTGGGCAATAAAGTAACCAAGCAGCCAACACCATTCACCCTTGAATACCCTGAGAATTGCTTTCTCTAGATAAATGTCTGAGGAAGTTTGAGGACTTTTCCACTGCACTCACTTCTCTCCTTTTTCTCTGTGCAAAAAAGAGGCTTACCCTTGCTTTGCTCCTGGTCTTGTGACCTAATTGAGAGACAAACCCTCCTCACCTGGGTGGCACCACAACTGATCTTCAGAATACAAAGCTTTCTGCATAAAACATCCATATTAACTTTATAACACAAAATTGCTGTGGAGAAACATCCTGAGATTGGAAAATTCGGTTATGAAGTAGTCTCACGTTCCTGTGCATCCCTGGCATGCCATAACCCTATGCAGTCTGCTGCCTCCAGCAAAACAAGGCTTTTTTTAGAAAAAGCCCTTAGCCATGACTGCAATTGAGGGTCTGTTGCTTTGAAGTGGCCTTAAGCATTCACAGGACACAGGAGAGTATGTCTTCTTCATTACCTCCACCAGAGAGAAGCAAAGCATGTGAGAAGGTAAAACTGTACAGCCAACACTGACAAATATACAGTAAAGAGGCAAGTCTGTTGTAAAACTCCATTGCTCCTCAGCACTGGAATTAAACAGCGAGATAAGTCTGAGAAAAGTAATTCTCTGAAACTTATCAGGAAGCAGTTGTTGGGTTTTTTGTTGTCACACAGAGATGATTTTGCCAGCACCGTGAGAATTCAAGGGAACTCAGTGTCCCCATTTGGGCTGAAAATGGCCATAACAAACAACTGGAGGGTGCTGATAGCACATTATCCTACATGCATTCTTCACAATATCCTTGCACTGCTCGTTTTAAAAGAAGAAAAACATTTCCTGCCTGGATACATTACAGCAGAGGGCAAATGTTTTGGAATGACCTGAGACAAAGGCAGGGTTTTTGTTTTGTTTTCTTTTGTTTTAATGAGACTCGGAGAATAATAATGGTTCAGGATACCAACAAATAGCCCAGTTGTGCTTTTGCTCTAGTTCTCAGAAGCAAGCAAAACAACCTCCCTGGGCTGCAGACATTTTTCCTTATATTTGTCTTACATCTCAACCAGGAAGGTCTACTAATAATGGGAGGCTAGTATTGCTTGTGTTAGACTGTACATAAAAAGGCTTTCAAGTACTCAGATTTCTTCTTTATATTAAGGGTGATGCAGCTGCTTTTTCTCAATATATTTCTCTTGCATAGCTGTAGTTGTAGCAGCAATGATAACGACAGTTAGCAGCCAGGCTTAGAGCTGAGTTATCAGCACCGAAACAAACACAGAAAGGGAAAAATAACCCTTATACTCAGAATCTTTTTTCTAATACTTTTTAATGATTTCACAGAATAAATTAATTGGCATTAGTAAATGCACTCTTTATTCAACTAAACTGTTTTAAAATATCTAGAATAACATACTACGTCATTAAAGTCAGAATCAGAGAAAGACAAGATTTGGATAATCTGATGCATTTTCCTATCAGAAGCAAGATATCTGGCTTTGAACTTTGACTTGTGCTCTCATTATTTTTGCTCATCTGGCTTTCAGAGAACTCTTAACTCCACTGTTTAGTGCAATAGGATCCAGGACCAATGTTTTGATTGCATTCAAAAATAATTTCTTGTGTAACAGAAGAATATATACAAAGATATTCAACTCCTGCTTCTCAGCCCAACCCTACCGTAGGATATAATATCAACATTCACAAGAAGTTTCCACTTTCCTCAGCTCTTAGTTCGAAGGAGAAGTAAAAGCAAGAGGAACACGTGGATGATTCTGCTTTCCCATCACTGAAAACCAGGACTAGATCCAGAAAGATCAAGTGAGCTGTACTAGCACAAGGTTACCATAAGCAGGAACACAAGTGATATGCAATACTGCTGTAACTGTTGGCAGACAGAGTTCTGCCCTCTTGTGTATTTGTTCTTGTCATTTTGACCGTCTGCCTAGTACCTTTTCACATGCTGAATTTTATAGTTATGCTAGCTCCTGTTTATTTCTTTTTCTCTGGTGACACCCACTCTCAGACATTTTCTATAAAGTTCTCCTGATAAGGTTAAGAAATCTTGGTAGATCATGAACTTTGAATAGGGTTTTAATGTTGAAAGAAGACTAACATTAACTCCTTCTTTAGTCCAAAATTGCAATCTTTGCTATAAACCTCTGTATTATTTTGTTTTAAAAGTCTTGATAAACAAATTTGAACTCTAATAATAATTATTTTATTTCTCTTTTCATCTCTCCACTTAAATGTTCAGGAGTCTCTTTGCTCCTCACCCTTTTTTAGCAGAGACCACGTAGCAAAGTACTCATTATTAGCAACAGCTAATGTATCGTGTGTAACTGGCAGCTTTAGGTATGGCCCCTCTTTCTTATAAATTGAACTGGTAACATGCAGCATTATCTCTTCCCTCAAGCCATTTTGCATCATCACATCTCTAATAAACTTGACTATAAATATACTTGAATATGTATACGTATTAATATACATGCTAATAATGGAGTAGGACTCATGTCACATAACCATCAAAAAGACGTGGTGTGTGGCCAAGTCAGTTCCTCCGGATCCTTCTGTAGTTAAAGGAGAGAAACCATTACTTCCAGATACTAGTCTTTCCACCTTCAGATCAGTGAACTGAATTTCCTCTCTTCAATTAGAGCCCTACCTTAGAGAGGTAGCATGGACTAGATGTCAGCTTTCAAGTGGCAGTGTCTAAATGAGGTGAATATGAATTCTGGTCACAGGAGATGAGGTCCCTAAGCACACAGTGAATGGAAAAGGATTAGACAAGAAATAGTGTTTTCAAGTTGAGAGATGATAAATTTCACTCCAGATTCTTATCATACTATTTGAAAATGCTAATGTGATAAGACTAAGGGCGTCAGAAGTTTCATTAAAGCATCTTTTCCCAATGTGGACAGGTAAGATTCTGAATATATTGTGAACAGGTAAAATCACTCGTATAAGTATAATGACCTATATCCAAGTGAAAATGAAGTACAAGAAGACTTCTCAAAAGATCAGGAGTGCAAAAAATTTACACAGAAGGAAAGTTAGACTGGTATAATTGGTTTGGCAAGACAATGAAGAGGGGGTATTTTTCCCTTTTTACAAATACAATGCAGAAAAAAAACCCACAAGGAAGAAGATTTAAATGAAAGCACAGCACTGACAGAAGACTAGGTGGGAACACAGGGACTGCAGACACACTTAGGATGGTTGTCAGAATGGCACTCTGGGAGCAGTGCAGCAGCGTGTCTTTGTGGATGTGTGATTAACTCTTGGCTTTATTTCTGACCCCAGGAGAGAGGCTGAGAGCCCTCCATTCAACAGAAAGAGTGAGTGCCAGGTCTTTTGAAAGAGGTATAGCAGATGCCTCCATTTACATAGGACTCAAGGCCCTCTTTGACACAACACATTTCACTGCTAAAAACAGTTTTCTTACAATGGTTAAAGTGGTAGAAAAAAATACTGCTCATCCTTCTCCATCCACTCTATGCTTCCTTCTTTTTAAAGTGAACATTTTGCTAACTGCTTCCACATGTAATTTGAATACATGAACAAATGTCTCAGAAAAGTACCTAAAAAGTATTAACAGTTATTTTAGTTTTCAATTTAAATCCAATGTCACTCTTCCAAGATAGGAAAAGACACTTTCACAACAACCTTCTGCTCAAACTACTGTTAGGAAGGTTATAACCCCTTGAAAAACATGTGTGAAACTGAAAATACTGGCAATCATCTCAGCAGAAGATCCCTACTCTACACTGCTATAAGCAGGATTTGGAAAGAATTATACATATGACATCAGCTATCACTTTCTTCAAGAGTTTAAAATTTTTTCTATAAAGTTTTTTTATCATTTTACCAATGCTATAAAAAATGTTGTTGCATCCCTAAATGTGGGCCAGATTAGGCAGTCAAAAAGGAATTAAATTACAATTACTTTAAACAGAACTTGCTGGTGCAAGTAAGGACTTTTTGGATGTAGCCAGTGCTATAGAATCTGACCCAGTATTAATAGACACTAGTGAAAAGGTCTCCAGTTACAACCTTATGCTCAATTTAGAATAAACAGTACTAATGAGGAATGGTTTGAAGTACACAAATGATGTGGAGAAGTGTTTATTCTGCACCTGTACCCCATTACCAAAACTGCATTTGGTACAAGTAGATATTTTACCCTTCATGTGACCACTGAAGGGGAAGAAACATTAGAAAGAATTTCAAATTTTTGTACCAAAAGGAAAAGACATTTTGGTACATAACTCAATCCAGCCAAAAATATTTGCTTGCTAAAGGCTGTAGGTCTAAATAAAACTAATCCTGTAAGGGAGCAGGAGTGGTAAGGCTGGAGATAAAGAAATACACACAGGTGAGTGCTAAGGCACAGGATGCACGCAGTGTGTATGGATCAGAGTGGACATTAGGTCCAAAAGCAAAACTAAGTTTTTGAAGTACAGGTATTGTTGCAGCACTAAATTTTTCTGGCTGTGCTCAAAAGCTTAGATCTCCAGTTTCCTTTTGCTAGGCCTCAGCAGAGCTGGGCACCTGAGAACTGAACACCAAACCATGTGTACACCATCACTCACAGCTGCCTACAGCAAGTCAGATGGGACAGGCTGAGCTTTGGTACCTGCTTTCCTCAAGATTGTGGTTGATGCCCAAAGAAGGGTAAGTCACTTTATGCAAACATTAAGTAAAATACAGAAACTACCCTGCAGCCTGCTAACCGTTAAATGTCGTGTTCCCTCTCCCTCTCTTTCTGGCCCAGTGAGTGTTGGATACCTCATTGCATAAGGTTTCCTCTTTAACAGAAGCTGTGGAAAACAAATTTTCCAAAAGCCAAATGATTAAGAAATTCTTCAACGACATCTGAAAGCAGACATCCCACAGACTGGACAACTCTATTAGGATTAAATAACTTGTTGGGAACTAGGGCAGGACAAAGCTTACCGTAAATGTCCATTCAAGTATAAACTGTGACTTAAAATCAGAACTGGGCATCACACTTCTGACACAGAACTAGCTGGTGTCCAGTTTACTGAAGCTCAGAGATAACTAGATTTGAGATGCTTTAAATTAGCTTCTTGTTTGTTTGTTTTTATAAACAGTGATCTCTACTCAGGGATCAGGAAAAGTAACAGCGCAGCACTTTGAGCCTGCTCACACCCATTCACCACAGGAACAGGTCAATATTTTGTTCTTTTTATAACACACTTTTTATATGATGTCTTTTTGTATCTGGAGCCCAGTAACAGAGATACTACTTCAGGTCATGGAGTATGTATTCCCTTTGAATAGCTTACATCCCTAGAAAGGCCAAAAGCAAACAAGCAACAGACCCTCACTGCCAACTTGGCCTCAGTGCTGGGGGCCAATCTGCTGGAAAGTAGCTGTGGTGAAGAACCTGGGGCTGTCCATGAGCCAGCAGAATGCCCTTGTGGCCAAGAAGGCCAACAGAACCTTGGGGTGCATTAGGAAATCTATTGCCAGCAGGATGAGGGAGGTGATCCTGCCCCTGTACTCAGCCCTGTTGAGGTCACATCTGGAGTGCTGTGTCCAGTTCTGGGCTCCTCAGGACAAGAGAGACATGGAGCCCCTGGAGCAGGTCCAGCAGAAGGTAATGAGGATAGTTAAGGGATTGGAACATCTCTCTTATAAGTGGAGTTGCCCTCACTGGAGATATTCAAGAACTTCCTGGACACAATCCTGGGTCATGTGCTCTAGCATGACCCTGACTGAGCAAGGAAGTTGGGTAAGATGGTCCACTGTGGTCCCTTCCCACTCCACCCATTCTGTGATTCTGGAGGCTTTCCACAGGCTACCGGTGAAGCCTGGGTGTCTTTCCCCTGGTCAGGATGAACTCAGCCCCTCAGGAAGCTGTTCTCACTGCTCCATGAGGGGGCTTGAGCGCCAGATGCAGAGGGGCTGCCCCTTCTGCCTCTGGTATGTCCAAGGTACAGCCCAAACTTGCTTCTTGTGATGTCTGTCATGCACTTCCAAAGACAAATGTACACTTGAGAATTTCCACATCCTCATGAGCCTCAGGATGTTACATCCCTTAGAACTCAACCCAGCTGTATCTTGGACAACCAGAAGTTTCCCATTGGCCCCGGCCAGGACTGAACTGACAGTGATGCTTTCTGCCAAGACCAGCACTTCCTCTAACAGTGGGTGGGTAACCTGGAAGCTTTCAATCATGGGAAACAAATGGAAGTTGCAATGCTGTAAGCATCCCCAGGAATTTGCTCAGAAAAAGGAAGCTGAGGATACAAAAAAATTTCTTTGTTTTCTTCTTCAAGTACCATAACACATTAATTATGTCTTGCAATATTTAATCTCACTTTTCCCAGCAAAGTACTTTTGTAAGTATTTTTCTTTTTTTTAATCTGTCTGCTAGCTTCTGCACTTTCTGCCTCACTAAGTCCCCCTCCCTCCTATTAAAATGAATAAAAAATATATCCTGTTCTGGGCTATTGACCTATCTCATGGTAGGCCACTTCTGTGACTTGGAAAGCATTACACCCCACCAGTTTTGTGGCAGTATCTGGCTCTCATGGAGATGTGGTTTCTACCCACTCATCTTTCTTTGGACTGCTATATGCATGTTAAAAGACATTATTACAGAAAAATATGATAACATCCTGGACAAACTGCAGCTAGAATCTTAAAAAATCCTGGGACGGGATACAGCCCAACACTGTTCCTGTGGCTCACACTTTCTCAAATGCAGTTTCTTAGAAGACTCAATGCTATATGGATCACACTTTTCCATGGCCTACCCCTATCCCGCATTAAGCAAACGAACAAACAAACAGAGAAAGCACCTAGAGCTACCTTGAGAACTGGGGTTGAAGAAGAAAGTAAAATTTTTGGACAAAAAATATGGTAACAAATTAACAAAAAAATATTAAATATGAAAATATTCCATACCTCACTGAAAACAGAAGTGGTAACGTAATACCCACATGTTGGGGGGCTTTATGCTCTTATTTCCCTCTTTAGGCAGAGTTGTCTGGTTAAAACACATTTTCCAGGGCACAACACAGCCTCCTTACCTGGAGAGGAGATCTGGTTCATCACAACAGCCAGAGGTCAATATAGGAGTGTGCCTTTTCATCAGAAAATTTGAACACAGCCTTACAAGCATACTTCTGTCCCAAAACTGACTTGTTCTGATGAGTGGCATTCTACTTTTCCATAGCTAGAAATATGTAGAAGAGTAGATAAACAGACAGGCATGTAGACAGGCAGACAGACAGGAAGATTTTCTACCAAAGGTAAGCATCTTCTCACATACTGTTTTTGAAAAGACAGTTTTCAAAGGTCTACTAAGAAGACTGATTCTGACAGAATAACCAAAGGTTGAAATCAGCAGCAATTAAAGTCAAGTTGCAATGCACAGAATCATAACCCACCCACAGCTCAGTGGTTCTGGCCACATCTATCTCTATTATGATGAAATTAGGAAATGCACTGTAAGCCCAAGAAAAGGTCCCACAAGGCTAAGAGGAAGCTGGGTGCTGTTTGCCACAGAAGTAGCAGACGTGCCTGAATTTATAGTTCTCAAATTGATATGGAAAAGTCTTGCTATGGAAAAGTTTTTCTGATCCACAGTAACAATAAAACAAATGGTGTGCCACATACCATTCTTCTTGACTAATTACACTGAGAGTTGGGTCCACTTGTGACATTTTCACAGGACATGTTTGAACACTCCATTATATTGTTATCATGTCTGTACAGTTTTTAGATCAGAAATGACTGTATGGCTTGGAGGAGAGAAACACATAGTCATTTAATCTTTACCCATTTAGAAAACAAAGCCCTTGCAAGTTTCAGCCTATCATTCCTGGGTGTTTTATGCAGGCAATCTCTGAAGAGATGTAAAATCAATTATGTGGAAAGAAATTTCACTTCAGAGCTCATACTCTCAACTAATGGGAATAAGTCCTTTATCTCTTGTCTCTTTAATTCTTATTTTGATAATGTAATTATTGTCTGGGAAATCTGACTCCCATTAGCCACCTGCCAAGTACTGACTCACATCTGTGTACAAGATGTTCCCAGCTCTTGTGTGTGTATTTTCATCTATTTGCAAAATGTTTCACATCAGCCGCTTTCTAAATGCACAAAAAGAAAGGGAAAAGGACCCTCAGCATAACCAAAGGGTCATGTTCTCGGGGTTCTTTCCCCTTTACTTGTCCCTGCTTGCATCTTTCCAGTCTTCTTTTGGCAGAACTGCTCCATATGGTTCAGAAGAAATCAAGGACTCTCAAGCACCACTAAGTCATGTGGCAAGTCCCTGTTTTTGATAAGATGCTGACAAATTAGTCTACAGTAAATATATGATGTCTTGATAACCTTGTCAGCCTTGCACTGATGTCATTTTCCAGCACACTCAACGACGTTTGGGCACTCCTAAAATTAATTTGGGTTCTTTCACGTATGTGTGTGCACAGGTGTGTAGGTGTGTGTACATACTGACTGAGAATAAGGGAGAAAGAGAGACTTGATGGTTTACAGTTTGTATGGTTCCTGAAAAGGCTTTACTGCCATTAAACACTAAGCATCACCTAAAATCAATCACCTAGACTGGCATTGCACTCAAATTTGGTTCAATCTCCCATCAAGACATTTAATATTGGGGGGGTACCCTAAGGGGAAGAGGAGCACTTCAGGTAATCACTGTCAGGTGCAGATGGAGCAGGTCAGTCATTGCACCCAGAACCTTGACATCTACCAGTGGATAACAGTCAAGCAACCTCTCTTTAACACCAGGTTAGTGCATCAGTAATTTATGCAGACTGGGAAAGAAATTCCTGTAGAACTTGCAATTTGTTTCCTGTTAGTCTGTTGCTGACTTCCTGTTGGCAGTTTCTGCAGTATAGCACTCAAGGAAACCTGAAGTCACACTGTCAGGACTTGCAGCCTTTAATCTAGTGAGCTGCAAAAGACCCTGCAATTCTTGTAAGCTGGAAATAGCTGAAAACTTGTTTAAGACAGTCTGGGACAACACCCGCAATCTCCCTGAAGTGAGTTGGTACCCATCTAGTTGTTCACCAGAAATGTGATCGGTCAGTTGTGACTGTGTTGAAAAAGCAATTGTTATGTAAATAAGACTGTCCAGATCACTTAATGAATACAGCCCTTGGTCCTCAATATCACTTTTCGAAATGGTACAGACCAACTAAATGCTCAAACAGATAAATCCTGTAGGTCTGACGTTTTGGGGTGACTCAAAGTAGATTTCTTCAGACTAATGCAGTATGGTAGCAGAGATGGGGTGTACTCTGGTAGGTAGGTTTGCTCACAAGGAGAGGTAGGTGTACCCATCTCCCTGGCATTCTTCCCTGTGCTGTGGCCAACTGTGACTGAGGAAAAGCACAAGGACAAGACAAGCACAGAGGGACGCATTCATTTGGAAGAAATGGCTGCTGTTTCCTAGCTATAGGTCAGCATAGACTAACTTCCTCAGTGAGTACTTGGTTTTGAAATTAAGACTTCTTAAATGATTCAAAGGATGGAATGTTGAAAGCAGAAAAGGATGGAAAAATCAGAGAAAACAAAATCTGATGTCTCTTGAAGAGCAGCTTGAGACTCTGGCTGTTAGTTCATCCACTGATTCCATTTGGCAGGAGTCAACCATATAATGACTCCATGGCACACACAACTGCTTCAGAGCACCATCAGATTACTCTCATGGTGTATTTCTACTGAGTGCAGAATGAGTCTTTGCTCTCTTCTATCCTGATCACCTTCGGCCATAGCTATTTCTTTAGGAGAGGTACAGAAAATACTCAAAAGTCTTTTCTGCCGATGAACAAAACAAATTCCCATGAGGTAAAAACTAATGTATGGACTTTGCTTCCACAAAACTAAACCACTTTGTTTAAGAAGTTGTATCTGAAAGGGGTGTAAGCTAGAACTGGGCAAGAGAAAAAGGTTGAATGTGACATTTTCCACAGTAAATAATGTCACAGGTACAAACCTCCAGAGAGGGAACTTTGTGAGCCTGACAAAGCTTATCAACTGAGATAATGATGCCTGCAACTATGTATCGTTATAATGACAGCAATAGTATTATTTTTTGGGATTTTCCTAGATTCCTGAGTATGACTGACATGACCTCAGGAACTACTCCAGGATGTCAGTAATAGTCTCATTGCCTTCTGGAACAGCTTGAAGTTACCAAGCAAGTCTTGCAGTACCAATCATCAGCAGTCCCAGCTTTATCACACTGGCCAGCCAGCTTTTGGCAGCAGCTGCAGGGGCAACATGGCTGGAGCTGCTCCTGTGTGCCTTGAAGATAAAAAAAGAACACCCTATCTGACTCACTGAGTTAATATCTATCAGCCCTGCCAACACTGTGTTCAGTGTCTGGGAAGCTGATATAGTAAATTTCTGCCCATACTGGTAATGGCAATGATTCACTGAAGGACTTGGAAAGATGTTTAAGATCATGTAACAGGCTTAGTATTTCTCTACCTGGCAAAAGAAATAGAGATTTAAACTACCATAAATTCTCCCTGAAATCTTTCTTTTGCTTTGGTTTTCTTTTCCAATTTTAGTTGGATTTCTGTTCTTGACTACCTTTCTTTCTTTCTTCCTTCCTCCCTTCCTTTCTCCTTTTCTCCCTCTTTCTTTTTTTTTTTTCATTTTTCCTTTCTTCTCTCTCCTGCTCTATCTTTCATTTTTTTCTTTTTTCATGTTCTATTTTTGTCTTCTCTCAAAAATGTGTGTTTGGGGAGCCCAGGAGTAACTGTTACAGCTCACACGTAAGATTCATGTGCATCTTCATAATATTTTGCAAATCATTCTTTTCTCTTGTTGCAAGTGAAAGGTTTGTGTTTGAAAAGCCAACTTTAGAAAAATAGACTGAGTTAAAAGAAACATATTGATTATACCAGAGTGACCATGTGTTTTAACCTGTTGATACTGATTATTGCTGTGAGCCCGAAGTTTGGCCAACACGACTGTACAGAAAGTTTGGACCCTGAAGTTTCCATGGGACATTCCTAAACCTATTGCCCTTCCTGAGAATTCATGTTAGTTCACTAGTGACTGATTAACAAACCAGAAAAATTACTGATATGTAGAAATACGATATTAAATTAGGAGAAACTAGAATAGAAACTCTAAAGTATTAATAGTGAAGGTCAGATGAAAAGAAGTTACAAGGTTCAGAGTAACAAACAAATGTGTTTTTATTTTGGATGGGCCTGTGGGAAGGAAGGAGTCTGAAGGGTAGAAGACAATGGAGTTGAGCTGAAATTGAGTTTAAGTCCTCCACGGAGGTATCAGAAGAGCCTCACTGAGCAGCTGCCACAGAATCAGTAGAAACAACTCTCCTTGGGAAAGCTGGACTTCCAAGGAAGGAAACCTATCCTTTACTGGTCATTTCTCCCAGTGGCCTCCCCACCCCCAGGAATAGCTCTGGATATCAAGTATGGTATGACATTGAAGTATGTGGAGGTGCAGGGATGAGTCATCCATGAGGTCAATCTAGCATTCCTTAACTTCCACTAACTTTGTTAGCTCTATCTTCAGCAGAACCTCTGAAAAGAGTTCTAAATGTGGCAGGGCCTTAACAAAATCCTTCCTTATTCTGGTGCAAATCAGCACAGGTTGAATTTTTCTGATTTAGGTGAGACTGGAGACTCTGCCTAGGATTCATTTTCTTCAAGTAAAAACCCAAAAATAAATGTTCATAAGGGCTTAGCAATGGGGGAAGGAGGGGCTGGTTGTTTTTTTGGTTGGTTGGGTTTTTTGTAAAAATTATGCAGAAAGAACCAAAACAAAGTATGCAGCTCAGTTCATTCGAGGTGGCATAAGAGCACCAGACGAGACCAATGCCTCACAACAACATACCAGCTTGGACAGTACTCAGTACATAGCATTCTTCAAATATTGAAACAGAACACTGTTTAGAACCTGAGTTTGCTCAAAAACACTGGAATGAGAAAAATACGAAGAGAAAATAGTTGGCTGCCACTCACATGGCTTCTGTTTCCTTGGAGTTGGGAGAAAATATGTTACTAGAAGCAGTAATTAGTGAAATTATAGAAAGGGACAAACTGAGGTCTAGGTTGGTTAGATGTACCTATTGCCCACCAGCTGTAAGGGAAAAAAAAAAAAAAGNAAAAAAAAAAAAAGGTTCCTTTTTTTTTTTTTTTTTTTTTTTTTTTTTTTTTTTTTTTTTTTTTTTTTTTTTTTTTTTTGCAAAGAAGATCTAGTGGCTTCTGAGAAGGAACAGAAGGAAACCTGAGGAACTAGAAAACCCCCTCATGTTGGCACATCCATGGCATATGGTGCTCCATGGTTTTTTCCCATGTGTCTTACCTTGAATTTTGGCCATGTAATCAAATCTTGTAAACCTGAAAAAAAAACCCAAACAGCTTTTTCTTTTTCTATGGGCAAACAAAATGTAGTACCAAATAATATTTGAGGCTGATGTGGTAGAAGAAGAAAATGGATCAACAATTTGTGAATTATAGCTTTGACACTAATTGGGGAAAATGCTGTAACACACTTTGCACCCTCAAATATTTGCTGTTTTCCTGACTTTGCATGGGGCCAGCTTCTGTATGCACCTACTCATTATAGTTCAACAGCATCAAATGCCAGTGTAGCAGGACATTGACCAGTTCCCTTTTAAGTATCTTTACATGGAAGTGAGAATATTTGCACATTAACTGAAGGCTAATCATTGAACTTCCTTAGCAAAAGAGAAAACTTTGGTCACATTTTGCTTTTTTGATTTTTTTTTTTCTTTTTCTTTTTTTGGAGGGTAGGGGGATGGGAGGAAGATTAAAAACATTTTATTTGGCCTGAAGTAAAAGTGCATACTTCACACATATTTCTAACCAACCCCCAAAAACAGTCTCTGGCTTTGAACGTGTTGAACAGGAAGCCATTTAGTGTTGGAATGCTTGCTTTGCTGGTCCAAGAAACACACATACTTATTACTCCTGGGCTATCTAAAAAGTTTGAGGGTGAAAAAGTTTAATTTATATGTAGAAACTTGTTTCCTGTTTTGTTTTTTCCCCTTGTGTGCCAAGTCTGTTTTTTAAACTCTGTGATAGGAAACACATTTCCCTTTTTCTCCCTTTCGTCTCACTTTATTTACCCAGCTGTATAATTCACTTCAATTTATAGCTCATACTCTTACCTGGCTTAAAGTCCAACGACACAGTCAGAGAGAGGAAAAGATGGATGTTGTGTTTTCATGGTTACTGAGGAAAGGGAAGAATCTGGGTGGATGTGAAGCTGCCTTTATATCAATATCAAGGGAGTGGTGGTGGGAGACTTTTCTTTCAGGATGTGCCACAGTGTACGTTGAAGAAAGGTGATGAAGAGGGCACAGGGAAAGCTGTGCCAGTGTAGAGCGCCCCATGGTTATTGAATCAAGTTGGGCATGTTTTAAGTCTACTTACTTTCTCTGAATGAGATGCCTCAGCAACTTTGCTCACTTTTGAACTATTTACATATAGAAGCATAAGCAGCTAAAAATAAAATTATTAAAACAAAAAAAAACCAAACCAAACCAAAATAATAATAATAATAATAATAATAATAATAATAATAGTAGTAGTAGTAGTAGTAGTAGTAGTAGTAGTAAAAAAACCAAAAGACCGGTTCACAGATCTTGGGTGTGCCTAATACACATATGTATCTATGCATGAACTCTACAAAGGAATTAGCTCCTCAAAGAGGAAGAAAAGCCTTCCTGAACAAGAGCTGCAGGATTTTAAAATAAAATTTTGCACATAAACTAGGATTTCTACCATTAAAACAAAACTGGGGGGTGTCTGTAGAACTGGTTTTTATCATCATTAATTTAAGGTCATTTTTTTGACCAGACTTTTGGTAAATGAATGATTTTTTTGCTGTGGAGGTAAAGTGATGGCTAACAAAATTCATTGTGCTCATAAGTATATATGTATATCTCAGTTAAAGAGAATGACTAGGAACACTATTTACTTTACTATTTAAATTTATAAGACTATAATAGCCTATGGAACAGTCTGAGGCTTTTTTTTTCCCTGTCACAGCGTTTCAGTATTGCCCAATATACCAAAAACGCCAAATTCCAAGCTAGTAAGCAGAGCAAATGCACCAAGATATCTTGGTGATTCCCCTTGTGTGCTCTCCTAGGAGTGATGTAAAAAAAACTACTTGTCTCGTTTACATTGCTCTTCCTATGGAGGTCAAATGCTGTATTTTAATGGCCTCAGATTAAACTTTAGTGAAAATGCATATGATTTCTTCTGTATGTGCAACAGACCCTTCACTTCCGTATACCTCTATTGCTAAGAAAGAAGTCAATAAAATAGGGAGTGCACCTACCAAATCTGCCCGAACCAATGCCCTTTCCTTCAAGCCTGGGTGTCTGGGACAGACCAGCCACCAAGCACCATTACCTGCAGAGGAGCTCGCTGCTGCAGTGAGCTCTCACAGGCTGCCACTCCCCATCGCTTCCACGCAGGTTGCTAGAGGGCCACGCACGGGACTGAAGAGATTTCACTTGGCATTTGCCCACATTTCTGCCAATATTCCTGGCCAGACTGCTAGCCACACCCCAGCTGGTGCTGAAGCAGGGTTGTCAAACCTCTCTGGGAAGCAGAAATTCTTGAAAAAGACCATTGCATTTGTAGCACATTTTCCATTTTCACATAGGTTGCTTCCTATAGTCAGTGGCATATCCCAGATGGTGGCATGCTAAGGAGGCTCTGCTGTGTGCCAGCCACAGCAGGTCTATAGTTCAAGATCTTTCATCTCCCTGCTCCATCTGTTCCTGAAGAGAAGATTCAACAACAGCAAGAATAATTGTTCCTCATCTCTGCCAGAATGGCACAATCCTTCCTACAGCGTCTCTGAAGCAAAGCCTTGTGCTGGTTCGAGGAACTGTTCTGCCTCTTCTCTCTCCAAGGATCTGGGATATGGGAAGGAAGGAGGGCTGAGCCTTCAGCACGTATCACCCTGCTCAAGGAGAGAAGATGCTGCATTTAACACTCAAGTGCTTGGATGCCAAATGTTCTACAAGGGACTCACCCAACCTCTGGACAGCAAAAAAAAGGAAAGCCTTCCTGGGTCTGTCAGAATACTTGCAAAACAAAGTTAAATTATGTCTTTTTCTGACTAAATAATATAAAAATGAGGCACTTAGTACACCATTTCAAAGGCTGACTGCTAACCACCAGCAATAAACATATTTCAATGGTAACTGAATGCAGGAATTATGGTAGAGCAAATCTCTATTTGGGGCCTGGCTGAGGCATATTACAATGAAGAATTGGCAGAAGTAGAATGAGCTTCTTTTATCCAGCTGGTGTGCTTTTCATCTATCATCTCTTTTATTGTCTGAATAGATTGTAAATATTTTTTTCTCCTAAGATGTTGCTAATTCTTCTGAGGATCCTTTAAAATTCCTCTGTTTCTTCCCTGGTTTAGGAACTCTCAATTTTATTTCTGCAGCAATAGCTACAGCCACATTACTACAGACTTCCCCTCAGGGAGCAATCCTACACCAGGTGGCACAGAGTGACTCACTTCCACACTGCTTAGGGCTATGCTGTGGAGCACCTCACCTACTGTCTCCTCTGGAGTCCACAGGAAGCCCCCATGGCCAGAGACATAATTATTTCATGTTCTGACCTTTCAGAACATTTCAGCCTGCTGCAGTGGTGTCTTTATAGCATGATGTGTAAGTAATGCACACCAATGGAGAATGTTATGGCTTAGTGAGAGGGTAGGCAAGAGAACGAATTGCATAGAATGACATAGGAAAACTGCATAGAGTTGAACAAGCCAAACTTGTGTTTTCTGAAAATAAATTATCCCCAAAATAATTAGTGGATTTCATCTCAGAGAAGACTAGATTTGTTCCAAAGGCCAGCTCAAACCTCTGGCTTCTGTGGAAGAAAATGAATAGAAGTCAGAATCTGAAAACAGGCTTAGCCCCTGAGTTACAGTGTAGACATATCCATAACCTCTGGCATTTCTAACTAACACCTAGCTCTCTCAACTCCTCTTCCTAATTAGCTGTAGGTGGGCATGCAAATGACAACTGAACACATCCCTGTCTGCTGAAGGGTTCTGCATGATTTCTGAAAGTTTCCAAAAAGTTGAATGGTTCAGAATGTTCTCTATTCCTTCATACCAACACAAAAATGAAAACTAATGGGCTTTTTTTGGTAACTTTTTTCCATATCCCTAAAAAAGAGTTGATCAGAATTTGGTGTGACAATGACCTGCTTTCATTAGCATTTTTTTTTCCCAGTAGGGTCATTCCAATCTTGGTCACTACTGTGAAAGCAAGTCTAGGTACCTGCTCTGGTGGGAGGGAGTTGAGAGTCCAGGAGAAATGTTCTGGCAGGCCTTCAGCTGTCTCTGCCACTCTGGCTTTGGCCCGACACTTTCAAAACTCCAAGTGCCTGGCTCTATTCTCAGCAGTTAGTAGTAACTGTCCCACTGATTTCCACATTTTCTTGACCTGTGTAAAAGCACACACTTAATAAGGAAGTGGATTGTGAAAAAAATTATTTTAGAGAAATGGTGCCCAAAAAGAAGTTTCTGGAGATCCCTTAAATCAGCCTTGTGAATGATGTATTAAAACTTGAAGGTAAGTTTTCTCTGACTGCAATGCAAGTGGAAGAAGGCAGTCACACAGGGCATTTGGAAACCACTTATCAGCAGCTCAGGTGTAAGGTCTAAACACATACTCAGGAGTAGGCATTTACTGATAAAGCCTAGAGAACTAAAATCTTTAGCTAATCGTTATGAGGTTTTTTTGCTGATATTAGAAAACTTACTGATAAGGATGTAAAAAACCTGGCAAACACTTTGCAAACTTCCAAATAGGCCAAAGAGTTCAAGCTAAGCAGAGACATCATCTTCTGTGTTCTGTTGGTATTAGCCTAAAGAATAGTGCCTTTATACCCACTTCTATGAAAGTCTACAAATGTAGCAATGCATAAACTTACATCCTGTCTAATCTGTGAATCCTGGCACACAGCCTGCCACTTCCAGAATCCATGACTATTATCTAACAAACCCGAGCAATAGTGGTCCACTGAAAAACAAAATACAACTTTCCAAACCCATTCCAGTGGGTCTTCCTTCAAGTGGAATATATAATACCAGTAGGAAACACAGAAGAATGTTCTCATTCTGCATAGCTCTCAGTAACTGAAAGTCTTCCTCAGCCTTATATATACTGTATAAAGAATGATACAACTTATATTTCCATTTTTGAGTTAGGCAGAAATGGAATGCCCGAGTTCTACTGGCACTTAATGAGAATCATGTGCAATTTCTCAAATGCATTTTATTATTTCCTGATAATATTGTGGGAAGTGTAAGCAGCTAAAGGATTCCAGGTCTATCATTTCAGCTTTCTCAAATCCCAGAGCAAACTTCATTGATTATACTAAAATTATCTTCACTTTCCAGATCTTGCTTTACCTGTATGTTTGGCAATTCCCTCACCAGTGTATTAAAAAAAAATTAAATAAAATTTTATGCCATTACCATAAAGATATTAGGATGTCTATAAGACAAATAGACTTTTGTTAATCCTGTGTCTATGGAGATGAGCCTAATGGAACTTTTTGAATTACCCTTTCATTAGCTGTAATTTACTTTGCAGATTAGAAATGAAAACATTTACACTTTATAGATAGTAGATTCTGGGGAAAAGAAAGTGACTTTTGCATTGAATCCAAATAATTAAGAGACATTTCCACTAATATTGGATGAACTGTCAAAAAATAATCCTGAGGAAATTTAAGAACCAAAAGATGCAATTCCCTCTGCCTCATCAAACACTTGAGGTTGATATTTTTCAACTTCAATTCATCAAGAGTCACCTTTCTACTATATATGATAATGAGGTCACGTTTTTAGTGAAGATTTTATGTTTTGGATGAGTGAGCAAGAATACACGTGTTCATGTGGACAATTTCACACATGAACATGTAGTGTCAGGCTGTGTTTCTGTCTGAATCAGGCTGTATTTTATTAATAATTTCATCTCTAGAAAATGTTATCTGAGTGGATTTGTGCCTTTCTAGGACCTAACCCACTCTCTTAAGAAACTCTGGTTGTGAATCCAAGAAACCAGTTCCTTTCAGTGAAACCTTTGACTGCTTCCTGTTAGTAGTATTTTGGGAAATGGAACTCAATAAACATTTTCATTTTCTCTGTGTTTTGACTGTTTATACATATCTGCAAATATGTGCATATCAAGGACTTCATTGTTTATTAAGGAAAAAAAAAAAAATCAACCAACCCATGTATTAATTATCTTGTTTATCCTTACTCATTGTTGACTTGTGATCCTGGTGGGACTTGGGTTTCTTTACTGTTCTATTTATAGATTATGTAAACATCACAATTTTCATTGTATTTGCACCAACTCTGCAGAAGTCCCGTAAGTCCCAAAATAAACAGTTTTCTGTGTGTTGTCAAAGCACCATTTAAAGCTAGGTTAGCATTTAAAAGTGGTTCACATTTACTGTCTCTCAATGACTTCTCATCACTTTTCCTCAGTTTAAAAGCAAAGGGTGGTTTTAGCTGTCAGGTCATTGGGTTGTTTCTTGGTTTGAAAATAAGGTGGAGTTCTTCCTGGCTCACGTATCATCACCACCAACCCAATCCTCGTTGCAGTAAGACATTAATGCAGAGAACTGGGGAGATCTTGAGAAGCACAAATACCAGGAAAGCACCACAGGGTGACAATCATTTGTAACAACGGGGTATGTTAGTTGTGGTTGGGTAAGCGGCAGTGCACAGGGATAAGATTACTAGCTTCTGCTCATCGACTATACTCATACCCCATGGGATTGAAAGAAAAACAATATTTAATGATATTTTACCTGTAAATGCATTCAACTTTTTTAAGACAGAAGGAGACAAAAAACATGTCTTATATGAGCATTTCCAGAGAAAGAAATCAATAGACAGAACTCAGTCTAGCTATAAATACATCGGTCTGAGAGAAGGGCTCCTCTCCTTCATGAGTTACCTACTACTATACAGTTAATTATCCTTGATAACACAGTTCACCATTACTTGCTGTTCACTAATACATATTCCATTAGGCATCACTATTTTTGTCTTTGTTCATCTAATCTGCCTTTTAATGTCTTGAGGTTTCCTGACCAGTGCTGAGGTGAAGAAGGCCAAAGTAGTTGAAGCAAAATTAAAGGTCTTTTCTTATTCTTAGAGTCAATACTGCCCAAAGCTTGCCTCACTTCCTAAAATGTTAGTCTGGTCTTTTTTTACAAATGTTTTGGACTTCTGCTCTTCCAGATCTGGGATAGACAGGGAAATAAATGCCAATATTACAAAATAAAGGCTAAAACTGTGCTAGCAGCAACTGGAACCAGAAATATTGGAAATTTGTCCTAGAATTCTTATATTCAAATCACTTCCTCTCCAATTTTGAACTGTAAAGACATTTGACTTACTTTGATAAGGTCTGAATAAGAAGCTGGGCTCTCCAGCATGTGTCTGAAACTAAAATGAAATTCCCAACTTCGTTACAAAAATATTTAGGTAGTAGTTCCATTTAAATGTTATAGGAAAACTGTTTAAAAAGCTCCAGTAGCCATCTGCTGTATAAAACACTGATTACTTGAAATCTCATCATAAGTCAACTTTTTGCTAAACGGTGGAATAAAACCTGAATGTGGAAAAAAAATTTCATTAATGCAGTCCTGGTACCTACTTTGGGAGTAGCTAGTTGAAATCTAGGGAATATGTCAGGGGGAAAAGATCTGCTTAGAATATAAGGGGGATAGATGGATGCTTAGCTAGGAGTCTTCCTAGTGATCTTGCTGAATTTTGGATCAGCCCCTAAGATGTCAGATTATATGTACTTTGGAAAAGGAGTGCTATATAAATGCATGTGTACACTCTGCCTTAGGATCTGCAAAAGTACAGATCAAAAATATGAGACAAATGTGATGGTAATTAAGTCATATGAAACTAATATATTTTCCAGCTGCAGTTAAGAGCTGCTAAGCAAATGGTGGTCACATATTTTCACCTTCTGACAGGGAAATGCAAGAATTTTATAGCTGTTGGAAGACAGTCTTTATAAACCACATTGTCAAAGTATGAACAATCAGTTTTTACTTAAATTTTCCCAAGGTTCTGTCTTTTCACAGTAACATTATAATGGTTCTTTGGGCAGAAAAAAAAGGAAAAAGGTTTAGACTGTTCAGCTAATAATCATAGCTTAGACATGAAATAATACCTTATAATTATAGAAACAGAATGCAGTTCCTATGTTAACTTACTTTGTGGAGTCAACAAAAATATCAACACTAAGTTCAAAGAAATTAACTGAAGCCAGCATTTTGAAAAACTGGTTTTTATAGATCAATCTTTAGTTCTTATTATTTGCTAGTTCATGATACATCTAATACAGCTCCCTATTTCAAACATCAACTTTCAGGAACTTATTTTCTGTTAGTTTAAATTGTGTCAAATTGAAGATTTGCATATGGCATATCTTCCTCAAGATGAATGTTTCTGAAATGTTTCAGCCAAATCTATAGGGATATTCCTGGGAATGTGCAAGAAAATAGAGATTCGATGCTTGGTTTTCCTGACCAGACTCATTTCACCACTCGCTCATGTTCTGGCTGGAAGCAACTATGACTGCCCAACTCACTGCTGTGGGAATGTGCTAAGCACACTAAGCTATTGCTTACAGTATTGCTTCCCCAGAAGACAGGCAGAGATTGCTCAGATGGCAACATGTCTCCATCCAACCTCAGGTGACCTTTAATTCCTTTTGTGCATCTGAGATGTGAATAAAGACGTGCAATAAAAAAATACCGAATCGTTTCTCCTTTAGTGAGCAGCAGTCAGTCTGTGTCTCAAATGGAACAGGACCCCTCTTGCATGACGGCACGTGAATGTGCTCTGCATCAAAACCTGGACGTGACAAGGTGCTGGACTTAAAAGGAGTGTCTGGACACTTCCTGGCATGGCCTCAGCTTTGCCTCTTTTGCATAATAACAAATTGCCACATTGTTGGTGTTTCTGGGGTGGATGATGTAAATAATCCACTTCCTTGTTTAATCTCCTTTGTGTTATCTTGCTTTGAACCATTGAAAAGTCCATAGTTATTCCATAATTAGTCTATAGATTATGAAATGAAAGTGAATTGTCAGCAATGTATGTCCTTTCTTTGAATGCTGTGAGGGCAGCAACCTTTCTGTCAGACTGAGTAAAAAGTAGGCAAATCATCTTTCCCTTGCACTGTTGTAAGTTAGCTCAACAACTTGAAGTTTATTCCCAAAGACTCACTGAAATGTGAGTCATGTATTGAACATCTGAAGATACAACTAGGTCTGAATATCAGTCTGCCTCTGTTCTGAGTAAAATCTTGTTAATATCAGCATCAAGTCTGTTAAACAAGCTGCAAAATGATTTTAGGACACATCTCTCCTCTCCTGGAGACCTCTAAGACCTTTGTTAGAACTCTAGGAACTGCAGGAACTGCATCAGGTATAAAAAGACATAGTACATCCAACTGATCCTGTATTACTCTGTTACAGTCCATGAATTGTCACTTTATAATTGTCAAGCCATTTCGAAAACTTGAGTCATTTAAAAAGAAAAATATTCCATAAAACGCTTGTTTTCTTTTCCCCACATATGGCAAACTGTACCTGTGTTAGAGTCATGAATGTCCTGCAAAGACAAATTGTCTCCAGCATGCAGTGCATCTCTGACACACCAACATTAGCAGAAAGGTGATCTGGTTGTTGCATTTCACTTTTTGTTAGATTTCAGTTTTAAAAACAGCCCTCTACTCTTTATTTCTTCTCCCAATTAAAGTCTTACACTAGGAAAATGTGATGACTCACCTACTTCTTCCCTTCTGCTACAGTAAGATAAAAGAGGTTGGCAAGGAGCTGCAGAGCAAGGTGAAGTCAAGAGGAGAAGCCCATTCTCCCATCCTATCACAAGCAGCATCTAGCAACTGCTGTCTCTGCAGACCTTTTCTTCAGGTGACTCAATCTCTCAAATTGACTGTGATCCTGGAAAAAGGGCTCATGCCAAATAACCATCCAGATAATGCTGCAAATTCCAGGCTAATCAGAGAAATTGCCTATTCACTTGAACAACAGTCACAGGCCTGGGAGGCGCCAGTCTCCAACTGCAGTCATGCCTTGGCTCATTAGTCCTATGTGCCCCCGAAACTAAACTGTCAAAGGGGTGTTGAGTGCACAAAGACTGGGCAGCAGCTGAATTAAATTCCTGCGCAGAACCAAAAATAGAACACTTTGAGCCCCTTCTCTGTTGTGAAGAAAAAAATTCCTGGACAAAAAAAAATGCTTTTCTTGGTATTATTTGATGTGTTTTTCTGTCTAAAAAGCTAAAGATTTTTGGCCTCAAGGGGTGCTAGCCTGTTACCTTAGAGACTGTTTCTTTTAGAGGCAGTGGAGTGGCAGAGGGCATGCCTTTGTTGCTTACCTTGGCAACCATGAATTGCTAAATACTGTTCCCATGAATGCAAGCCTTTCACTGCCATTAGTGCCTGCCCACAGGTATAAACATTCCTTCATGAAAAGGTCCAGGGGAATGTACACTACCTCGATAAAAATCAAGATGACAAACAAAAGCATATTATATAACACAGCAGTTATATAAAATTAGATTTTAAAACAAGATGTGTCTTTAATGACATTGATCCTGGATGCGGTCAAATTTCCTGTTCCATTTATATTCCCTACAGTCATACCAAGCGGTGGCAGTGGGGAATGCAGGAAAGTGAGAAAGCTCGACAGGATATTCTTGTTTCTGTAATTGCAAAATGGAAGACCACTCCGTCTGTACTCAGAATAAATCTGCTGGATGGTTTCAGAGGAATAGTACGACTCCAGCAGTCTCCCTCCCTGGCAGCAGGGCAGATAGAGGCAGGAGGAAAGCAGAGGTTGCCGGGGCTGGGCAATGGCACTGGATCCCCTCTGCTACCAGGAATTCTTTATGGTCTAGCTGGGCAAACACTACAGGCAACATTCTCAACATGTTTACCTGTATAAAAGCCTTGTGCTGCAAAACAAGAGATTTGTTGTATTCTTCCTGTAAATGAGCCTGTTGAGTGTGGAGGAATTAAGTTCTAAACTTAATTCTCTTCTCCCTCCCCACTCCATGGTCTCCATTTTATAAACTGGTTTTTTTTTTTTAAAAATACACCAAGTTTTTAATTCCATTATCAAGTCAATTCACTTTCTTAGATCTGATAGTCAGTACTTTGAACAAAACCTTGGCCCATCTGGATTTTTAGATTGTAATGTGGCGTATTTAGAAGGAGAACAATCTCTTGGGAAAAGGGATCCACTACAAGATATGTCTCTAGATGTCTGTCAAAGGGGAGCCAGAAAGCAACTCATGGCTCATGGGAACTGAGAAGCTCAGACTGCAGCAAGGGGACTATGGTCTTGAAATGCCATACAAGAGCAACTTTGTACAATGAGATTGGGGTACAACCCTACAGCAGGTTTGTTGGGCCAGGAGAAGACCTCTCTCACCTTGAGAAAATCCATGTGGTAATGGTCCTTGGCACTTCCCATGTAACCCCCACTGGGTGGGCTGGCCTTGCATCCACTATGCCAGGACCCCTGGCAGTCAAATAAGCTCTTGAAAGCTGAGCCAAATGCAAGGGCAATGTTACAGACCTTCAGCTGATGGCCATATAGCTGTACCCAGTTAGCCAGGTGTGCACACAGACAGACAGATGGCTGCTCCTGAAACATTCACATGCACCCAGGAGATGACAGTGGAACAGCAGCTCTTAGGACGTCATGTGGTAAAACATATTCATGGTCCAAACCCCTGCAGAACCCCATTAAAGCCAGAAGAATGACCAAGCTACCCATGTTGCTCCTATTTGCACAAAGGGGAAATGCTAAAAAAAAAAAAAACAACAAAAGTCAGCATGGCCAGCAGGTCAAGGGAGGTGATTCTGCCCCTCTGCTCCATTCTGGTGAGACTCCATCTGGAGTACTGCATCCAGCTCCGGAATCCTTGGCACAGGAAAGACATTGAGTCAAGCCCAGAGGGAGACCATAAACATTATCAGAGGGCTGTATACCTCTCCTATGAAGAGAGTTGGGGCTATTCAGCCTGGAGAAGAGAAGGCTCTGGGGAGACCTTGTTGCAGCCTTCCAGTACCTAAAGGGGGTCTACAAGAAATGCGGGGACAGACTTTTTAGCAGGCCTGTGGTGATAACACAATGGGTAATGATTTCAAACTAAAAGAGGGTGGATTCAGACTAGATATGGGGAAGAAATTCTCTTATGATGCGGGTGGTAAAACACTGGAACCAACAGATTTCTCAGAGAGGTGGTGGTTACCCCGTCCCTGGAAACATTCAAGGTCAGGCTGGATGGGGCTCTAAGCAGCATAATCTAGCTGAAATTGTCTCTGCTTATGGCAGGGGGTTTGGAACTAGACGACCTTTAAAGGTTCCTTCCAACCCAAACTATTCTGCAATTCTATAAAAACATGCAGAACATTTCAGCCGGCCTTAGCAAGGGCCACACACCAGGCAAGCCCACAGAGGGACAGCTGTGATCAGAAGAACCTGGCCTGTTGGCCATGCTCTGCCCTTCCTGGCTCCCAGCAGGGGAGCTGGAGACCAAGCAGAGAGAACATGCAGAACAGGAGACCCAGGCCTGACCTGGAAACCTGAGTGGCCTTTTCTCCTACTCCTGAAACCTGTGGTTTTGACTTTTCTCTCTCAAAAGAAGAAATGTTACACTGACAGGAAAAATATTTACAGATGCCACTTTTTAAGGTACCTCTTTCTTCCCCCTCTCGAGCTCCAGTCAATGACTCTCAATCTTTTCTAGTAAAGCAGTTACATTTTTATTTCCCTTTGACCTCACACTGTAGCACTGTCAGAAGGTGAAGAATGTGGCAGAGGCCTAATGGGGTTGACAAGCTGTCCCTGGAGGTCCTACCCCAGCATGTCCCCTCCCTCTCCAACCTTCCTGTTTCCCCTCATGAGGTCTGATGGCTGCAAATGAGTCGTGGATGCACTCAAGAGCTCTGTATCCTCACCCAGATCTGCTGTGGCACAAGTTTCATGCCTGCTGACCTGGGCTATAACTTTGGGCTTGCGTTGGTGTCACTGGGGGAGCAGCTTTGTGCTTCTTTCTGATGATCACACTGCTGATCACCCCATCACTGTTGCCTTGTAGGAATGGGGTCTTTACAGATTTGTATCATGTTCTTCTGTTCTAAACACACTTTTATTGACATTTCCACTCCCAGTGCAACACCAAGAGAATGAGGAACCTTCTGGTTTGTTGCAATGGGCAGTGCCCATGGGCTTCATAGCCTTAGGGGTGTGGTGAAGGTCTAAATACCTCACTGTTAGAGGTTTCCTCTAGAAAGGAAACCAAAAACGTGCAGAGTACAGAACTCACTCCTGCTAGATTTCAAATTTTATGAAAGATTACCTGCCTCTGTCTCTATGTCTGTAAAAATACAACCAAGCAAAAAACAGGGCAAGTCCACCAGGAAAAAATAAGCATTAAAAAGGACCAAAATTCTTTTCAGGAGCACTAAATCCAAAAACAACAACAAAAAAAATGAAATCTGTCCTTTGTTTCTTGATCAAAACAACCTTCTGTCATGAAAAAAAAAGTATTGCTTTCTAGGTGATAGTCAAGCAAAAGACAATGGTAATTATGGGACATTTCTATAACCCACAAATAAGAAAAACTGAAAAGACATTTGATATATGATACATGAAGCAGTTGTAAAGCAATGCACCTGTGAAATCCATTAGGGCAAACATCTTACAAGGAATACTAAAACACTGGGAACAAGCAGAGGAAGTTCAGCAAGCTTCTCAGCTTTACAGACTTAGAATGTTTGCTGTGTAGAGTTATGGGGCATCACAAAAAAAACCCAACAAATATATTTCTTCATGATATTTTTTTCTTGTTTTTCCTCATCATCTAAGTACACAAAAATGTTCCAAGAAGCAGGATATTTGCTCTGTTCAGTTCAAAGTAGCAGAATATATGTGCAAATTTAAGAGATTAAGTAAAAAAAGTCATAAACAATTCTGAACTCAATATGCACTTCACAAAAATATGCTGTCTTACAGTTCTGTGTTCAAGAACTGTTACTTGAGTTGGTTTCTGAAGTTCTTACTGTATTGAGGTAATATAAGTTCTGGCATCTTCTTCAGGAAAAATGAAAAAGAAGGAAGGAAAACAACCAGGAGGGCTGGAGTATATGTAAGCATTCACCATCTGTCAGCTGGTAACAAGCAGAATTTAGGATTTAGAGGCAATTAAATCAGAATTCTGTTTCCTTTTAAAGTATGGATGGTTCAGACTTGGAGCTCCTTCCTTCCTCTACCCCAGAGGAACCCTCACCTCCCTCCCTTGCCTGACTCTGTTATGGATGTGCAGGCCAATGGCTGCCGCTGTTTCTTTCCTGGCATGGACTAAAAATAACCATTTACATCAAAGAAACATAAATCTGGGAGCATAATGGCATCAGGTGTCAATCAAAACAAGCCAGATACTAAGCAAACCTGAAGAATGGTAGGGGAATAAAGACAGGATCAAAGGCTACAGTTCTCACTTCAATGAGAGCTTTTCCACTGCTTCCCACTTGCGCCATTACTGCTCAACCAAATGACAACAGACCACTGCATTTCAGAGTTACCAAAGAAATTTCCATTACGTGAAACACACAGAATAAGGTCAGATACTTCATTATTTTAGTTTTCCACCAGCCGTGTCAGGTCACATTTAGATTTCTTCAGCTGAATTTCCTGCACCTGAGCTGTAAATTCTTGACATATTCAGTTGTTCCTCCATAATGACAGCTCCCAGAAGAAATTATTCTTGCCTTGCCTTGCTTTCCTTCTCTTCCCACAAAAACTCTCCCCCTTCTCAAAGACTTGGGTGTGGTTTGGTCACCACGTTTTGTCACTTCAGGTTACGGAGGGTGGCCTTCCCCAGGTCCACCCTGACCTCAGCCCCTGTGCAGCCAGCCAGCAGCTGGGCCTGGAATGCAGCACAGCCCCAGCCTTGACCCAAGAACATCGACATGATCTCTGGGTCTGGTACCCCTCCCAGTGACATACAGAGTATCTCCAGGGTGAAATCAAATAAACTGGTATCATTTCAGGGGAAGCAAGTAGCAGAGGTTTTGGTTCACTGCACCAAATGTGTTAAAGGCTGAGAGCTGCAAGGAAAAGGACACTGCAAATTAAGGGATTTTTTTTTTTTTCTGTAACATAGAGGAATCAAAGAAAAGCTAAAATTAGTATTCTAACACTAGCTTCACAGGTCCCAATTCTGCCATTACTGAATGAATGTGCTGAAATGTGAGGGGAAAAAAGGCTTACTTCTGTCAGGGAGCTCTGAAACACTCTGATCATATGAGAGTAGAGGAAAAGTTCCCTGGAATTATCTAGTGATCATGTATCAGGGTGTTTCAACTCAGACCTGAACTCATACCTACTGTGAGCATACCAAGAGAGGAGCCCTCATCTCTTCTTCTCCAGATTTTGCCTGTGGGTTGGACAGTGCTGATCATTCCCTTCCTCTAGGAACAGCAAACACGCTCAAATTCACCCACCGATGTAACTTCTGTTGTAAAACAGTGGTCACAGTTTGAAGGTACATGTGGCCCACAGGGACCCTCTTATACTGCTGTACCAAAAGCATATTTGTACCATCAAATATTCCTTGTTTCAAAACAACCACAGCTGATTATGTTGCTGATTAATGTCAAAAGTTATTGTACTACCTAGTTGTGGTTAAAAACACTTTCCTCTGGAAATTTCGGACTAACAAGGATTTTGGATGGTAAATTCCACGAGAATATGCTCCTAATTTTATTTATCTTGTGGCTTATTTCAATCCCTACCTTTATAGTGAAGTCATGGCTGGGAGGGTGGACAGCAAATATTTAACAGTAGTCGACAATGCTATGCAAAAGTGTAGGGAACAAACTGAGGAGGAACACCATATCCAATTGAAGTGGCAGAGGAATGCAGTAGGCAGAATGTAATTACTTGTGTGAGAATTTGCCTAGGAAACTGAAGCAAATGCCTCCATTCCTTTGAAAAAATGTAGTTTTTAGCCTATAATGATCTAAGTCTCTTTGCTAGGTGAACATTGCATTGTTAGAGGGCTGGTAAAAAAGTGAAAAAGTAAGTAGACAGACTAAAGGGTTCTTGAATGTTCATTAATTTTAATCTGCTTTAAGAAAAAAAAAAATGCCATAACTGCCTAAGAAAAGCAAAATGGAAATATGGGGAAAATATGGCTAGTTTTGAGCTTCACCTATTTCTGATCATCTAGAAGCCAGGGCCAGAGGCAGAAAGCATGAGGGGTATTTCTGACCTAGGAAACGCTGAGCTTCATGTAAATGTCTCTTTTTTTTTCATAGGATTTAAGACCTGGGGGTAGACTTACATTTGGAAACTGTTGAAAATGGTTTGGCAATTCATTATGGTTTTGATGACAGCTCTCAAATCTTTTAAAAAGTAGCCTGGGATATTTCGGATGCTTTTAAGTTTTGCAAGGAAGATCTGAAGTCTATACTCATTAGTAAGAGAATAAGTCTACACCCAGAAAGTGATCCAAAGGTGGGATGCAGAATGTGTTTAGAAAACCAGCCCCCAGCCTGGTGATGGTTGGCCCCTACCGGGCACTGTGATGGAGGTGGCTGCAGGGAATCCACTCTGCACTGCTGAGAATGACTCCAAGCAGAGACCTCTCCAGCAGCAAACAGGGACAGGCACGGATTTTTAACCCCGCCCTCAAGGCACCATGTGCTGTACTCAGAGTTATCACTGGGTGCCTTCCCCCCTTCAAATCCAAGTCCCAGTCTGTAGGAAAACTGCCTAAATTCAACACAAAGCAGAGGTGTCCAGCCATGCTTTCGAAAAATTACCTCAGGACAGTCTACAGGGGCCTTGTTGACATTTGCGGTTCCATGGGAAGTTGGTGACTGCTACTCACTTTGGTCCCTCAAAACTGAGGGAAATCCTATTTCTTGGGCAAGCTCCCAAACCATCCAGTAACAGGCATGTGTCCTCCTGCCTGCTCAGACGTCCTGTGCAACAGAAGGACAGATGCTCCCAGACAAAGTGAGTGCAAGAGGCAACTTAAACACTATGCAAAGAGGAAGAAAAGGGGTAGCTTTCCACATTACCCTTAATCCCTTGGGCCCTGGAACCAGCACAGATGGAAAAGCTGATTAGTTGAAGCATAGCACCGTGCAGAGGATGCAATATTCCCTTTCATCCAAAAGCTATCTTGGGTGAGCAGGGTGTACTATATGTGCTGTAGTCAAAGAGAGAGGTGATAGGGATACTTATCACTGCTTCAGTCACTGCTCTTAGTCATCAGTTTGTTATGTCTGTTTTCCCACAGGTGATAAAAATGGGGTATTCTGGTATCTGTGTGGGTTGAAGACAAACATTATACACTAAAACAGCTGCAGCAAGAAAGAACAGAAGAGACTGGGGAGAAAAACTTCAAATATAAAATATAATTTAGTAACCTATCATGTTTTAGGCCAGTCACAATGTTCCACAAAACCAGTCTTAATAGAGACATTTACAAGCACCGAGTATAGATTTGGAAGAAGTCAAGACTCCTTATATTCCAGGAAATTGAGAGAAACTTTCCATGCAAATATACGCACCCATGCAATCACAAAATCTCCTTGAGTGTAACTTTAAGAGACACAGCAGCATTGCTCGTCAGATCAGCCAGAACCACTTCAGTTTGATTGAAGAGAGGAAAAACAACAACAGTAAAACCACTGGGTTCAACAATTTAGGCCAAGTTCTAAAAATAGAACTGCTTTCTTATGGAAAGAAATAAAAAAGTAGAAAAAAATCCAAAACAAAACAAAACAAAAAAAACCCCACTCTCCAGAAGATCTAAACTGTTCTCAAAATTGTCTGAATATTGTGCCAAGCACACAGGGGCAGCCTAATACTTAAGAGGCTCCCTGTGCCAGCTCTGAATCCCTCCAGTAACTAGAGACTGTATATCCAAGACTGGGAAGTGAGTATGGAAAAAACCCCATGTTTTCTAGTGGGCAAGCCGTCCAGCCATTTTAACCCTTGCTTGAACACTTGCCTTGAGGCCTCATGATGCAGAGTCTTTCCTGGGCAGGCTGCTCCAGCTGCCAGTGCTTGCAGCCTGCATGGCACTGCAGTGGCACCAGTCCTGGGCACCACGCTCCAGCAGTGCCTGGGGTGAAGCAGCAGCTTTGTCTCATGTGAGGAAAGGGTTCAGCCCTGATGGAGACTCGCAGCTCCAGCCTTTCCTGCTGCCCAGACATGCAGCTCCAGCCTTTCCTGCTGCCCAGACCAGCTGCCTTTGGTGTTGCAGGTCTGCAAGAGGGGTTCAGCCCCAGGTTCCAGCCAGAGGGTCCTTGCACAGGCTCACCCCCACCATGACCACTGGGCAAAGAGCAACCCCGCAGCTGCCTCCTAGCAGGAAACAGGGCATCGCTGGCAGAGAATGGGTCTGCTTTCACACAAGAAAGCACTACCGTGGTTGAGTTGCCTGAAATTACCATCTCAGAGCAAGTCGTTGCTGTGCTGTACAAACTCAGAAGTGTCTGTGTAGTACTGCAAAGGTACAGGGGAATGTGCTGTTCCTTTCATGCAAAATAAGTGAAGAGGAAAGGCAGTTTTCTGTTCACCTGCCTGCACCTTTCAGAATGGGCAAAACACAACAAATAATGTTAAGAAAATAAGTAACAAAGCAGCTTACATTTATCCCCCGTGAGACTCCCTATTATCTTACTAAGAACGAGGCAGAAACACAGCTCCTCATGATTTTGCTTTCATGCTTTGCCCAATCTCAAAATGTACGGTACTGAGAGAATGTATCCCCTTCAGGGACAGAATAAAGGAATAAACACTTTCTGCACATTATACTAGCAAGAAATACAGGTCTTCTTATTTCACAAAGAAAGGCAGGATTCTGGATTTTCACAAATCACCTGAGAGCTTCATGCTAAAAAACCTGAAATGTCATTACCGACATCTGGCAAAAGAGTTCTCAAGGGTTATCAAACCTTTCTTTCCAGACCGATGGCCTAACAGCTGTTTGCCCAGAACACCTGAAGATGCTGCTTGAAAAGACTCTGGGAAGTCAACTCCACCACCTCACTCTGAAATGCTCCTCTGACCCCGCTGCTCCTGTGAGGCATTTCACTGGTATTCCAAGGCAATATTTTTATTACTGATTTTTACTTTTGCCTATGGTATAAAAAGTTATTTTTAAAAAGTGTATAAAAGAGTTTTAGCAGTAGAATTTAGCTAATCTTCATCAGTTTAATTGTTGCTAAGCAGGTTCCAGTGTAGCTCCATCAGTTTTCACATAAACTCCAGACCCAGTCCTTGTTTCAGTTTCCTGAAAACCTTTGCTAGAGTGGCAGGATAAGCTACTTTCTTCCTTTCTACATGGCTGAAATTGGCATAAGGACCAAGAGAGGCCAGGACATTTAAGGAAGAAAGGTCACTTTTCATGCAAAAAGGGTTTTTAAGAAGCCAGGAGCACAGCTGAATTTTCATATGCCAACTACAAGAAATATAATATGAGAGAAACAGAAGTGCTATTTTGGGTCACAGAAGTATCATATTCTGAATAATCCTTTTATTAGCAGGCTGCCCTTTCCTGCCTCATCTTTCTTGCCAGCAGTTACAGACCTCAGGCTCATACATTTCCATCAATTCTGTGAGAAGGGCATTTATCAACTTCCTGTCCCTCAAAAAATATAAGTAAATCTGAAACTGAACTTACCAAGAAGCATATCACAAAGCACAGAGCAGCAGCTCTCAAAGTTGTTTAAAAATGTGTTTTCAAGGAGAACGTCAATATTTTTAATAAGATATTTATCTTCTTTCCAAACGTCTGACCCAAATAAGTAATCAAAGAGAATGAAAGCCTAAAGCAATCAGTTTGAATTTTGTCATGTGATTCTGGCCTCGTGTGTGAGGAAACATTCTTTCAACTTAACAAGCAAAGTGTGCATAGGAAATATTATTCTAAGCATTTAATGGAGTTGCATAACTCTTGTATGTTTGCTAAAGATAGCAAAATAGTCAAGAAACATTTTTTCAATTAAAAAATGCCCTTTTATTTTAAAAAATAGAAGTTGCTTATGCTTTTTACTGACATGTAGTATCAAAGTGCATCTAATAAACATTTTTCAGGGCTCTTCAGGTAACATGTGTAACTAATTGAGAATAGTTTCCTTTTAACATGATAAAATGAGAATTGAAATTTTTTTTTGTGCAAAAAATTGCTTTCCAAACAGCTATCATGAATACTTTCACTTACAGTGTGGTTAAATTGTTTATTCAAGGGTCTGAATCATTAGTGTATTTTCTGCCGCCCAGGGTTTTTTTTTTTAAGTTTAACCCTAAGTATAAGTTTTAAAGCTTTCATATGATTTGTACCAATTACAGAAGCCCCTTGGAACCGAACCTATGGCTGTACTAGGCATGGCTCCGATGCTGAGGCCAACTGAGTGAGTCCAGGAGCATTTTTAATTACAGCACCACCCTATGCATTTGTGATTATTTAAGTGTACTTGACCCCACCAGTTGTCTAATCCTTCCTTTTAACTTCTCCACGGTCTATTAAACATCCCCATTTACAAGACTCTCTGCTGGAATCAAACCCTTGGTGGCTGCAATGTCTGCCTTCCCTGCTTACAGCGTTCTGACAGCCCTTAACATATTCCAGTCCAGATTTGACCTCTCAAGGGAACGTGTCTAAATTGAGTCGATCTCATTGACAAAGATCAAACCACTACTTAAAATGTCTCGTGGCTGGATTTCCTTCCTAGCAGACCCACAACTCCAAGCTGAAGTAAACATGAAAGGCTGCATGCAGCTGCAAGCAGTATTAGGTAGGAGAACAGTGCAAGCCTCACATGATCTGAGCAGCAAGTGTTCCTGTGGCAGCAGTACAGGGAGAAGGGAGGGGAAATGGGCAACAGGCTCCTGACCCTTTAGTAAATCCGTGCCTAGAAAGCGTGATGGGGATGCTCATCCATGCACGACAGGAATACTCACTCACTGCACACTACACATGCACAACAATGATACAGTCAGCACTGGATAAGTTACTTCTCTGAGGAAAAATGAAAGATTTTATGGTATTTCCCTTCTTTGTGGTGTTGCTTGCTTCATTTGTACTTATGGCTCAGAACTTTTCACAAACACCATCTGGAAAACCAACTTTCCTACAAGTCCAGGCAATCCAGCAGTACGACATACAGTGTAGGTATTTTGCATGGAAAAAAGAATTGCTGCTCTCAAGTACATAGAGTAATTTATGAATGCTCTCCTTAAGGTGACTACCAGCTGATACCAAACTAGAATAGAGAATACAATTCCAACTGTTTTTCACTGGGAAGTCACAGCGTAGACAAAACCACTGTTTTTGCAGGAAGATAAAGATGCTAAGCAAAGAGCTATAGCATCTACAGTTTTATCTGTGACTTCATTATTTACTTTTAATTGGGTATTTAATTTTCCTTTCAAGTTATAATCTTTTTTGGACAAGTATTCTAGCAAGGAGTGAGGAGAAAGCTCTTTATTTCGATTTCTTGAAAAGACTATTTTGCCAATAATATACTGGGAACCAGTATATTAATGTTCCTATGTTCCTGCAGGGCCCAGAGAAACAGACCTGGTACAGAAAAAAAAGGGGTTGAACTAATTCTTTCAATGCCAATGTAAAAGAAAGTCATGTTCTTGCCAGACAAGTTCTTTAGGTCAAGTACAGCCAGAAGGTGCACTTTGAAAAAGAGAATGTGTTTTCCAGATAATAATGTTCTTTGGAAAAAATTCCATGCTCCTAGAAATTGGTCTGTGAAGTTTATTTTCTGGCTATATGGGTGGAGGAACACAGATCCAGGAAATACACTTACAATTCTCAGTGGATTAGAGAAGTTAATGCCTGTCTCACACAACCCTTAAAACTTTCCTTGATCCTGTGCTTAGCTTCCTACCAATCGTTTTCCCGTAATGTCCTGTAGTAACTCAGACCCCACTGAACGCAAACTCTTTCTCTGTATCGTGTTTTTTAAGAAATGCATTCAAAACTTTCTTCTAATGAGACTAAACACCCAGGAAAACAAAACCAGAGGGCTTGATAAGATCTATGATTGTGAGAGGTTGGGACAACTAAGAAAAAAGATATTTCCTATTGTTCTGGTAATGGAAGGGAGAAATCAGTTAAACTGGAGGCCTCAGAAAGCAACCCACACAGATTACTTCAGATTTTGTTCTTATAAAGCAAAAACAAAACAAGAAATTAATATCATCCCAACTATCCTAGGGTAAATAGGTGAATAATTGTTCTGTACTATAGTTTAGTAAGAAAACCACTATCTCATTTCAAAATGAGGTATGTAGGGAAGAGCAACTGATGTCTATCTACTTAGACATTTGACACTGTCCTGCACAGCATCCTTGTCTCTCAACTGGAGAGACATGAATTTGACATACGAACCACTCAATGGATAAGGAATGGTCACACTATGAGAGCTGTGGTCAACAGCTCGATGCCCCAGTGGAGACCAGTGAGGAGTTCCTCAGGGCTGGCACAGGGACCAGCACTGACATCTTTGTCAGTGACACGGGCAGCAGGATCAAGGCACCCTCAGCAAGTTTGCCAAAGACACCAAGCTGCGTGGTGCGGTCAACAGGCTGGAGAAAAGGGATCCTTCCAGAGGGGCCTGGCCAAGCTTGAAAGGTGGGCCTCTGCAAAGGCTGAGTGTAAGGTCCTACAGGAGGGTCAGGACAATCCCAAGCACCCATACAGACTGGGCAGAGAATTGTTTGAGAGCAGCCCCACAGAGAAGGACTTGGGGGTGCTGGGAGATGAAACACTGGACACAGGCCATCCACGTGCACTCAGAGCCCAACTGCATCCTAAGGTGTATTAAAAGCAGCATGGCCAGCAGGTCAAGGGAGGTGGTTCTGCCCCTCTACTCTGCCCTTGTGAGATCCCAGCTGGAGCACTGCATTCAGCTCTGGGGCCCCCAACATAAGAAGAATGTGGACTTCTTGGAGTGAGTCCAGAGGAGGGCCATAAAGACGATTAGAGGGCTGGAGCAAATCTCCTGTGAAGAAGAAGGCTGAGAGAGTTGAGGCTGTTTACCCTGAAGAAAAGAAAGGTCCAGGGAGGCCTTACAGCAGTCTTACAGTACAAAGGTGTCCTCCAAGAGAACTTGAGAGAGATGTTTTAGAAGGGGCATGTAGAGACAGGACAAGGCTAATGGCTTTAACCTGGAAGAGGGGCAGGTTTAGTTTAGATATTAGGAAGAAGTCCTTTACTGTGAGAGTGGTGAGGCATTGGAAAAGGTTGCCCAGAAAAGTTGTGGTTGCCCCATCCTTGGAAGTGTTCAAGGCCAGGTCGGATGAGCAGCCTGGTCTGCCCATGGCAGAAGGGTTGGAATGAGATGATCTTTAGGGTCCCTTCTGACCCAAATCATTCAACAATTCTGTGATATGTAGGTAAATATAGTAACCACTGGTATTGTATATTCACTAAGAAATGTTTCCTAGCTTACATATTACACAATGGACTGAAGAGTTTTAATAATACCCTCCCAACTTTGTACTTGTTCTCCTCCCTGCCAGGAGGAAAAGCCCTGTGGCATTTCAATTCCACTCTGCAGCTGAGCATTCTCAGTACACACTGTATGTTTCTTGTCTTAAGGTAACAAAACCAATTTATTATTTTGGTTGTTAATTAAGGGGGAGAGGAGTAGAGCTTCAGAGCTTCTTTGTGATTCTCAGTCCCTTACCTATGTCTTGTTTTCTTCCAAATATACTGTGTAGTTTGGAATTTGTAGTAAAGATAAGAAATTATTGTAGGATTTGCTTTCCCTCTTAAAAGGTATTTAAATTGAGGTATCTGGTTAGAAATTATTACTTAGAGAATAAATTTTCTTGATAAATCCTGTGTTGCACCTGGTGCAACAGGTGTGCTGTGTTGCACCTGGTGCACCTGGCAATCCTCAGTCATGGTGCCCAAGGAAAGTGAGAGAATTCCTGGGGATTCCACATTTCAATCATGTCTTTCTAGCCTGCTATTAGATGGCACAGGGTTTAAGGAGAGTGAGCACTTCCCCTCCCCACATGATTAAATTGATGACATCTCTCTATAAGCACAGACATAAACCCCCTGGAATTGCACATTATGAAGCATTTGAGGCAAAATTTCTGATAACTGTATGAGAATATTATGCTCTAAAAATAAAATGCAGAATAGGATTAATGGTTTCTAAGACACTTAATAGCTCAGAATCTAGGCACACATGAAGCAGCACACAGATTTCTTTGAACCAAGTATGACTAAGTCTTTGACTAATTTAAGCATTTGATGTGTATCTCATAATTCCAGGAACACAGCAAGTCTTTTGCCACTTGAATGATTTAAGTTGTGAATCTTGTATGCCAGGTAAGCATCTGCTTTCATTATGGTTGTTCTGGTTCCTAAGAAACAAAGCACTCTGGCTTTAGAAGTTTCCTCTAGTTCCTTTTCAATTCTATTAATAAAAATTGCGGAGTATATTTCATTTGAATTAACATATCACATACATTTTTCTGCAACTTATTCCTGGGAGAATTATTTTTGCTTTTGCAAAAGCAAAGTATTTCGGTATCACAGTACTAACACAAACTGTCAACATAACCAGTCAATCTCTGACCTGACCTTCTGCTGTCATAAACAGGACCACAATAATGTACAACTACACTACTGAGCTGATCTTTAGGTATTTCAGCAATGTTTTACTGGGCTCCTGGATAAGAAATGAGTAATAATTAACACACATCACAAGAGATGCTTTAATTGCTTTGACAGTTAGACCCACTGAGGGTGAAGTTTTCTGACTTGAACTTACACATGTTACCTGAGCCTTCTTTCTCCCATCTGAAGACTGAAGAATCTTCATGAATCCATGAAGCAAGGCCTTCATTGGTTCAAGTTTTCTTAATTCCTCCTGTAGATCTAAGCTCTTACAACAAAATGTTCTTGGAAAACTCTATTCAAACCCTTTCTGTTCTTCTTAATAAATGAGAATTCAGGCAGCTGATTGTACTGGGAAATGGAAATTACACAGTACAGTGCAAAAGCTTACTACTTTTTATTTAGATAAATATTATGTATATATTCCTTGAAAAAAAGAATATTGTAAAATTTCTAGGTTCTTTGGCCAGTTCAATTTGCTGTCATTGAACTCTCTGATGATATTAGTCACCCAGGTCTTCTCTCCTTCCAGTATTTTTGTTCTGTTGTGAGGGCCTGTGCTGTCTCACTCCATTAATGTTCTCCTCTGAGGAACTAAATTTTACCACGGCTGCTGAAATACAAAGCAAGGCAACCAAAAAGCTGTCGTGGTCCCTTCATATTTTCATCCCATTCTCCTAATTTTCTTGTCAATACTCTTCCTCCATATCAAGACAACTGAACTATTCTCCTTTCCATGTCACAGACCCCAAGAAGCCCTTTTTCTTCCCAAACCCCTTCTCCTTGTCCCTAAATCCCTTCTTTCTTTTGATACAATTTTCCCCTTGAGCCTCCTGTCTATCTGCTCAGCACTGAGACTAGCACACAAAAGTTGCCTTCTGCTCACCTCTGTGGTGTGTCCTGCTCTGGCACAAGTCCTACGCAGCTACAGCAGTGTCTTCCCACAAAGATGTTCAGTTTAACCCTTCAGCCAGAAAAAATCCCTGGTATATTACCAGGTATTTTGCCTTCAGGGCTCAGTTTCAGCACAACAGGCACATAGGAATCACCAGTCCTGCCTGAAGGAACCTCCAATAGTCACATTTTTACTAGACCTTTCTTGCATTTCGCAAGTATTTTTTAAACAAGTTCCCTATTTTTATCTCTGTCTAGGTTTCCAGTTTAGGATTTTGCTGAAATAAACTAGATCCAATTAATGAAGAATTTGCTACCATGTGTCTCACAGTCGTTCTCAAAAAACAGAACAAAAAATCCCAGAAGTTTTCATCAGCATGTTTTCTGCAGACATAAGAAAGTAATTTGGACTAGGTGATTCACTGTTTGCTCCTTTCCAGATGTAGTGTTCGCTCTGAAAAAATAAAGGTCTTTGTTTTAAATGCCCTGCAAAAAAACAGTAGCTGTTTTCACAGACTAAAATCTCTACTCCTTAAGAAATATAGATAAAGGAATCAAATTACCAAGACTCTCCTCAGCTTCTTGTATCACATGCACAAAACTTCAGTAAGTTCAAACCACACCATTTAAATACAGAAGATTATTTAAAATGAAGCACATGCAAGAAGGAGCTCAACTGACTAAGTCTGCAGAAGTTTTAAAGACGAACCCTGCTTTAACGGAGACTGCCTCTATCTTTCCTAATTATTGCTAAGCAATTAATCGCTGCAGCTTGTAAGGTGAAAGCAGAACATTAAGTCAAAACATGATCATATTACATCTACAAATCTCAGGTACCACCCTGACTTTCTTATTTCCTTGAACCAGGTTTCACAGGACCTAGGTGCTTTTTGGTAATCCTGATATATCTGTAGCTGACTTCAGAAGTGGCCCAAACTGGGACAGCTTCTCACAGAAGACCTTGGCAGGAAGAATTCAACACCAAAACATCAAAAAAAAAAGGTTTCTCACTTTATGGGGGGTTGTTACATGAGACTTTCTTCTGGCATGGGATACAGATCTAAAGAAGTCTGGTTCTCAATATCCAGGTTAATCATAGTGAACCGTACAAACAATGGTATTTAAATTAAGTAGAGTAAACAGCAATTCTGAGTCATGCTGTTGCTCCCTTCTAACATGCTGTATGCTGTGGCTGAACCATCCAACATCTGGACTGTGAATATAATGCTGCCAAAGCTGTACTTGGTGGTTGCCAAACTGTTGAGCCTATGTGTGGCTTTACAGCTTGATATCCAGGGAGCCCAACTATGATCCAAATTCTGAAAAATCACCAGGTCTACGGTTGCAATATGATTCAGCAGTTTGGAGGCGAGCCTTCTTAAGTTAAAAAAAAGGAAAACAGCAGCAAAAAAAGCCACAGCTGACCATATATGGCATACAACTCCTAGCAAAGAAGCAAACTTCTTGAACACCTTCACTTCACAACAGAGCTCCATAACTTGACTGGATGGTACAAAATATGGCTTATCACGAGCATTGGGCTAAATTCTGCTCCCCTAACCGCTGTGTAAACTCAGATGAACTCCTCTAATTTCAGCGATACACAGCCTGTTTAAATATGAATGTACAGAAGTTCCTCGACATGCCTCTTGCTGGCGCTCTTTGAGATAAGCTTGAAGTCATGAACCAGGGAGAGAGCAGCATCCTTACAGAAGAATGCTCCAGTGGTATTCCAGGAATTTAGCTACAGAGGTAGACTCATTCCCTGCCACACAGATATACTTGATTTGTAAACTAATTAAGCATTGTGAATTGACCAGAAACAAAACCCAGGTTCTGCACACACACAGAATGCACTGGGAACCTCAGTCCGACACCAATTGCTCTGTGTGCTCCAGGATCATTTACACATACATAAAAGATAACCATATCTTGCCAAAATGAGGTGTCTACTGGCCTGGTACATGGAAGAGCTCAGCTGCTGATTCACATTGCAAAGCCTATTTCTCAAACTTGTTTCCTTGCCTTCTGGCAGATATAAATAGCTAAAACATGACTTTTTTCTTCATTTATTGATTGTTCTTGTGGACCAGCACTGCATCAAGGCATGACAGTCCTCAACCCTCATCCTGTGCTGCTCAGCCCTGCCTGGTCAGACAGATGAGACACTGTCCTTCTATGTGCATTGTCCTCATTTCTTCTGGTGATGACGCTTACTCTTCCTTTGCCAAGCAGAGTGGCTTAACTAATATTCTCTACTCCCTGAAAAACACATGCTCAGTCATTCGGAAAATAAAAAAAAAGGGAAATAAATGCTGCTCCAATTGAAGTTGAAGGATTTGCTCAACACTGCAAAATGTTGCTTTAGGAAAGCTTCCTTTTAGTATAATAAATGAGACAAATGGAGTCCCCTTTTTTCTCATTCCCTTCTCTTTAATAGTAATTGAATGAAGTGGAGATTGTGAGGTAAAACCAAGCACATCTGGGTCAATTAGCATGGAAAGTCAATTCTTTAAAACCTGATGGATGCCTCTGGGAATCGCACACTTCACAGCACGAATCTCAGTGCAGCACTGCACTCTCAGCAACTCAACTCAATTAAGCCATTACGTGGTTCTTTAAATCTGGGGATCCGGGGGAATTGGTTAATTGTCTGCTTGTCATAGTTCCTCCTCAGGGAGCATGTAAACGTCTTCTGTTTCTCCTATAGATGTGTGGTGCACATAAGAACAATCCATTTTAGCTGACTTATTCAAAGCTTATTTCTCCCGTGGGAAAATTAATCTTCCACCTCGAACACAGAACAAAGCTCTCCAGTGGAAAAAACCCATGCCATCAATGTGGAATGGGATTTCAATGACTACAGTCAAGTCTATATTTCCTTTTCTTTACAAGGCTCAACTATTTCTCCCTGCTTTCACTTGTTCCTAACTTTCACAACCAAACTCCTCAGGCCTGTGATAGAGTTTCACCATTCTCTGCAGCTATGGGCAGCTCTGGCACACTCTTGGACTTACCTAATGCACTGTAAGTCACCCGCTGACTTTACAGTCAGCAGAGCCCAAGCAAGACATCTCAACATTTATGAAGTGCTTAACTCCATGGACAGGGCTGAGCACCTCCAGAGGATAACTCATCCCACATCCAGATAGTTGAGCAGAATGGCACATCAGGGGATGCTCCTCTGTCCCGATTGAGAGCTGTTCTGGATTCACTGAACTAAGGGATCTACTGAAGAGCTCATGAACAGCCAGTGTAAGGCAGACATTCCACTTTTAGACAACAAAATTAGTGAGCTAAATCCCCACCTACATCTCCCTACTGCTGTGACTGTGACAACTGCTCAGGAAAGACAGACTGCTGTCCCTGTTTCACCACACCACATCACTGAGTTCCTCTTCATGTGCACACAAGCAGCTGCTTTCACTCTTCTTTTGCTCCATGTTTCAGACTGCTAAACACCCAAAATCTCTAGCTGGCCTCAGTGGGAGACGGTTGCTGGGTGCTTGGGATTGTGGAAACAAGTCATCCCATTTAGCCCCTAAATATGGATTTAGAAGGCTAACTTTAGCTTCAGATTTTTTTTAAACTTGGCATGGTATTAAAATCCATCCATGGGGCGAGTTAATTTTTTACCATCAAAGAGTAGTAAAACAACTTCTCCAAGGTCATACAGCAGGATGACTAGGATTAGAATGCCACAAATTCCATGTGCTATAACCAGAAAATTATTCTGTTTCCTAAATGTAACATAACTGGGACACAGTCTGATAAATGGAGACTGAGTAAGCCACACTAAATCTACTGATGTGTTCTGCAATGTCTGGATGCATCCCCAACCCTAGCTATGAAAGGAAATGTAATTATGGTAATGAGAAAGTGCAGTCCACCCATCATTTGGGTTACCACACGCATACGTAACCGATTCCAAATATAGAACGGCAGCAATGTCTCCTACACTCTTATCTCCCATTGGATCCCTTTTCCTTAAGTTGTATGCTTGCCATCTTTTCCTCTGACAGGAGAAACAATCTATTTTGGTGTATGCACAGCAGCTGAAGGGTTATCACGTCCATCAGGACACAGGGAACAGCTGCTGGACATTCACCAGAGAGCTGCCTTTGGGGACAGACACCTTCCCTTGCCCACACAGATGTAACCAGTGTTTGCTCAAGCACAACGCTGGGGATGAAGAAGGGAAGCTAAGCCTGAGGAAGAACGTTCAAGGAGGAGAGGAAGATCAAGAAGCCAGAGAATTTTATAAAGCACCCTTGTGTTTTGAAACCTATGCCAATTTTAAAAAATGAGGTATATGTCTCTTAGTGCAGTCTAAGCCATGAATGCAAGGCAGTGTAGAGATTCAGAAGCCTTATTTAAACATCCTAGTTTGGCTCAAGAGAAGCAGAACAGCCTAGCACACAGTCCAGGCTGACACAGCCCTGCCATGGCAGTTCAGACCAGTCAGAGCCTCAGGTGTACACAGGTCTCTGTACAGCAGTGTCCTCAGCATCACTCACTTGGTTTACATCATCTGGAGGACGTGTCTTCACGGGTGGTGCAATGTGTGCGTGTAACTTAAAAATTTCAGCTGTGGCTCCAGACTACGTGCAAGGGATCCTGACAACAAACATTCTGGCTCTCCTGCCTGTCTGCAATCCAGGGACACAATGCCAGACACTTTTCCTCCTGCGGTGGACTGGCATGCAATTATTTTTGTGCACCTCAGCTTGCCTTGGTTACAAAAAAGAGAGGAAATATTTTATTAACTTTCATCTCCTAAACCAGAGTGTGGCAGATAGCTAGACTTCTAGTTCCACCTAGTTTCCGCAGGAAAAGGAGAAATGGGTCATTGTCAGGTGTTTATAAAGGTATTCAGAGGTATCTAAAGCTGAAAAGGTGTTCTAACTTGAAAATATTACTATCTTTAGGCTGTCATGCCTAGATGTTTGCCATGAGTTACAGGAGTATAACCAGATATAGCAGAGGCAGCCGGAAGAATTACAGAAATGGACTGTGACCTGCACATCCCCACATGAGGCTTCTTGGAAGTGCCTTGTTCTTGTGCTAAGCAACAGCATGGCACAGCAAAGTAATCCCAGAACATGGCAGGGGCAGCCAGTCCCAGTGAGTTGGTCACACCTCCTTCAGCATTCAGTGCTCTTGGACACAGTCACATCAGGGCTTCATGACTCTCTGTCCACTTTCCACCCACAAAGTAAGCAAGACCACAGCTCTGTTCTCAGTGAAAATAACACTAAATGTACATGCATCTGGACCAATTGTCAGGGTGTTGTAGATTCAAGATACTTTCATTTCCTTTTTAGAAAACAAAGGAAGAGAAAAAACAGCAAACTACCTCTTATACCCTCTGTCTTTCTTATTGCCTGGAATTAACAAAGATGATGCCTGATAAGCTATGAGTGGAATAAGAAAAATAGGGAAAGGACTAGAGCAATCCCAGTAAATTCAGCAACTTGAAGGCTTTCTGTATGCTCCACATCCCACATGCAAGCGTTCCTCCGGTCCACTTTCTCCTACAAACGTATCCCGAAGTTAATACAGAAAAAGGCCAGTAGCAGCTGAATTGCTTCCTGACGTAAGGTAGCGTAGCCTTTGCAGTTGAATATACACCATATACATGTTGAGGAAGGGACTGAATACTGAATGGCAACTGCATGTACCACAGCCAGTGCCTGGCTGCCCTGCATGTCCTTGCTGTAGCCTGCTATCCTGGTTCACAGGTTATGTGAGATGCTGCTACCATGTTTATGTTGGCTTCACTTTGATGCCAGTGACTGCATGAAATGTCCCAAAGCACTCACATGCACACCCCAAAGACAGGCCTTCTTCCAGGGCTGTCAGCAGCATCTTTAAAAGGTTGTATATGCACCTTAAAAAAAAAAAAAAAAAGCCATTTTGAAGAACTAATTTTTCTTACCTTTCTTCAGAAAGAGCTCTAGCACCCTCCAACACTCAGAGCAGCACAAAACCTGGTATGTTCATCTTGGTATTTCAAGCACATACACACACATGAACATACATACACACACCTATGCAGACCCAAAACTCTCTCCCCAGGAACATGGCCTTCCCTTTTCAGGTACATACCAGTAGGAATGCATACACTGAAGAAACAGAGGCAGAAAAATCATGTTTTTCACACAGCTGTTTATTCTGCTTGCAGGAGTTCCTTTTCCAGCCACAGGCAAGGGTTGAATCCAGAGAAACCAAAGGCAGTTGAGGCGGGATGTAAATGAGACCACACCTTCCAGACACACTCCAATCATAAGGGAAGAGCATGGATGTAAATAAAACCACACCTTTGCTGGACCAGCCTTCTCTTCTTACGTAAAACAGTTTCCATGTAAATAAGACCACTCCCTCAGATGGGCTGCCTATTTCCATTTGTGATGAGAGGCATGTAGGCAAGGCCAAGCTCTTCCACAAACTCTTAAGTAAAACTTTGAGACGATTGTAAGTTTTACCCTTCTCTGGCTCAGAGAAGACTAGTTCCTTCTTTGGAAAGCACTTTTTTGCTCTGAGTGGGATTTCATGAGACAGCACATATCTTTCCTCAGTCTCCTTGTCAGGCACTGAAGACTGCTTTATGAATAAACTGCTCATAGAAGATGCATACACATTTTAACATGGAACTTTTACCTTGCACTGACAAGCCTTTACACTGACATTAGATGGATGCCTTCCTTTCAGCTGGGCAGAATTTAAAAATGCAACAATGGACATAGTGAGATCCTTCTGCATTTTCTCCATTTTCTCTTATATCCTTCTTTCCCCATGTACATCCAAATCTCATTTTGAGATTTCCAACCCAGATCAAATGCAAGAGGCTTGTCCCAAAAGGTAAAGAACTAAACTGCAGCCAGGCTTCAGCATAACTTTTTCCAGCTGTCAGAGCTCACTATAATCATCATTGATTTTGGTTTGGGTCAACAAGCAACATAAGTATCAGTAAAACCTTACTATCACTGAGAATCTTTAACTGCTTGGAAACACTTCAGATGTCTATGTTAGGAAGACAAACATCTTGAAGGCATTCTGAGGGAAAAAACACAGTTCTCATCCACACTTCTCACATGAAGAAAGTCCTGGAGGAATGAAAAAGGCAGACTCAGTTTCCTAGAACAAGATACATGAGACACAGTGAAAGTGCTTACAATGGCACACACTTCAGCCAAAAAGTTGGTTTTTAGTAAAACTGGGAAATGGTGTACTGCATTCCCACAGAAATGGTGGAAAGACAGATGTTGTCCAAGTTTAGGAAAACAAAACTGTCCACATTTTTGATGTTTGCACCAAAGGAAAAAATGCTGCTTTGAACATTTGATGGAAGACTACTAGAGGAAATCAATATTATTGTGGCTCCCACCAGTGATACAAGAGGCCGGGATCTGTCAACATTTTCCTTATAAATCCATCTTTCAAGAGAGTCTAAACAGGCTTTAAATAACTATAGTTGGGACCAAAATCTGGATTGTGAGATCCCTGGAAACAAATCTGCATCTGGCTGTTTACAAAATTCTAGTCTAGAGAGACCGTGAGAGTAGAAGAGGGATAACTTTTAGTGGTTAAAGGTATCTATCTTGTTTGTGCTGCTATTCAGTGATCAGCAACTGAACAGGATGTTTGGAATCTGTGCTGATGAACACCCAGAAGTCTGCATGCACATTTAGCCATCTCCTCCAGCATTTTCTTCTTAAACATACAGCTGCCACACAACACAGGCTGTGTCATGATATATCTGGAGCTCACAGTTCCAGAGACATCCTGGACAAAACTCAGCAAGAACCACAGCAGGAAAATAAAGATTCACAATCTTGATTTTTAGAAAATAATTATTTCATGCCCAGAATTAAAATTAAGCTATGTCTAAAACCGAATTATTATAATAGTTCAATGAACCAGCTCATTAGGCTTAAAGAGTAGCACTCAAATAAAACCATATATGCAGTTTTCCTTGTCTGAGCCAGTCCCCCAAAAGTGCCTACCTACCCTGAAGCTGTACACTTTAATGAGAGACAGAAAGGAAGTCAAATGAAAAATGGAGTAATAGGACAGGTCTGATTTAGCACATTTTTTAGTTAATGGACTGATTATACCAGTTTCCATCCACTGCTCCTGCCTCACTGCACTGTTCAGTGGCCCTGGCCCTCACACACTTGTAGCACATTCCAGCAATTTGCTTCTACAGCTTCCTTCAACTTACATAGCTGTAAAAATGAACAAAGTCAACGGTGAAGTCCATTAATGTTTCACTTTACCAGGCTAATTAGGTGTTGGGCAGAACAGCAACGGGTTCTGGTGCAAAACCCACCACAGTCCGCTCTTTCAGTAACTCCTCCATATGTTTTTCTGCTCTACAGTTTGTTGAACTTCCCCCTCAGCATTTTACTTTCTTGCTATTTCTGCTCCAGTTTATGCCACGCACCTCTTCTTCCTCAGTCTCTCTTTCAGCTGCAACACCCCTAAAGTAAAACCACCTTACCTGCACTCTGAGAAAATATCCATCCCAGGTTATTGGTTCTCCCCTATTTTACCAGATTTTACAAGCTCTTTTGCACAAACCTGCTCTTAATCTGTGCAGCACAACTGGCAAAATCTGGACCCAAGAATGGTCTCTTCACATAGAAGCTGTGTTTTACTGTGCATTCCTGTAACACTGCACACAACTGGTATCCTTTGCACATCAGTTTACTATTAAAAAGTTCTTACCCCATCAATTATGTCTCAAACCTACTAGTTCAACAAATTATATAAATCTCTTACATTTTAATTAGCTTATTAGCTAGATCTTTTAGGAAGATGGTCTCTTAAACTTCTAGGCTTACCACAGAATTATTTTGTGAACCAAATCTTTGTAACAGTATCTGAGAGAAACTTTGAAATAAAATATTACAAGAGAGAAACTGCAGTTGGTGAGAGACCAATAAACACACTGTAAATTCTGAGGGTTTTCACAAGAAACACTGAGTCGTGAATGACTATTCCAGAAATGGAAAAATAGAGAGTCTCTTGACATCTGAATAGGGTGAGCAGGCAGTGGTCCAACAAACAAATCAGAAGTGGAAAGAGAAAAAATGTCTTTTTGGATCCAAATAGTTTCAAAAATGAAAACAGGGATTAAAAAACAAGAACTAAAACATGGGAAGCTGAAGTCTATTCCCATATTTTATTGCGCCACTTGAAAGAAAGCTAAATGCAGGCTCTGTCCTGAGGAGAAGCAACATCCTCTGTTTTTCTGCCAATTTTAGATAAGACTCGCTGTCAAAATGGGGTTTAAAATAGGATGGGATTTAAATCAGTGCACAGATAGAGAGGTCATGCTGCTGTTTCTTCTTTCCTTAAATGCAGGGGTGACTTTCCTAACCTGTGTACTCTGGAGGTGGCAGACCAGGTAGATAAGGGTCTCCCCTCAGCTCTTCCCCACTCTGCAAAGCAGGGAGCCCACAAGGGCAGCTGCTGCTAACACTGACAAGTGCTGAATGCTGCTGCCCTTGGCTGTGAGAGGCAGGAAAACCCCCGAAGGAATAACCTGCACCAGCCCTCTGCCCTGCAGGCACCAGCAATGCAGCCCACACTAGAGCCCTCTGAAAACGTCTCTGGCACATCACCCTTCTGGGCCATGCTTGAGGGCTTATGGCAGAAACCCAGCTACTAGTAGTTTGGAGAGCTGTTCAGTGTTAGAACACTGAGATTAAAGTCAAGAAACACAAAATGGTTCTGAAGCAGCTGTGAGGGGGGATAAGGCCCTTGTGTGTGAGTGCCACCAGGGAAAGTTTGGTACCCTCGGGTCTCAGAAGAAGATCTCACTGGACTCAGTCCCTGCACCTGTGTCTCAGAAGCTCCCCCTGCAACTCCAGCAGAGAAAAAGCATGAAAAACAACTACTGTTTCTTTACAGGTAGCAGAGCTTCCACCCACACTCCCAACTAAACTGCACACTCAAGCACAGGACTCATGTGAAAGCACAGAAAATGCAGAATGGTGGCTGAAGTTCTCCAAGGCAGTCATCAGTGACTGATCCCTACCTGCTGGACTCACCGGCCTGTACCCAACATTGACCCTTCAAACCACCTAACCCAAGGCTCTGTACTGTAGATGCTCACAATGGGATTTGGTTTAGGAACAACTAAAGTGACAGAAAATGGTAAAACTGCATTACCAAATTTGCTTTTATATAATAGGCTTTCATGAGTCTAAACAAGTCATAGAATATTTTTAAGTGTTCCCTGATGTGGGCCAGAAAATGTTTTTTCCGGTCTCTAAAGAACACTGGGTTTCCAAACATGTCTGCAGCCCTACTTACAGTGATAGACATTAAAAAAATGTCACTCGAAGTGAAAATTTTAAAAGTGTTTTTGAGGAAAATCAAGACCAGTAGGTCATTGACACAGAGACGATTTGAAATAAACTCCCCCAACATTTCTCCCTTCCAAAATCAAATCATTGACATGTTTCAGACCAAAATAATTCTGAGTTTTTTCTCAGCTTCATCTTGCTTAAAATCAACACAAGCAATGCACAGGGTCTATTTCATCAGGAGTTCTCTTTCTAATGAAAACAAACTTCAATCAAGGAAATTTAAGAAGAAAAGACTAGAAATGTTCTTGGTGTCTTTGTCTCTCAGTTGAGAAAATGATAGGCTCTATAAACTGCATAAGACAGATGAACAGGTAGGCAAGCAGATGCTCAATTTTGGAGACACACCAAAAAAATAGTCCTGAATATTGAAGGGGATTTTCATAGCTTGTCTGTAGTTCTGACTGGTTCCCCAATTGGAAAACAAATATCTAATTGCCTTATATACTCTTTAAAAAAAAAAAAAAAAAATCCTGTCATCATTTTAAAGTGTGTTGATCATAGTTTATTTTTAGATCTGACAAACCACAGAAACATCTCCAAAAATATTCTAAAGAAACACAGTGACCTTTCCAGCTTGGAAAGCAGAGTTGTTTTAACAACATCCTCCAAGCTATGGTACAGGCTAAACAAACCTCTAAGACCCGTTAGTTGCCTTCCCAAAAGTCTTCACGTTCACCTATTTTATTCACCTATTTATTCATTGTTTTATAAAAACTTGTCAGCTAGGTTAGCAAAGGTAGTCTTAGCTTAACTTAACTATCAGCTCATACCCAGATGCAACCAAGGAGTCACCTACTGAGGAGGAGAGCATTGCTCTGGAGACAGAAAAGGATGCTTGTGGGAATGTGGGCTGCAGTGGTGAAGAGAGACAGCCAGCTTCATGTCTGTGCTCGAGAGGACACAGTTCACTGAAGACACAGGCAAAATGAGGAAAGGTGCTGAAAAGGCACTGGGACTCAGTTGGGGAAAATGATGGTCAGGAAAAGGACAAAGCTTCCAAAATGAACAGGGATTTGATGCACAAATGATGTAAAAGTGAATACTTTGCAAGGTGCAAAGGGCAGAGGCAGGCAAGGAAGCAAGTTTTACCCCTCATGTTCTGGGGATGACATGTTACAGCTGTTCAGGCAGAGTGTGACCACTGCCCCATGGTCAATCTGCTGAAGCTGTCTACAGCTGTGATGGCTAACAATTATCTCATCCCCTACACTTACTTACAAATTCAAAACTTCCTTCCAAGCAAGAGCAGTCATTATGCAAGAGGATCACCCTGGGTCTACTTTCACCAGAAATACCCAGCATCAAATCTTCACAAAAATTCTGGGCACTCTACTGTCTTAACCTTGGGAGATTTTTTTCTCTCCAGCTTTCCTGTTATTCCCATCTTAATTCTCCCCAAAACTCTAATGCATTGGTTCACTTATTCTAGGATTATCAAATATGTTTTAACTCCTGCAACTATGTTCCTGCTTAGCTTCCTTGGTAAATATCTGTAGAAGAGAACTTTTTGTTACCTTGGTGCTTTTTTTTTTTGTCTTCATATTATTACTATGACTATTTTATGATTAAATAACGAGAATGTACTGTTCTGTGTTGGCATGAGGCAAAAGCAAGAAAGATTAAGGAATTTTGAGTGAAAACATAACTTTGGCAAAATTTGATCTGGTGGCCTTCAAGAAATAAAAATTAGACACCTCATCTATTCAACTAATTCGACTTGAAATACAGCATGTGTGTTTTTCTTGCCGCAATTATATAATAAAATGTCAAAAGTGCACAAGGAATCAGCTGTGGACACAATGTAAAATCAAGCCTCTGCAGGAACAAACCTGTTACCTCTAGCAGCAGAAACACCTATACCTTTTCAACTAGAAGAATGATTCAATTACACTACAGGGACTATGCTGTCCATTCATCCTAAACCACAATGAAGAGTCAAAACAGAAGGGCTGATCCATCAAGTAGAAGCGTTGGACTCAAAAAAGATTGCTGTAATTTCCCTCAGACTTACTTACTCTCTTTTTCTTTTCTTTCCTGAAAAGAATTAAGTGATTAAAATGGAAAACCCATAGAAACTGGAATTACAAGGCACCTGATGCTGGTTTTGCTCTTGGTTTTGTCTTTGTACACGTATTCAAATGTTACAAAACACACACCATGTCCAGAATTAATATCTTGACACTGTGCTTTGTAAAAGCACGCTGACAGGGTCTAGGTTTCATGACACTGACTCAGGTCAGTGTTCTCCAGGGTTTTATTATTGCAAGAGTCCAGGTGAGTGCAGTAAACTGTGGTACAAGCTTCACTATGCTTCTGACTTTAATCCCTTCTATAACTAAGGGAGAACTTAAAAGTTGCTCTGAATTTATTTAATTTTATCGTTTTCTGTTTGCATTTTTATGTTTGGTTAACTTTCTGAATTTGCAACAACCACCCTAATTAAAAACAAGAAACCTGAGGTTTAGGCACAAGTTTGGAAAATGTATATATAGTTTTTTAATCTTAGATGTTTATTGTTGAGCAAAACCAGCCTTGCATTCCTTGAGAATTTCATTATACTTAACAAAGTTCCACTCAAACCTAGGCATATTACCTCCCAAAAGCATAAACAAATTCCTTATGTCTTATCTGGAAATTGGACCAATAATTCTCTTTTTATTGTGTCTGTTAAGAACAAGGTTGTGGAGCATGCGCTGAATATATCAATATGCTAAACATAAAAAATGTGGATTTTGCCCAAGCTCCTTTTGATGATAGTTCAAAAGTCCAGGAATCACAGATATACAAAAGGAACAAAAAAATGTTACCCAAAGAATGGTTTTCCTTCCCAACCTATTTTCACCATTAAATCCAAAAGCAAAGACTTGCCTGCCATATTCTCCTCTGCATTCTAAAATAACACATTTAGCATGTGTTACTGTATTTCTCATGATAGGTTACAGAAGCATAAATGTGTTTCTCCTTTAAGTCTTCCTTCATTCTCACTTACTCTACCTCGTTACAGATCTGTGCACTCAGATTTTGAGGACTTAAAAAAGAAAATGTGCCTGATTCACTCCCTTCAGTTGTTTTCCTGATCATTAACAAGTTCCTGAAAATTATTTCATTCTTTCCCAAATATTGTTGACTAAGTTGTGCAGTGATAAAACTCCCTAATGCAGACCCAAAAAGCAAGAAACCTGCAGTGTCTCCACCGTGCCCCCCAATGCAGTTTCCTGAGTGTTCCTGAGTGCAGCAGGGCAAGAGAAAACAACGACTGGCTTCCAAAGATGTGGAAAACAGGAGCACCCAGACTTCACTGCCGACACCTCTCTCTTCTTCTGGCAAATGAATTTTCCCGTGGTTGAACTGACCTGAGCACGGTTTCTTGGTGGTGAAATGCTGTAAAGGCAGTGGGGAGGAAGCTGCCAAGCCCACCTCATCCTTGGCTGGTTCATCTACACCACTCTCCTCACACACCATTTTCTCCACTTCCTCCGTTCCACCCCACTCCACCGCAACACTTTCCACACAAACACGTGTGCACCTCTCTCTTCAGCCCTATGTAGCCTTTCCCACTCAGCACCTTGGCTGGATTTCTCTGGGGACATGCTCAAATACGGCACATGGGTGAGAAGCTAACAGGAGTGATAAGTCCCTTTCCACCCTCTTGTTACACTGGATTACTCCAAAATCCCAGCCCACTCCTTCAATTCTCGCTCTTACAACCCCACCTCTGCCCACACCCCTCCTCTGCAAAACTGTGCCAAACCCACTGGCAGGGTAGGATGGTGGCTGACAGCTGCACTACTGCTTCAGACTGTGCATTGCAAGAGCAGTTGTGGTCACAATGGGGACAAGAGAACAACCCCACAGCCAGGGCCAAGGTGTCAGGAACACATCCCCCTTCCCCATCCTGGCTGCATAGGACCCAGAGAGAGTCCAGTTACTCATCGTGAAGCAGACAGGGTGGATTTCACCAGCACTAACAGTCCCACAAAAACAACCCTTTTCTATCAAGTTGGTAAAACTTTTCCTCACTGTGTCTTCTGCCTTGCCTCTGCCCAGCATTTTTTCTTCATTAGCCAATAGCCCTAATGTGGGAAAAGCCTTTTGTCAGACGGGCAGGGATTTTGCAAGTACTTTACAACTCCCACATGTCATCTTCCCTCCTGAGGCAGGAAAACAATCCAGACACATTCTCCTTACATCTGGACAGAAAAGCTGGTAGGAAGGAATAAGAAAAACAGCGTGGTTTTGCAAAGCAGTGAACCATTCAGTTTGTCCCAACTGCAGAAACCTTCCAGCTCCTTTCTCCAACCAACCCTTTCATTCCTAGAACATCCACTCCTCTTTTGCCCCTGCTTTCCTCACCGTGAGAGATTGGCCAGGGTACACACGAATACAGCACTTGCCTCGGTGGCTTCTTGGGCAGCACAGTCCTTTCCAAACTTCTACTCCCCCCTGTGGCAGCTTGATGGCAAAAAAAAGAAATAGAAAACGCGCTTCCCAAGTCTGATACTCCACCGTCACTCTTTGCAAGCCCTTGATCAAGAAAAACAAAGATATGTGAAGGCCTAGGTGAGGTATCACTGAATTTAAGAAGGTAAAATAAGGAAAACTGTTCCCAGGGAATTTGAAAATCAACCCTCTGTATTGTGTGAGCAACATAAGGAGGCTAGTTCATATATGGTTTTAAAACTCACCTGAAATTTTTATTACAAAGTAACCTACAGAGAAACACTGTTTAGGACAGATTTAAGATTTTTCAAATACATTCCAAAGCTTAGGCAATAAAAAAAGGCAGTTGATGAACTGTCTTTTCATCCCATGTCATAATTGAATCCTTAATAATCATACAGATCTACCATGCTATTAAGGTTAGACTTTTCCACAAGATCCAGCCTGGGTAACTTCCTCACAAGAAATGCACCACAAATAACTTCTTAGGCTCAATCTTCACAAAGACCCCATTGTCCAAAATGGTCAAAACAAACACCATAGAGTAAAAAATCTAACCTTGATTTCTATTTAAAACCCCTTAATAAAAGGGTTATAAATGGAGTAACATGCTCAGAAACACTTGCTGTTAGTGAGAGTCCTACCACTTTTACAACATCATGCTTATTACTTAAAAGCCACCCATCAATAAGACATCTGTAGCAACATGGTTGTAAACTCTAGACCTGGGACCATTGATGCTTAAAACAACTAGGTTTCCTCAATTAGTTCCTGCAGGAAATCAAAATATTTTAAACATGTCTCCACTTCCCTAACAATGTACATTTCTTGGGAGTATCTGCTTTTCTCATCTCTATGTGAAAAATTGTCTGACAGAGAATTTCTCACCAACACCAGAGGGATTAGCAGTCTAAGATGTTTTTCAGACTGTCGTGGATTGGAGCTGAAATTAATTGACAGCTTTTTAGTCCAATTACGCTTCTGCGATTTTGCATATTTAAAACTGGAGGGCGCGAAAGGCTG
>VZRO01004639.1:382434-396472 GCA_013397915.1 Daphoenositta chrysoptera
GAATAACGCGCTGCCGGGGGCGGGGGGCGGCCGGGAGCGCTGGCAGCGGCGGGGACTCACATTTAAAACACATCAAGACGAAAAATAAAAAACCGTGGCGGGAGGGGTGAGAGTGTGCGCCGGGGGGGCGCAGCCGGAGGAATGCGGGAGTCAGGGGTCAGGGCCGCTCCGGGGCGGCGGCGGCGGCGCGGGGCGGGGCGGGCGGCGCGGCGCGGCGCGCAGGAATGCGCGGAATGTCGCTGTTTGTCCGCTGCCCCATTCAGCCCATTGGCGAGGCCGCGCCGCCGCCGCCTATAAAGGGGCGTCCGTGCCGGCACTCAGCAGTCACACAGCCACTCTCCCGCCGCACTCGGACGGAGCGGAGGAGAGCGGAGCCGCGCAGCACCCAGCAGCCACCCTCCGGCACAGCGCCCGCCGCAGCCCCGTCCGCGCCGCCGAGGAGATCCGTCCTGCGGGAAGCTCTCGGCTCACCTCGGCTCACCTCGCTGCCCGGCAGCCCGACGCCGCTGCCTGCCCGCCGCCTCCGCCTCGCCGCCCGCAAGCCGCTGACCGCTGCAGGATGGTCCCCAGGACCCTCGCCCCGTTCGCCGTAGCGCTGCTGCTCGCTCTCCTCAGCCCGGTAAGTGCTGCCGCCCGCGGCGCCACCGCGCCTGCCCCGTCCGGACGGTCCCGGCAGCGGCTCTGACGCCCCCCTCCCTCTCCCTCTCTCTCTCTCCGGCACTTGCAGGAGGCTCAGGGCCAGGAGTGCAGCGGGCAGTGCCAGTGCGGCGCGGGGCCTGGCCCCACCTGCCCCGCCGGCGTCTCCCTGGTGCTCGACGGCTGCGGCTGCTGCCGCGTCTGCGCCAAGCAGCTGGGCGAGCTCTGCACCGAGCGCGACCCCTGCGACCACCACAAGGGGCTCTTCTGCGATTTCGGCTCCCCCGCCAACCGCAGAATCGGCGTCTGCACCGGTGAGTGGGGGCCGGGGCTGCTGCCCGCCGCGGGGACAGGGTGCCGCGGGGACAGGGTGCCGCCGGGCAGGGAGCGGGGGAAGTGGGAACCTCCGAGACTTTCGCCCGCCCGACTCACGCTCTGCCTCCTGCCCCTCGCAGCCCGGGACGGCGCGCCGTGCGTGTTCAGCGGCATGGTGTACCGGAGCGGAGAGTCCTTCCAGAGCAGCTGCAAGTACCAGTGCACCTGCCTGGACGGCGCGGTGGGCTGCGTGCCCCTCTGCAGCATGGACGTCCGCCTGCCCAGCCCCGACTGCCCCTACCCGCGCCGGGTGAAGCTCCCTGGAAAGTGCTGCGAGGAGTGGGTCTGCGATGAGGCCAAAGAGCAGACTGCCGTGGGACCTGCACTCGCCGGTGAGTGGGGGGCTCTCTGCAGATGGCAGCCAGGGGAAAGGGGCACCCTGCATGGAGGCTGAAGGCAGTGGGCCGGGTGGACACAGGGCAGAGTCTGGAGGGCTGCAGTTAGTGGAATCACCCCACAGATTTAGTGTAGGTGTCTGAATTTCCCAGGAAAAGGAAGGAGCATTTAGAGGGTTGAGGTCAGGCAGTGGTCTCATTTTGGTTTTCTGTCTCCTGCAGCTTACAGACTGGAAGACACTTATGGTCCAGACCCAACAATGATGCGTGCCAACTGCCTGGTGCAGACCACAGAATGGAGTGCTTGCTCCAAGACCTGTGGCATGGGTATCTCTACCAGGGTCACCAATGATAATGCCTTCTGCAGACTGGAGAAACAGAGCAGGCTCTGCATGGTCAGACCTTGTGAAGCAGACCTGGAGGAGAACATCAAGGTAAATATGATTATCTCTAGATGTGCTGTACTAGGATGCTTCCAATCCACTAGTGAAAGGACAGTGACCAAAAGTGCAGTGCTGACAGGTAGTCAGTTTCAAGTGGTTTACTTTGAAATTTGAGTTTTACCCAAGTGGTGATCACTATTTACAATTAAATGTCCTTAGTTTTCTCTCTTGCTGGACTATGTCACTGTACAAGACAATCTTGCCTAATGATAAGGATTATCATGTCTGCTCGCCCTCAACTTGCAAGCTTAGCGTTCTGTGTGAAAGCCTACCTTCTAAACATCTTGTATTCACTTCTATCCTAACAGAAAGGCAAAAAGTGCATTCGCACCCCCAAAATCTCCAAGCCTGTCAAGTTTGAGCTGTCTGGCTGCACCAGCGTGAAGACCTACAGAGCTAAGTTCTGTGGTGTCTGCACAGACGGGCGCTGCTGCACACCCCACAGAACAGCCACCCTCCCCGTGGAGTTCAAGTGCCCTGATGGGGAGATCATGAAAAGGAAAATGATGTTCATCAAGACCTGCGCGTGCCACTACAACTGCCCTGGAGACAATGACATCTTTGAGTCTCTGTACTACAGAAAGATGTATGGAGACATGGCATAAAGCCAGAAGGAGACGCTAAGTAGATTCTCAACTTGAACTGATTTGCATCTCATTTTGTAAACATGATTCAATAGCACAAGGTATTTAAATCAGGTTTTTTTTTTTTTTTCAATTTCAACAAACTGCTCCATGTGACTTAAGACAATTTTTCTACTGACCCCAAATGGTGGTTTGAAGAAGAACATAAAATGGACAGTGGGACCACAGCAAGACACAGCTTCAGAACACGTTGTTCCTGAGGTGGTGTGACGGGGTTAAGGGAAATAGGCAAGAAAAGCAGATTTAAGCAGATGTTCCCTTAATGTGGTACAGTGTGCTTCATCTAGTAGTGCAATTGAGAAGAGATCATTAGCATGTTTGCTGGCGCTGGCTTAGAGACAGCAACAGCTGGAATGCAAACACCCAGCAAAGTGCTAAGTAGAAGGTGTTCTGTTAGTCAGGACAGTAATGTTTCAGCTCTGACACTCTGATTTGGATGGCTTGGCCAACATGAATCAGAATCATGTCAATTAGACTGGACAGCTTGTGGCAGTTAATATACCTGTAACAAGCTACTTTTTATGAATATTGTAAATACTGTGTGTATATATATTTGTACAGTTATCTAAATTAATTTAAAGTTTTGTGCTTTTGTTTAATGCTTTGAAAGTTCAATGATAGCCTTCTTTTTTGGAACAAGATAGGTAAGATTTAAAGCTTGTTTGACAATGCATTCAAAGCATGAAATAGATACTCTAGTGGAAATTGTTCAGATAGGGCCAAATGGTGAGTTGAGGTCAAGATGAAGTTGAGGTACCTGTAATGTTACAAAGTGTTTGTCTGGCAAAATATGTTTACTTACTCTTTATAAGACAAGTGGCTTTAAGAAAAATGGCTGTTCTGTAGCTCATCAGTCTTTCCACTTGAGCATTTGTTTCTTTCTTTGACTATGGCTCTTTTTGGACAGTTTATTTGTTGAGAAGTGTGACCAAAAGTTACATGTTTGCACCTTTTTAGTGAAAATAAAGTATTTATATTTTTTATATAACTGGCTTTGTATTTCATTTATCTTTAATCTCCACTATTTCTTAACATATTTCTAAAAGGACTTGGCTTTGCACTAGATGAAAATCAAGTAATGTGTGGTGGGTTCTTTGTCAAGAAGCACATGCACTTAGGAAAAAGCTAATGATTTCCTTATTCTGTTGCTAGTGAAGCATCTGTAGATTGTAACTTCTGAATTTAGAATGGAGGGAAGGGCCAGGCTTGCTTTGCCAAGCCCACTATGGCATTAGAAAGTGCAGCAGGTCTCTCATGCATCACATGTGGTTTGAAGGCAGCCAGCTGGTCACCATGGCATTCAACTGCTGCTGTAATACACCACACAACATGCTTAATTTCATTGAGGTGTTCCACTGGTTAAGATTTGTTTTCAGCTAAGGCGAGGAAAATATTTTCAGTTACTAAAAGCATTGAAGTGGTTCTTGACTCTGGAGTCAAATCCAGAAGTCCAAATTTTGGTACAATTCTCAGGGTATGAGAGCTAATGAGTTGTATCATAAAAATCACAGAACACTACATGTTGGAAGGGGCCTCTCAAAAACTTCTGATGTAACCTTCATGCAGAGTAGGGCTAATTTATATGTAGCTTTACTTGAATTAACACCTAAGTGTGGTATGGTAGAGCACTGAACTCTGGTGGCAATTACCTGGATTATCTGCTTGCTGACCAAGCCTAATCATTTTACGTGCCAGTTCTGTGTAGAGTGTCCATAGGTTCAAACTCTAGCAGGCCCACAGATGAAAAGTATTTTAAGAGCTACACATTTTGATAATGGTTCAAACATTCTTCTTAGATAAGCAAAAACTAGTGTGAGGACAGTTTTGTGTCACTTGCCTCATCCTCCTGAAACTAAAAGAAAGCCTTCAGTCCCGTGCTGCGTCCTACGTTAATAACAGAACTTTTGTCCCTTTATTAAGACAAGGACATTCTTTGAATTCAAAATTAACCTTTGCACTAGAAGCTTTAGTTCTTGTTTTCAGAAAAAAACATTCTCTCCAACAAGAATCCTTTTCAGGCAAACAAGTTCAATCTGGAATTTCCTGATGCTGAAAGAGTGTTAGCTTACAAAAATGTCCATCCTTCCTGAGCACCTTCCAATCCCATTGATTTCAGCTAGCATTAGCAGCAAATCAGTGTAACACCAGCTTTGACTAATGATGAACAACAGAGCCCTAAACTAATGGGAAGTCAATGGGAGTCTTGCCAATGGCTTCACCAGGCTTTGCTCAAGGCCATAGAAGCATTTTCCCTTCCTCTGAAAAATACAAGGAATTCTCCTGGCATGAGGAAGTGGCTTTTTATGTCCCATACTAAATACTTTTGGGTAGCCTCTGGCTCTTATGCTCCCTGAGACTCTCCAGTATTTTTTCTCTATTTTTGTTTTTCAGGTTATGGTTATGATGCAGCCGTTCAGTTCAACCCTGGAAACACATCAAACACTCGTACAACAGCAAGGACTGGCTGCCTGACCGTGACTGTGGCTCCACCCCCAAATAACAAGAAAACTGTCGTTTCTAGTTCCAGCGAGGGCAGGATGTACGTGGACTTCATTCATAACCATCGCTATAGAAGCTCTCAGGGGCAGCAGAACAGAAAGAAGAACAATGCACCTGGCAGGTTGGGATTAATTCCTGCAAGAGATGGGGTGTTTACAGCACTCCTTAAGCCTGTTGAGGAACAGCTCTGCCCTGCACTCTTTTACAGATTGGTATCAGATATTGTAATGAAAGACGTTTCCTGGTAACATCATTCCCATGAGCCCTATGACCATGGCCCCATGAGAATCACTCATGTTCTGCTCCCAGCTCTCTGCAGTGTGGGCTGCATCTCCAGCACCTAAGCCGCACAACACCATGGCCTCCTCTGGCATTTTTTTACCAGGCCCAGCTGGAGGGTAGAGAGCAGCAGCAGGGCTCTAGGTGAGGAAGGGCTGCATGAAAGACACCCACTAAAGGGCTCCCCCAAAGCAGCCACTACCAATCCCCTCCCTGATGATGCTTCGATGAAACTGCCTTGCCTTCCATCTGACGCATTGCTGCACTGTTTCACAGGCCAGCAGGGCACAGGAGAGGCCTGTCAGAATATTTTAATAGTGTTTTGCTGTTGCCACTGTGAATTAAAATAAGGGAGTATGCTACGTATGCAAATCTGTTAAACAAGTTGTTGCTCTCCCCTGAGCATATCAGGGATCATAAATCTCAGGTATGCATTATAATGAATTGCACTCCTTTTTCCAGGAGTATGTGTAGTCTTCTGTCAGAAGCATACACTTTACACCATTTCACAGGTGTTAGACCTCTGAAGGTTTTATCTCTGAAGGTAAAGAAATTTAAATATTTTGTTGTAAGCTCTCCTAGAGGTGTAAGTAGGCATCATACTGTTTGTAAGACTTGTTTCCAAAGGTATCCTGGGAAAAAGGAGCCCTTGTGTGGAATTTATGGCATCTTAAATGATGGCTACAATGTGGGCCTTTCAACCGTAAAGAAGTTTCCTGATTTCATTCTTTGTGGCTAAGATGCATAGATGGAAGAATAAAAACTTGAGTTCAAAAGTCCAAAGTTACTTACATAGGAGAAACCAGTGGTTCACATTCCTTTCAAAATACCTTGTTTTGGAAGTTTCCATCCTCTGAAAATCCTATTGTTTAGGTTTGCTACTGTACTTTTAAAATATTTTATTCATATATGAAAATATATTAATTCTAATTACTAGCTCCTTAAAATGGGGCTCCAGCTATATTAATAATATAGTTGGTAAAGAATCACTGTAAAGTCAATACTAATTTAATAAAAGATACCCAATTAAATATTAAACAGGAATTCAAGGTGGCTGGAGACCAGAGTATCAAATACTTTGAAATAGTTCTAAGCCATCATATTTCAGATTTTTGTACCATAACACTTTTGCATGGATTTGCAGCTTAGCTTTTTAACACAATACAGATGTGAACAACAGACACTGATTATAGCCCTTTCATATGAAATAGGCTCTACTCTCCAGATGGAAATTTGTCAGATTCCTCAGAGCTAAGACACATCCAAAAGACACTAGTTAAAAAAGTTTTCAAGAATGAGCCACTTTTAATGATCCACAACCACACAGGAACAAATAAGTCTTTGAACAGTATCCAGTTGTTTGTCTCACAAAGACGGGGGCTCAGCTGAGAAAACTGACTTTTGGATACTACTAGAAACAGCATACTCTTTACTAGATCAGTTGCATTTTTTTAATGTAGCATAGCTTTTTCAGACCTCTCACTAGAAGAAAGCTCTCATTTCATTACACTGAAAAGGTCATTAAATGTAAGAAGGAACAGTAATATTCGTACCTGAACATATAATAATTCAACCATTCTGACTTTGTATCCTACCAACAAAAAACCTAAGTTCTTTAAAAACGGTGCTTAAATGTGGCTTTAACTGATGTTATACTACGCCTACATATGGAAGTAGTTAGCAAGGAGAAGTTGGGATGAAATACCAGTGTAAGACTTTGCCCAAAACCCAAGAAGAATCTGAGAGAGGAAGTAGTTCAGTTAACTTATTTTTCCTCTCATTTTCCACTTTTTTTCCTCCCTGCAGTTCCTTTGATTCATGTCCATAAATGGACATACCAAAAGCCACTACATTCTCACAGTGTTTTTCAGCCTGCCTGGAACCAGGAAATACCAGGTATTTCTTCAAGGAACCTGTTCCCAAACTGTACTAAAGCCTTCAACACATTTAGCGCTTGAACAGAGTTTAGAAGCATGACTAAGGTCCCATCTCCACTGCACGATTCAGCGTTGCTGCTGCATCAGAGAACTACTGCTTGCAGTCATTAGTACTAGCCCTGGCTTTTTCAGCTCTTCTCTGTGCTAGTCCAAGCCCACAAGCCCAGAGTACTGAATCTGGGCCCATTCAGAAACGTCCCACCCTGAAACATCCCACCCTGCCTGCATATTGTGGCAGCATTCCTCAGCTCCTGTCTGTTATTGGGGCAGTGCCAACTGAGGGACTATTTACATTTGCTTAATGGTAAGTAAATTTCACCTTGATAGTAGTATAATGGTGTTTATGTTGTGAGGAACAGAGCATTTTACAGGCTTCTGAGCAGGACCAAAAGGTTGCTAACACTGTACTGCAGTGCTAATACAATCCAGTGGTGCCTCCATTCATTACTCAGCCCCATTAATTGAGCCACTGAAAGAAATGCGCAATCCAAATAAATGTTTGTTGGTTTAAATTAGACCTATTAAAAGCAGGTATTTAACAGCTTTCAGCAGCTGTGAAATATGTTTTCCTGCTCCTGAGCTGAATGCTAAGAACCAGCTTTTCAGCCAGTTTTCAGGACTCAGGTCAGCCTAGCTAACTGACATAACTGCAGTCAGACTGGTTTAGACCACCTGTGATCCAAAATCTTAAGGCTGTATGGTTTTAGGGGAACTGCACAAGGTTGTGTGCCTTGGAGGGCTCCTGGGAGGACACAGGCTGGCTCCTGTGGCATTTGCTGGGCAATAAGCACTTGCAGGAGCACAAACTGCATGAGATAGTACTCTGTAAACAGCTAAAAGTACAACCTAGTACAGCCTACTAGGGAAGTGATAAGCCAGTGTATCTGGTAAATGAAAGTGAAGGACAAGGATTCAAAATAGACCTGGAATATTATTCAAACTTTAGACAATGTAACATCTGGGGAAGTATTGGATATAATCTTAGTACATTGTGATATGGTGTTAAGTATGCTTTTTTAATTACATATTTTTTAAATCATGCAACTAAAAAACCCCGAATATTTGCTCTTAACCAAAGAAGATGACATTTAATGTGTTCTGATGAGCTTCATCTCATCATGAGCTTTCTAATATAACATACTACACTCTGAAGGAACTTACTCTGCCCTATCTCTCAGGCTTTGGTTACATCACGTGCACTGATCCAAGAACAGGTATGGCCCAGCCAACATCTGTAATACTCTGCCGTCACACAGCTTCATTCTCAGGTGGAGAGGCTGGCAAGAGGAGAGGAATGTAAAATGACAGAAAACAGATCAGCTAACCAGGTAACTGTACCTCTGCGGTTCAGTTTCACAGACAACAACAGCAAAACAGAAAGATATTACTGTGCAAAGTTTCCACCTTCTTATCCATTAATCAAGAGCAAGAAAGAAATGTGTATTTGATGAAAAGCATGAGAATAGTTGAGGACCACTTCATTCTGTAAAGCCAGAGAATCAAAGTACACAGTCTTGCTGAGACAATATCTATTCTCACAACTTTCCAAATTCTGCCACCCTAAGGAAGATCAGTGTTAAAGTTCACTGATCCCAGTAGAAAAAAGCATTTGTTTTGACTTAATGCTCACAAACACCAGACATGCAAGAGAACAAACATGCAGAGCAGTGGAAATAAGTAAGAAGTCATATTTGGCCTTTTCTGTTTATACACATTGTTTTAATTCTAGGTTTGTTGTGAGGGTAAAAAGTCCAAGTTCAGTAAGTTGATCAAGCTTCTGAAATCTAATGTGTTAGGAATTAATGAAGAAAGCCAGCTCATCTTATCTTGGGAACTGCCAGGAGTGTCTCTCAGTGGGTTTCCCCATCAACCTCTTAGCTGTAGTTGCCCATCTGGGGGAATCTGCTCAGGTTTTTCTTCACCCGTCACTCAAAAGATTTTCATATGATGGCATAGAAATTAAATATTTCTTTCCTTCCATTGATTCTTCCAGCCACAGCTCCATAGCATAACTAGTCACTTTTGAAAGAACTGCATGGATAAGAATAAGCCCCAGCCAGTGATCTTGAATGGATCCCAGCATGGCTAATACCTGTGAGAAGTCACCTGGGATCAAGATTTCAAGCAAAAGCAACCTTTGGCTTTTCTTTCTGTGTTATAGGTACAGCATTGCTGCTTATCCTTATGATCCACAGGAGTGCTAAAGAGCACTCCAAAAGTGCCCTTTTATTTTACAGTCATTTGGTTACAGATACCAGGAAATGGTGCTAGAGAAGAATTGGTAATGTTATCCCACTTCTCAAGAGGATGCCTGACTTAGAACTAGTCAACATGGAATACTTCTTGAGTAAGGATATTCTGTGAGGTCTGACCTCACACACACATGCAAGCAGTTACACATGCAGTAGTAAGAGTAGCTTACTGTATTTACGTACCTATTCTCATGAAGATGTAGTTACAATATAAATATGTCACCTTAGACAATATTCTACCTACAAATGTGAGTATGCTCATGTTACCCTTTGGATAACTGTATGCAATGGGGATTTTTAGTTCTGGCTTTTCTGACTTCTGCAAGAATATAATGAGCATGGCAAATCTTGGAAGTACAGCCAGCCTTAAGAGTGCAAGGACTATCTGGGTAAAAACTCGTTTTTTGTATGAAGAAATAGTGGACTTTCTACATGCAGAAATAAAGCAAGACTCTTCTGTCCTTAAGAGTGCTTTAATTTCATACAGTTGAAAAGCAAATTAGAGACTATTTATGTAATGTTTTCTTTGGCTTCTGCATGGCATTCTCCACAGACCTTATCATAAAACAATTTAGAAACAATATATATATTTGCTAACAACCACACAGAGACATATACAATGGCCCTCTCAGCACAAATCAGAGACAAACAAGCAATTGGATGATAAAATCTCTTTGTGCTGTATGGTGACTGCTGATTGTGAGAGGCAGCAGGTTCTTCTTCCAAATAGTTTACAGTTAAGCCTAAAATCTCTCTAAGATTATTTATTAGACTTCATGAAACCAGTCTTTGAATATTTTATTGCTCTGTACATCCACACCAGGACAAGTTGTGGGCTAGTAGGATTGCACAAAAACATCCTGTCCTTTAGACAGAAAATAAAGAAACACTGGCACCTGTATTTTGTCTGTCTGCTTTCCCAAAACAAGGAAGTGGCAAAACTTGTCTGTAATTTTATTTCATGAGTTCATTTAGATAAAACTGTCTTCATTGATGAGGCAGTTTTGGAGCATATAATTTCTGGTGGATGATGCTGGTTATAGATAGTGTAGGAAGCACAGCAATATATTCTCGTATTTATCCTAGCTAGCACTTAATACCCCACCTGAACCCGTATCAGACTATCAACTCCTGAAACGCATAATTACTACAAAGACCCTGACGGGTCCCAGCTGGCACAGGTCTTTTCCAGACTTCACGTCCCACCACAGGAATGAGACCGGGCTCTTTCTCTGCATCACACTGACACCGTGTGGCTGCTCTGCAGCCGCCTTTTGCTCCGGGAACAAACTTTGCCTCCGTACGAATGAAGCCAAACAAGCTCGTTGTGCTCTTTCTGGTGGAAGGTATTTGATTACTCACTTGAAACAATTGGTGCTGTTTTGTTACGAGGGATGATGTGAACTAAGGATAGACTTGATTGGAAGATTGGAAATCTTTCTTATTTTCCTCAAAGTGTATTAAAGTAACAGCTACACAGTTCTCCCTGAGCACCAACGATATTTAGATATCATTGCATCATTGTTATCTATATTAAAGATACGAAAATGAAACCCCCAAAGTGCGTGGCACCCACCCTGGAGGAACAAATCATAATAATATGTCACAATACATCACAATAGTTTTCACCAGAAGCTACCTGGAAAAAGACTCTGAAAGAGGGGTTTATTTATTAAAGACAATACTGAAGGAGAGTATATTTTAATTATCTTGCTTTTTATCTTGCATGCTTCTTAAAAACTAATCAATACTCCAAGGTTCAAGTTTTAGGATGAGCAAAACTCTCTTCCCCTCCTTAGGCAGATACAGATTCACGTGTAGGCTTTGGGGATCTGTCAGAAATCCATTAAATTATCTTATGCAATTACACCTCCTTTTTTCCAGTTGACTAATTATGTTACCATAAGCTTTTGAGTTAAACTGTTGAAAGGGACAAATTACCTCCTGACTTCTTCAACATGCATAGACAATGAGTCGCATAATTTTGTGTAGGTTTGGTCTGCTAAATAGGTCTTTGACGCTGATGCTCTCTGGATCTAACCCAAACCTGCTGTAAAAAAACCCTGATCAAGCTCCCTACTGGAGACCCATTAATGTGAAATGAATTAGGACATACAAATGGGCCAGACGGCTGCTGTGCCTTGTTCTCTGGATTGTGTCTGCTGCAGCTGTCGACTGCCCAACAAAATTGTGGAGCAGGATCTAGTATGTGGACTGCTACACTACTGAGACTCAAAAATGTGGTAAGAAATGCTGTATGTTTGTAAGGCCCATATACTTCCTTCATAAGTTAATATGTTTTCTACTACTCATTTGCATTACAACTTTATTCAGCAGTAGCAGTGAGGGCTGTTGTTAGTCACTCAGAACCAGAGATTCACCTGAGATTTCCTTTACTTTCTCTGCTCTTTAACAGCACTCTGCACTTCATCTGTAAGATGAACTGCAGCTTTTTAGAGACACATGTCCTCAGATCACCTTCCCCAGGTGAACAACTTTTAACAAGGGATCTTCTTCAGACCTTTGTCAATACTTTATCTAACTAACCTGTCTGGAGATGTTCAGTGAATATCAGACCTGGCACAGGACCCAGAGGCCTTGAGATACCAGTACCACTCAGTCAGGCAGGTGTCAGAAAAATATCTTCAGTCTCCCAGTGCCACCCCCCTTCTTGGAAAGGAGGCAGTCTTGTGGACAGCCCACCTTTGTGCTCACCATCAGCCAGGTCCTAACTGACCCATTTCTTCAGCTTCTAAATCCCTACCAAGAGTCACATCCCATAACCTGTGCATAAGTACTGCTCTCACATTCCTGGTCTGAGAATCTGGGTTGGCAAACATTTGCTTATGCAGTTTGCTTTTCAAAGAAATCCTTCTGCCTCTTTTTTATGTAAAAGGTAGTGGCTCAGCCAAACAGGTCTAAGAACATATTCAGATTAACTTCTCTCCTGAGCACTATATTCCCCATATATGTATTTTGCATTGTGAGTCAACCCATGTAGCTGTTTTCAGAATGGCTTTGAAATTCTTATCATACACACAGTCCAAAAAAATCATTATCAACATGAAGCGTCACCTCTTATAAGATCAAAATATGCTATATATTATGTTTCTGGGAAAAAAATCTTCCAAGGAGAGGGCTAAAATCAATACACGTTTTGTTTCTAAAGATGAGGCCTTAGGAAAGTGTTTGCCATTGACAAAGTCCTCAAAATTTCTCTTATTAACAGTGGAAATTATTTCTTCATCACATATTTATCCATGTCCTTTGGGCCAAAAGAAGCCTTTTGGTTATTGCTTTTTCTCTTTTAGGAAGCTGCGTGCTTGTTCTCAACTGATAGGCTTATTCCCTCCAACACCCAAAGCACTGCCCTTTTTTGATGCCTTTTTAGTAATGGAGCATTTGCAGTTTTGCTGAAATAACTACAGCTCTGTAATTTTTGTGGACTCTGATACTAAATTCCACATGGCTTTTTCTTGTAATACTTTGGGTCCACCATCATGTTTTTCGTAACAAAATTATTTATCTTTCAGAAGCTTTATTTTGGTATGGATGATTCTTTGGCAAATTATCATTGTGAAGGATTCATTGTGGATGTTGTGGGAATCTCCACACTTTCTGTATTTAAGGAAGCTACATGTCATGGAGCTACATGAAATCTAGTGCTGAATCTGAACATATGTCAATATGTGCTGAGCTTGCAGGATGTGGGGGCAGGGAGTCTGGGGTCATGCTTTACTCTTCTTGGGTTTTTGTTGAGTTATTTTTTTTAGGGTTTTTGGTTTTTTGGGTTTTTTTGGTTTTTTTTTGTTTTGAGAGACAGCTATGGACAATCTGGTTTATATTGTGTATTCTCCAAGATGACATCCATTTCTGCAAGACATCACAGGAACAATTAGGATTAAGTAATTAAATGATTGATGCAGAGTCACACTGTACTTCTGCTCTCTTGAAGCCAGCAGTGGGAGTTAGCAATACATATTTTAAGTGATTTTAGCCCACTTGTACAAGAAAGTTCCACTGACATGTTTCATGAACAGGATATAAAGTAATTTATACGAAAATAAAAACTTCTTTGGTGATAGGAAATGATAGCATAACCTTCTTCTGCAGACTTTTGGTTCTTTGCACCCCAGCAATTCAGGCTTCCCCATGCTCTCCTTGATGCCTTAGATTTTAACTTTTATATTTTTCAAAATCCTGTACTGCTTAGTGTGTAGCTCTGAGGTTTCTTGTAGCCTGTTAATTTCTGTTCTCTCGTGCTGAGTAGTCATAACAAAGCCTCTCTGGGCCTGCTCTTCAAGGACACCTAGACCGTCCTAGGCCCAAAAAGTATAAACTGAAAGCTTCTGAAAGGGGGGCAAGCTGAGGGGAATTACATCATTAAACTGAAGCTTTAATTGGAGAGTTAACCCTGGCTATGCAAATGAACCAAATCTATAAAGGTGTAAAGAACTTGTGACCTCTCGTCCATCTTGGGGTCCAGCTTGGCAATAGCCTCTGGCTCCCGGCGTGTACCTTGAAGGCCCTTCAAATAAATACCCATCTTTATTCCCTTACTCCTGTCTGGTCTCTGTTTATAGGTGGCCTCTTAAGGCATCAGTTCTTTGGCACCCCAGATGGGACTAGGAGGCTTCC